>JBAJFG010000458.1:0-255947 GCA_037903475.1 Ancylostoma caninum
CAAGGCTGCTGGTTCTAATGGTAGCAAGACTCGTTAGCACTGAGCCGTCTGCCGCTTTTTCAGCCAACCCGGCATCGATCGATTCGGAAAAATGTTCTTTGCTGCTCAACTTGCTGAACACAACTTTCTATCGGATACATAAGCACAAACAGATAGGACGTAAATCTACAGAACAAAGTCTGTCACAAACGCATCAAATGTCGCGGGAATCAGAACGCAGAAGAAGCACGTACACTCTCGGGTTTGTGCAGAATACGAGCGACGAGTTCGGAGATCTGCTTCAACAGGTCCGGTGTGACTTTGTTCTGTGCGACGTTGGTGTGCAGCTGGAAGACGGGCATCCTGAAACGAGCAGGCTGAGCAGTAGTGCGGGCTGCGGGGTGCGGGGCGGACGGGTAACAGCACGGGTGGGGGCATGGCGCCGTCCTCGGCGAGGACACGACGGAACGACGTGAACGTCGGGAACGGCACGGCGGAGGGCGGCCCTCCGCTTTTTGCCGGGCGCTGCCTGCCGATTCGACGCCCGCCACGCCGCCGCGTACGCAGCCAAATCGCGCCTTGTCCGCGTATCGACCGTGCTCGCGTCGTCGGATTCGCCTTCTGTTGCTGCGCTTGCGACGGACCCGGTGGGGATTCTGATGCTTCTGATGAACGTCGACGCCGTCTGGATCCTCCGCTCCATGCCGGACATCGGGCAGCTCATGTAGAAGCCGTGAAAATCTCTCTGTTATTTGCATTATTCAGAATTTCTCGTTTTCTCATTTTTTGAGCACTTTCTGACATTATCTACGGGAAATCTTATCAACTAGAGTAGTATTTCCTTCCTTTACTTTGCCCTTTTTGTTCTATTCTCAAAATTGCTCCTTCCATGTTGTTTTAAAAGCGTTTCTTGTTTACTTCTTTGTGCCAGCTTTTTGTTCCTCTAATTACTACTAAAAATTTTCCCAAACAATTCTGTTTGAAGGTAGCATGCACGGAAATTTTCTTGTTTGAGATTTTGATCGTTTTGGATACTCAGCAGTTGTCGCAACAATTCCACGAAAGTTGCAAAGTCATAGACACCAGCATTCTCAAGATATGAAGAGATAGTGTGCTGTCGATCAGTTGGAATAAGCTGTGATAGGAAATGAATGGGTATTTTTACTCACAATCTCACTGTTTCTTTATAATAACACCTGTTTTCATCCCCACTTCCCACTTCAAGCGCGGGTAACTCAGCCAAATCTGCTAAACTGGTGGTTATGAAAACTGCCTTTTTCGTTATGTTCGACAGAATTGATCACTGTCATCGTTTTCGGTATAGCTCTAGACTTAGGAACATAGCAGGATCTGTCAGAGCAAATTCCCGTAGTTACTGCCTTTAAGTAGATTTTTTAAATGCAGTCGCACTTCATTTTCCTCTTTAAATTGTATTACATCAGCTATTTCTACAACAGCACTATCGTTGCTGAACTCGTCCAAATCCTTAGTAACCTATTACTTTTCCTTTTTCTCGCTCCTTGTCTGATTTCTCGAAGCTCCGGGAGGTAACCGGATCCGGTAGTCTGTGAAGAGTTACAAAGCAAGATTCTAGCCGAAATTTGGCTTCCCGGATATATTCTGCTAACAGCTTGCGGGAATTTAGCTGAATCTCAGAAAATTTTGAAGGCATTAATTAATTCCAAATGTTTGGCAAGCTTGAAACAGTTTCCGCGCATACTTTTAGCAGAATATAACTCAGAAGTCAGATTTGGCCGGTCCAGACAAGACAAAATTTTGCCACGTAACTCTTCACAGAGGTCTCCGCAGCAGGAAAAGAGAACGAATTTGAGATCAGCGTCACAAACTGTTTATGGCAGTATACATTTGATTACGAACTGTCAGACCCTCTTAACATCTTCCTGATAAGTAAGTGTTAGGAGCGATGCAAGCCAAACTGACAATTCTTGGGTGAGTAAAATGGTCAACTAATCCTTCAGCAGTAAGTAGTTCTTAAGTAACGAGATGTGAATGTATCAATCCTTAGGCTTGCTCTAAATTTGTAGTTCTTTCCATGGGGTTTCGTTACAAGGTGCTCAATTCAGTAGTCTTCGTCTCCGTGCCATTTTGGCACATATCGTTATCGACTAACAGTGTCAGCTTTTGTTACAAAAAAAATTAAATAATATTGCAGTTTATGGGGTTGAAGATTGTGGTACTATAGAGACATTCACTGGTAAATTGTCTGTTCCTGTTTTCTTTTTGAGCAGTCGATATCTAAGATAATCAACGGAATCAACTCTTTTAGTACTGAGAGAATGGATGAAAAATCAGAAGAGCAGAATCGATATCACTTTAAAACGTCATTTCCATTAGGGATTCCCTTTGTTATCACTTTTTGTTCCTTGCCAAGTGCAACTTTTTCTATTCTATCCTAAAAAGTTATTCTCAACTGAAGGTATTCTCTGAAATTGAACAGAATCGGATTTCTGCCGTAGTTTGCTCGCAAACACTTTCGTTTTCATAGGGAGGTAGTACCGCTGCGTACGAGAAACTAGGTACATGTAATCGGTGGTTCCGTGGCGGTAGTTAAGTCAGAGCTGTAGTAATGTCCTGTCACCGATCCAGTAAGTTCTAGTGATTGATTACACTTGCTTTCTGTTTTCAAAGTAGACGCTATCTTCATTGATGCGGCAAGTGTTTTGTAAGCTTTGAAATGTTTGTTGCTAATTGTTCCGATTGAACATTATCATGTGATTCCCTCCTTTTGCCGTCGACATTGGAGTCGAGTTCTGGTTTATGAGGGATAGACAATTCTTTACAGAATTTTCTATGAATAAAAACGACTCTACTCCCATTTTGTTCAGTTTTTTTCTGTTTTTTACTCATACCATCAACACGTTGTGGTAGAATTCAAAAGTGTAGTACAATTTTTCAGTAACTTTATATGTAGAATTTTGTAGTAGAACTTAGAACGTCGCTTTAAAATCCATTCTTCTTTCTTCTTTGTACTGAGACGAATAGCAGTGCTGAACTGAAGTTTGATGAACCACAAACTCAACAAAAGTGGTCCCACTTACCGTTATTTCTACGCCTGTTGACCCAACTCTGTTGTTTTTGCTCTCATTTGTTATCACTCTATCTTTCCTGTCGACGTTTTCGTACCTTGTTCGGTATAGTCGGCGCAAAAATAAGGCTTTTAACTGCTGGTCGGAAACCATTCAATAGCGAGCGACAGTACAGTGATACCTTTAACTTTCCTTGTTAAATGTTCGTGTTGCTGTCACCATGAGCTATCTTTTCGTCTAATTGACTTGCCTATGAGCTGATTTTTATCTCATACATCTACAAACGCACGTTTTTAAGCAGCTTCATCATCGTAGATTATTGTGTGGCTGTATTCTACCTATCTATCCTGGAATTGTGATCCAGCGCTTTCGAGATTCCCATTTTTCTGTGTTTTCCGTGTTCGTGGTTTTTTTTCTAGTGTTTCTTTCCCTCATATTGTTCGCTGCAGATTCAACCCGACTTCCACAGCAGCTCGCGGGATTTGCTTTAGTTCTGCTTTTGACGACATTGTTCGTTCCCGATTTATAAACTGTGAGTTTTCAAACATTAAGCTTTTTTTCCTCCAACGTTCTTGTTAGTTCTTTCTTTTCTGGTCTCATCTCTCGAAGTTCCGCTTCGAGCATCTGCTTTCATGGATAATGGAGGTTTTTTCAGAGAGTGAAATAGCCGCGAATTCGCTGCATGCATTATAATCCTTGGTGGTCCAGTCCACACTCAAAGAACAGGTCATCATGGCGGAGAAGCGCAAGCTCCTTGCCGAGATTGATAAATGCTTCAAAAAGGTAATGATCGGCTTAGCTTCTCATCTGTTTAGGTTTACCCTTGAAGAGATTCTTGTGAGCATGTACATTGTCAGCGAGATTTTTTTTTTGCTTCCTTCCATATTGGAGGTAATTTAGACTTTTTTGTAGTGTAAATGACCTATTTAGATTGATGAGGGTGTAGATCTGTTTGAGGAGACGATGAAGAAGATGCAAGAGGCGAATAGTGATAACCAACGGGAGAAGTATCAGGTATATTTTGAATTTCATGCCATTATTTGCTTCCGATGGAGACACCATGGTTTAGGATGACTTAAAAAAGGAGATCAAAAAGTTGCAGCGGTTGAGAGATCAAGTGAAGGGTTGGCAGAATTGCTCAGAAATTAAGGTTTATCATTTGCTTTTATATTGTTTTTTCTTTCGCTGATTGCATCCTGTTTAACCTATTTCTTCCGTTTATGAGTACTTCTTATCGAGTTATAATTGGTTTTTGTTTCAGGATAAAGACAAGTTAACGCATTATCGCAAGATAATCGAACAGCGAATGGAGCAGTTCAAAGATATTGAGAGGGAGAATAAGACGAAACCGCATAGCAAGCAGGTACTCTTAATCCCTTTCCATTATTCGATACTAGCCGAAGTTCTTATGTCCTTTATTAGGGCCTGAGTGCAGAAGAGAAGCTGGACCCTCGGGAGAAGGAGAAGGTGGAAACGATCGAGTGGCTGCAGGTTTGTATCCTCCTTTTTCTCCTTATGTCTTCTTTTTTTAATTGCAAATGTTATGCCCTTTCCCATGTTCAGAGTCAAATCCGTGAGCTCAGCGATGAAGCGGATCGAACAGAATCGCAGATAGAGTCGATATCATCTCTGGATGCTGGCAAGCGACGAGGGAAGAAAGAAGATGGGAAGAAAGGCGAAAAAGAGGTATTTTGAAAAGTTTGCTTCATGGTTTCCTTAGTTTCCTTTTTCCTCAGTTTGTTTTGATTGCTTTTCTTTTTTAACGATAACATTCTGTGAATGTGCACTAATGGGAAGTGTAAGAAGTTTCATGGGAACATCTGTGTGGAAACGATGTACTTTGTTCCGTGTTATTGCGCTTGCTGCTCATAATTTTACCCATAACTTATTCCATGAGCGCTTGGTTATTATTACATAGTACATTATACAAGCAGAGCGCTCCATGTCCACGATTTCATTCCATTTTTGTTTGTTCTCCTGCATGACCCGTCCTATTCCAGTTCTCCTCTTTCATACTGTTTACCTTAGTGGCTTTCGAGGCACAGTATCAGTGCTGTTCCTCTCCATCAGCCATTGTTCCTTTGCTGCCGCAGTGTCCTCGATCGCAGCAATTGTCCCCGTTTTGACGCGTTTCCAAATTATCTCGATAGTAATCGTTTCACATTCTTCTCACCTACTAAATCGATAACGGTTCAAATCAGCTGTGTATCTAAAGCTCTATTCGCTTTCCAATGTAACGAGTGGCAGGGATGTACGTGGTGAGCCGTGTTTTTCGATTATATTCCGAAATTTTTCATGATAAGCTTGTAGATTTCTTATTCAATTCATTCCTTTATGGGCAGGTTAAGAACAGTTGAACAGTCGGTTTTGGATCCGAACTTCAGGGATGAATCCTTCTGGTTTCATTCGAAAGGATCCTCTGCTGGTTACATGCTTGCTTACCACCAGTATCTCACATTCTTATCTATACACTTGGGCGCTTTGTCTAGTAGGAAAACTGACTGGTTTAATTTGTAATAAGTGGCTGACAGTAAGCAGCAGTTTGAAACCAGCTCAATTCAAAGCCATCTATTTACCTAACTGTGCTCTAGCCAATCGTATTTCACTAATTTTGTTCTTTGCCCTCAAACTGACGTAGATCTCAGATAAGAACTAGGTGTTAGTATGAGGAGTAACGCAGGCTCATCTGCCAACAGAATCACTCCTTCTTTAAATACTTTCCAAACGTGACGCTTCACGTCGCGCTGATGAACACCATGAATCAAAATCACATTGAAAAGGGTGTTGTTATACTATGAGTGCAAAGTATCGCACCTTGCATCGCCATCGCTGAGGCGACATCGATTTTGATATGTATCGATTATTGGTGGCTCACCAATAGCAATGCCAGCGATACCCCGCCCACAATAAATATGTTTTTGGATCACTTTTGATGGCAGCGGCGATGCAAGGTGCTGCACCCCAACTGAAATACAGTGTCAGTCAAATACCCAACTATATTCATTGGAACACAATGCTTTGTTAAAAAATGGTGTTGTTCTGTTAAAACAGTCGCAGGTGACCTCAAAAATTCATGCATAGATCCAGCGACTAACCATTTTTTTTCCATCAAATGTTCGCTAGAACTTTGAACAGATTGTTTAACACGATAATTTGTTACGGAAAAGCGTCACCTTGTTCTAACCTTGTCCGATGTTTTGGAAATCTCTATTATCGAAATCTCTTGCACTGTATTATGTTAGGTTAACAGATCCTTCTCCTAGTATAGAATTAAAATTTGTTATTTTTTTAGAAGCGCATGGAGGAGTTGAAGCGTCACCTCGATCGAATGAAATTCCACATCGGTAAATTGGAGGTGAGGAGTGTTGCTTTTCTGCCATCATATTTCTCCACCACATCACTTCCATCTCTTTCATCATCAGTGAAGTTGAATGCATGAGTGTACTTTTTCCTAGAAATAAATCTTTGCAATTCCCAGGTGTGCATGCGAATGGTGAACAATGAGTCTCTGGAGTCGAAGCGAGTGATGGAAGTGTTGAAAGACCCGTTAGAAATGTATGTGGATGCACTAGTGGATCCAGACTATGAGGGTGATACGGAACATCTGGAGAATCTTGACCCAGAAGGTGCATTCTTCTGAACTTTCAAAGCTTTCTGTGTAATATTCTAATGACTTTTAGACGCGTATGAGGAGCTGGATTTGGGAGCATTAAGTGCGCAGATTGGCGGGATTCAAATTGGTTCGCTCGATGAGGAGAAGGAGAATGGTAGGCTTAAACGAAAGACAACTCCGTGAAATTTTTGTTACGTAATTCTTCTCTTTTTTTTCTTACAATTCTCGTTATACAGGCCATGACAATGGTTCTAATCACGAAGCGTCTGGAGGTGATGATGGAAATTCCCGAAGTGGTGGATCTCGACATGGTAGCCAGGATACGCCGGCTAGTCCTGCTCCGCGTAGGACAGTCGCAGCAGCTTCTGTTCCCGTCACTCCAGCGAAGTTGGCCAAGTTTGTCCTTCCTTAGTTTAGTGGTCCTGCATATGGTGTCCTTAGACGGCCCTTATCTTGATCTCTAGACTGCTTTCTTTCGCTCTCACTACGTTTCTGTGTGATTGACACTTCGATTCAGCATCTGCTTTTTTTCCGATGAACTATTACAAAAAAAAAATTGGTGGGAACTGAATTTGTGTTAAAGTTTGTGCAGGCCTTTCATTAGGGTGAAAGTTTCTTGTTTTGGGTCAAAGTGAGTTTGCTGCTGGGAATCGTAAACTTATCGTATTTTTAACCATATCAGCCCTCCACAATAAGCTTCTTTTCAAGGCAGAACTATGAAAATTCGTTTTTCATTAATCCTACAGTTAGAGTATGTGTAGAATGCGGTTAAGTTTCTGACTCGAAATTCTATCAGAGTATGGTTTTGGAAAATGTTCCGACTAGCCTATCCATACCACCGAAATGGGGCCTGAACATTCTTCATCATACTAATTTGGTGGAATTTGCGGTGTTTTTCACGCCTACTGTAGAAGGTGTCTTGGTTATTTCGGTCAGGATACACACAAAAAAAAACAACAGGAGAATTGAAACAGATTTCGAAAACCAATGAAGCGCGACTTTCTTCAAAGCTCGCAATTTTTTTTCCTGGAGAAGAAAGTGAACGGGACCTTTTTTGGTGACGCGAACTCCATGTTAGAATCAGGTTCATTCAAGAGTTCTAGGTATTGCTTTCTTCTTCGAGCTGGTCTCTATGTGGTTTCGTTGCACTATTAGAAGATATGTAAAACAATAGCACACAAAGTTTTGTTTCTCATTGTTGTACCATGGATGTGCATCTTTTTTTTTCTTTCGTTCGAGGGCTTTACCTTATTTTCATTGTTCAGAGACGGATCTGTTGAAGCTGGACAATTGGGTTCGTTGAGCGGAGTGAATCAGGCCACCCCACCGCCACCACCACCTGGTATTCCGTACAACAGCGTAGCTGCCGGACGCATAGCAGCTTCGTCATCTGTAACGAACACTAGCGGTCCGGCTACGTCTCCGGCTACCAACGTCGTTAACGCGAAAACTACGGTTATTGCGACGTAAGTGTCGTGGATTTCGTTGCGATTTTTTAAAAATTTCAGTTCGTTCTTGGAAATCACTGCATGCATCTTCAGGCGACCTGGTGCGAACAGCAGTGGGGGTGTTCAACTGGTTCAACTGGTCACATCCACATCAACACAACCAAACTCCACGTCAGCTCAGGATGACGATGCGGGATCGACAATTTCAAGCCAGAATGAGGTCAGTGGCCGATATTGCTCGTGGTTTTTGTAGCTCATAGATTCTGGCTCCTTTTTTCCTCTCTCCTAGAACTCAGTCCATAGAAATTTCTCTAAATAATCTCCGATTGAAGATTATGACATTGGAAGAAGGTTTGATATCCATAGTGGTCGCTCCACTTTTTTGTCGAAACTTATAACTGGATCAGAGCGAAAGACGTTTGAGGAATTTAGCTGGAAATGCTGAGGAAGAAATGAGGACTAGGTATTAGCTTCTTAGTTACCTGAAACGATAAATTTCACTTTTTGCCCGATAGTGCACTATCTCATTTTGCAATTTCCCACGAATTCATGCTTCTGAGAGTAGTGTTCCAAATTAGTCGTTGCGGAAACGCTTGCTATCCATCGTTTCTGCTGTCCTGTGACTATTACTTGTCTAAGCGTCAGCAAAGAACTGGTTCACTATGCCAGCTGGAGCTATTCAATCTTGTGTCTGTGTTTGATGTGCGATGTGTATGGCGATTTTATAGCGAATGTAGGCGTATTTGTTGCAAGAGATGAGTTAAACTTAGACTTTATGCTGCCGCTTAGCCAGCTCAGTCGTTCTTCTTCAGTCTTTTTATATGCAAAATTTTTCCGGATTGGTCATCTTGGATTTAGTGAATGCGTGGCTTTCTAACCAGGTATGAGTGATACGTCATTCTTCCGTAATTTGACCTTGAAAGTGTCTGTTAGCGTTTCTTGCAAGGGTTGCCGAAACGACGCCCTTTTGTTTATATTTTTAGGAAGTTTGCGGTAGTTTGATGAAGTCTCCTTTTTTGCTTGTGTTTCCTTACCGATCTGAAACAGTCCTTGAACATTTATACCCAGTGGGTTGCAAAATTCACATCAAGGTAACCTTCTTACCAGTAAAAATCTAGAGTTTTTGAGTTTGCGAAAAAAAAATGAGAAGTCGTAAAGTCTTCTAAAACCTTGTTCCAGTGTCGTAATTGAAGCATTGTGTGTGGAATCATCTTATCCAATATTGGTCATAACAATTCTTCTTGCTTTGCTGTTTTTCTCGACCTTGGCTAGACAGTGTGGGGTTCAGGGTGGTGCCACATCGACTGCCGATAACGTGGTAAATAAACCGGATGAGTCACGCACGTCAACAGTTCCTCAACCCGCTGCTACCAAACCGCTAGCAACTGCCAATGGCGCGGCAGCAGAGGTGCTCCGCTCTAGGATTAGTACTAGTGAAGCAGAAAGTGGGGTCGAAAATAGTGCTCAAAGCATGTTTTTGGAGACCCATAGCGAACAGTTTCGACCCCACGACGTTAGCTTAGACGAAGACGTGTCGTGATGTCTTTAGTTTCGATAGAACACATGCCATGCTAGGCATAGGTGACTTGGTCACGAGGCATGTGCTGATATTGGCCGTTTATTTCAGTTTAACGCATGCTCTGCGATAGTGAATGTGCGCTAGTAGTAGAGGTGATGTGATTGTGAAGCTTGCTTTAGTCTAGCCTTTTGTTCAATGATTATTTTGGGAGAAATTTACGTGAAAATTTCAAGAATCCATCGCTGAACACGCCAACAGAGACAACTGCACAGCATTTCGCGTTCACCAACGAACTATACGCGGCCAATGAGGTACGCCTCTATGAGCAGCCCTTTCGTAGGTTTAGGAGACCTTTTTGCGCATTTGATGTAGAAAAACTGTCGCGCTTTATGATCTCGTAGTCTAGTAACAGAAAATTTTGTTTCATGCTAGTGTTTTCGTGCAAAACCTTTGTGGTTCTTGCTCTTGCTGTGGAAAGAGGTATGACATGCAAAAATATCTAGAAAAATTATCAAGTTTCATTGACAGTTCGATCTGCATCTCACTTCCAATTCTTCCTTGACTTGCACTTTAAATGTGATGGTCTCCGAGGTTTCTACTGTCTTGAGGTTTTTCATATAATGCATTGCCCTAAATTCACAAAAACTCCATGTGATAATACATGAATGAATTTCTTGTTTGAATGACATCTTATATGACATCTACACATCTTTTTTGTTGCCATTGAACAGATGTTTTATGCATCAGATTCCCCGCAATATTTGATCTACAAAATTTTAACTAAATTAAAAAATTTTCTTGACCTGCAGAGGCCAACCAGTACTTTCTTCTAAGAAACAACTTAATATTCACATTTATCGATCCTCGTACGTTCTGTTGACCCGACACTGTAAGAAGTATTCTTGTTTTCGGGTGTCACAAATTCGAGTAAACAAAAATACTACACCGAATTGCCGATAACGCCCGAACACGTTCGATTGAGATAACGGTTTCCTTCGCAAGTCGCTTTTTTTAGTCGCTTCCATAAGCGGCATTGCCAAGTATTTCCTCTAAGAAGATTTCTCACAATGTCGGTTTCCTCTTCGTTGGTGTTTTCTCTCATAAGATTAGCACGCTGCTACGAATTACACTAATTATTTTCTGAATAATAGATGGGACTTGGGAGGATATTTAATGGAGATTTATGTTTTACACTGTTGTTTATCTCTAAATAGAGACTTCGCTATTCATTTGATTGTTCACATGCTATGCATTACATTGCTAGCAGCCATATTAAATTCGCTCTGAGCGCTATGTCTTAGGTTTCACTTGTTTTTAAGTGTAAAAAATTTACTTATTATGTAATATCACGACTATCACCTTAAAACGCAGGTTCTGTTGAATTGGATTTATAATAATTTACCCACAGAACCTCGAACAAGATCCTATACGATGCTTTACACTACATGCAGAATTATGTCTTACTTTTCGGTAAATTTGACAAAAAATACTTGTAATCGGCGATATTTTTGAGTTTAGTCGGGGAAAACGACTTAAGAAAAACTTTAGTAACAGATGTGAAGAATCCGACGTTTTACATCTGTTACTAAATTTGCTGTAATTACATGCTGCATTACTCCATTATAAACAGTGAAATTTCAAGAGGTTGTTTTTTTAGAATCTCTATTTATGGAACTATTTTTTCTCACTCTATACATTTTAAAAAAATCACAAGATGTTATAAGAATTTCATCTTTTTGTCTCTTGATTGTTTTGCCTGGAAATGGGTGCTTTTCGTTGTGGTTTGTCATGCATTTTGACCGTTTTGTGAACCCAATCTTTCAAACTAATAATTTTCAGTTTTACTGATACAAACCAGTTTAGGCATCAGCAGCTCTGAGTGCAGACGGTAGCACGGCGTCTGCAATGGCAGACGTCGTGGAAGGAGTGCAAAGAGCTCCTGGTGAATCTGGAAGCTCTCGTCGTTCTGGTGATGGTAGGTTTGAATTAGATTTAGCGCGGTTATCCATGTCTATGCAGTGGATCCTGAGATTTCAGTAGGGCTTGATGCTGCGGATGATCCTCTACGGGTACTTCGTTTATCGCAGCAAAATCAACAACCAGTAAATACAGAGCCACAACGAGTGAGATCCCTTCTGTTTTTGATTTGGATTTCTTTTTAAATTTGCACTTTTCTGAAGTATTATTTCTTTAAGTTTTTTTGCAGATTCTATTCTTGCTTCGCATTTAGGCGCACATTCCTGCTTGGCTTGGTGCTTCTCCATTAGGTCGTATTCAAACCACGAATGAAATGGAAATGCAACTAGCTGCCTTGGAAGCTTCACTTGCCCGAACTCCTTTGCCGATGGACAGCGAACGGCCACGAACATACTTGCCGAAGATACCATGTCCATGCGCTTCGTACTACCCGCAGGTATTCCATACAATTTTCCTAATTTTTACTAGCATTTATTTTTATTTTTACAAGTTCCAAGAACGTTTTCTTCTGGGCAAAAATTCGGTTCGTGATCAGCTGCAACCCTACGCAAGAAAATCTAAGATCTTCAATCTAAAAATATTCCTTCTAAATTAAAAAAATTCCCTATGTATCGTTTAGACAGAAACCACTAGTGTAAGTGAACACTTATTACGGCTTGTGATTTACTATGGGGACAACTGGACTTCTATTTCCTCGAAACTTCAGTGTAGACGAATTTCCTTGAAGTACTGCGCGTATAGCTTAAAATACTAGGAACATTATAGGACAGGAAAATTCTGTTCTGCCATCTCTAGCTTTGTTCCATTAGTTATTTTGTTGTTCCACAATTTCTGAAGATCTCATTCCTAACGGTAATTTATGTGTGGTAAGCGAGCTGTGTCCTTTTTAGGTGTCCGCGCAAAACGTTGACACTCTCGAGTACTACTTGAGGTTGAGTCCGGAAACCCTCTTTTTCATCTTCTACTACATGGAGGTTTGTGAGATGTTGCTTCTCTGCTTTTCAATCATAATTTTTATTGCCTTTATTGTTAATACTTGACTTTTTCCTAATGTAGAAGTTTTTGTGTAATTTATTTTCTTAAGTAGTGCTCGGTTTTAGGGCACGAGAGCGCAATTATTAGCGGCAAAGGCACTGAAAAAGCTGTCGTGGCGCTTTCATACAAAGTATCTCACATGGTTTCAACGGCATGAGGAACCGAAGCAAATAACGGACGATTTTGAGCAGGTGAGTTGTTTGATCGCACTGGTTATTTCTCTTAATAAGTCGAATTTTCTATCCGAAGCTTTTTTAAGGGCACTTACGTGTACTTCGATTATGAGAAGTGGTCGCAACGAAAAAAGGAATCGTTCACATTTGAATATCGGTACCTTGAAGACAAGGATTTCGAGTGAAGCCAGGACAAAGTGAGTTTTTGCTATTTGATAGTGGCGTGATTTCCTTTCGAATTTGATTTTTCGATAACTTCCATGTGTTTTCTTCTCTAGACCTGGGCATTATTTTTCAATGATGCTTTCAATTCTTCTGCCAACCAGGTTGTAAGGTGGTAGACTTTATTGGCCTGACGTTTCAAACAGACCGTTGTCTTCAGAGGCCTTATCAACACAGTTCTTGCGGAATCCCGCAGAAGACTGTCGCTGCGTACAAGAATTGAAAGCATCTTTATTTTTTGATTATTAGAGAGTAATGTTAGCAGACTGTATGCCTACCTCAATTATTTAGACACGTTTATGCCTTTTTTCATTCGAAATATAGTTTTGCTGGTTTCGAAGACTGTGTCTTTTTTTTTCTAACTGTTCCTCTATTTCAGGTCTTGCTGTCATGGGTTCCACTGTACAATACCTCCTGTCTCGTCCTTTGTTATCTCCAATCTCTCTCATCGTATGGTCATCTCGAAGTCGTGTGTTCTTCCCTGGAACAACATCATCGTCATCAACATCATCATCATCTCCAGTGTGCTATCATCCAGTGCTGGCCGTTCGTCTCTCATTTCTAACTAGTGTTTTCACTTCTTTCACGAATCTTAGTGTTTTTTCTCGTTAACTGGTCATTTTTTCCTTTCTGAATTAGTTAGTCTTCTGGAGCAGTATTCACGGTGTTGGGGTGTTTTCCGTTCTCGCCTTTGGTGTAGCGTTTTTAGGTAGTATTTTCGTGCATAAGTCTTTAGTAAGTTCTGTGTAAGTGTGATGGGCACCGTCTTCTTTTGTATGGGAGAGCGACTAGCGGTCGTTTTTTCCAGATTGGGAATAACCGAGGTGTACGGTCGTAGGTTGTTAGGTGGCTACAAAGCGTTCCCAGGTAGTAGTTTTAGGGCGAGGGTGCGCACGTTGTTTCATTGTAGTGGGGTTTCGTATTCCATGGGTGCTCCTTGTTTTGTTTTCTCAGCTGTGATTCTGAATAAGGCAGCTTATTCGGCCTCCAACGTTCTTCTCCCATCACCTTCCCGACACTAGACTGGCATGAACAGTTCCTCACCCTGTGTTAAACTGCGCGCTAGTAGCGAAACTCGGTTTGTTCAGTACTCCTGTATACGTAGTCTCTCGTTACGGTTCACAGTAAGATCTTCTCCTGTGATTCTTTCGTTGCTCTACTCTTCCTTGACTCGTTTTCTCTGCTCCTCCTCCTCCTCCTCGAAACAATGTTCTTTTTTTCCTCCATTCAATAGAGCCACTTTCTCAGAATCGTTGCTTTTCTTCTCTTGTTCTTTTTCGGCAAGGATGTTGGGTGAGACGTGGGGCTGTGTCCATCCATCCGTCGCCTACTCATGCCCCCCTCAGTACAGACAACACTTTCGAGATGAGGCAAACGCCGCTATTACGAACCTCTGGCTGCATGCGATCCTCACTTTACACACACACACACTATCCATCCTCCTCTTCTCCTTGATTCTTCCTTGTTACCAGTTTCTATTGGAGATTTTTATTTGTAAAAATAAAACTTCTTATTGTTCTGTGTTCGAGTTTTTTAATGTGATAGTTGGAGAGTTAGGGCCCATTATTTCATGCCTCTTTAGGGAGTAAAACTTCATCCGTGTCCATCTTGGAGTTAGAAAGGGATATCTATCATAAATCTCAATTTAAGTTAAATATTCTTTCCGTTTACTCAGAACTCCAAGAACAAGTTTCTCGTCCGTCGCATCCGAAACTTGCTTACCCAGAAGCTTGTCAACAACTTGCTTTCACACTTTCTTGCCCACAAGTTGTCCGCCCGAGAGCCTGTCAACAACTTGTTTTCTCTTTTTTTCAATGACAATTTCTCAATGAGAACAAGTTGCTGACAATCTTTTGGGACGACAACTTGGCGGCAAGGAAATGTGAAAGCAGGCTGTCGACAAGTTTCTGGGCGAGCAAGTATCAGATGCCATCAGAAACTTGTTTTTCGGATTTTGAATGGATCCATTTTTTGATATGAGATTTAGTTTCGTACTGGAACTCATTTATAGAAAGCCATTTATGGAATCAGAGAACTAATATAAATGTCAGTAGTAGTGGTACTGCACAGAAGTCATGCTCTATACACACTAAATACATTTGTGTAGACATCATCTAGAGCAGAGGACATCCCAGGTTGATTTACATAGCGAAATACCCTGAAAACATGTTGTTGACGTTGATTGTTGGTTTACTGTAAATTACGGTATTTAGAGAATTACGAACCAATAGTAGAAATAACAGTGATGCCGACGAAACCTAGAATGACCGCTTTGGTCGCGTATGCTTTCCACAGCTTCTTACGACGTACTTCACCAGCACAACGCTGAAACTCTTGCGACGACATGTCCAACACTTCTGGAAATACGCAACCGAATCGGGGTGGACAGGGATAGTAGCCGAACAGAAAGAATGGACGAACCGGCACGACTGGCTAGATCTTCCAGTTTTTCACTTCTCTCTGAGAGTTTTTCGATATTCGCACGCATCATGCCCATTACCTGGGATATAGCTAGTATTTATTAGAAGGTCCTGTCCTGTAATAACCCGCATTTTGAGAATTGTGGGCTGAATGCGGCAGTTGGGCGCGCCGGTCACTTCTGCGCCAGGGAATGCCACGCATCTGGCCCACCGCACTGCACCACCTACGCGGCGCGGCAGGCCAGACGGCGTGGTTGTCGGATGTAACCGGTGTTTGATATTTTGCTTATATTTTCACCGTTTTTTTGTGTCTTTGTTTCCATTCCTAAAGCTTCGGTCAGCGTGACACTAATTAGGTTTTTTAAACCTAAAACTGAGGACAATCAAGTTTTTAGCTCGGGATTGTTTACAAGTGCTTAAATACTGACATAGATAGAAACACATTTATCATAAAATACTGTGAGAACAATGTCTTCCTTGAATCAAAAGAACTACAAGAAGCAATGTAAGCGCGTAGGTGCTGCGGCGCGGCAGACCAGATGGGTATTTTCCCGTGGTGCAAAAAAGATTGACCTGCACTCTAGACGCCCACATAGACCAGTCCACATGGAAAATTCTCCGTTTGACGCACGCACGCGTGTTGTGTCAGAGGCAGTTCACATTAGATGCATGAGTTCGTCGCAGTTGTAACTATGCGATCAAGAGTAGATCCGGACGCATCTCTGACGCACTACTTACGCAGGTGAGACGCACGCGTTTGCTGCGTTGCGGCTATTCGCGGCTACTGCCCGGTATTCTTATTCACAGCGCACACACCGCGTTGACCACGATATTCTTGCTTTTCAGCTGAAAGTTGTATGCGCTAGCATGGGCGGGCACAAGCGACGCGGGCGATTTTCCCCTCTGGATGTGCAGGAAAAATTTACTTTCCTCGTGAGATTTCGCTCAAGATTGCTCTTGTTTCCAAGTTTAGGCTTGCAGGAACATTTTCCAGAATTTTTACACCTTCCAAGGTGCGTCCTGTAGGGAAATGTGTCGCTAACCTCGTCAAGTTGGCGTCGAGTCTGCATGATCTTGTCGTCACAACCGATCTTCGAAACGGGATAGTTGAAATTCTCCATCGTTCGACGAATGAACCACGGTTCCATACTTGTTTATCAGTTCAGCTGTTTTCCCACGGATAAAGCGTTATCTTGTTTATACTTCACGTCAGTAAGGTTCAGTTACTAACACCACGGCCCTCCAACGGTCGCTCGTATGTCCACTACTGACATCTCGGGGGCTAGTTCACCCCCGACCACACCTCTCCACTACTCACGAGTGGTACCGTCGGAGGTGCGCGGCGGACAGATGTTTTTCGAGTTTGACGCTCCAGAAGCGTTCATGTCGCCCCAGTTGTTCGCTGTGAACCCAAGCGGAAGTGTGAGGGAATTGCTGATTTTTTTTTTTTTTTTTTTTATTCATGCACATCATTTATATAATTTTTAATGACGGCCATCAAATCTAGGACTTCATGTGGGTGACGTCTTTTTTTTGCTGCTGTTTTGCTGAGCGATTGGTGCGCCAACTGATTGTTGCAGATGATCTACTCGGTAAAGATTGAAATGAAACTGGCACTGGATCCAGATACACAAGAGGTCGTTATGATAGTCGGAAATCGTCTGATTTGTCGTTGTTCGATCCATACTGGAGAGGTGAGGATCGATCAATCGATCGATCGATCGATCGATCAACCCAACCAATCAATCTGGAAATTTTCATGCGGGCAGTGCAGTACTAGATGCGAGCGTCAGTTGCGCGTCTGACGCACGCATGCATTTGCGGAAGACTTTCCATGGAGACCGGTCAACGTGGCATGTATATCCGCAATGAAAAGAATGCGCGACAATGTAAACGCATGCGTCTGAGGTGCGCCAGCGATGCCGCTGACCCTATTCCTCATCATGTACATAGATGCACGCGCGTCAAACGCGCGCATCTAGTGTAAATTATTGCTAAACGCGCGTGTCTTACCTGAGTAAGAGGTGCATCTAGGCTCATGGTTCATCATATAGTCGCACATCTGAGGGCATCGACACTATTTCAGTAGATATTGATTGTGGGCGGTCAATAGCCGGGATAGGACCGCCCACAATCAATAAATATAAAAAAATGAATCTTTCAGGCAGCATGATGGGATGCTGTGCTCTCCGAGGAGTATACTTCACCCTTAGCTCACCTGTCCATCATGCCTGCTGTTCAGTTCGCGTTGTGGTGTCGCTTACACTCGCTTGTCGTCTATGCTCGCTTTGTGCAGCAATTCTAAGCAGTTTGCCTTCAAGGACACTGAAACGTCGTCACATCGTTCCCTAAACTTACGGAAATCCCAGTCGCACCAGCTCCAAAATTGGCGTATTTTCCCGCAAAATTTGGGCCCAGTCCGTAACTGCAGAACAACATCCAGAAATACCTTTTACAGAGTACGAACTACGCCATCGACTATGACATAACAGCTGTGGAACTTCGGCAATCCAGTGATTTATACTTACTGACTGATAACATAGGTAAGCCACGGCAGTACTGCAGAGGAGTACTATGGATCCATCATCTCAGTATTTTAGCTGTACTAGTCACTTACAATCCAGAGAATTACCAGTTCTCACAGTATGTTCTGGCATTGAACGACGAGAGTGAAAATGCAGTGTTAACCATAAAAAGGACTGTAACACTACCAGCACTGAACTCGAGTTTGACAATAGGTAGATCAAAAATTCGATCAATAATGGGGAAATTTCCATGGAAACACAGTTTTTCACAGGTACAGGCCTCCTGAAAGATGGTTACATCCTGGTTACGGGTTATACTGGTCCAGCAGATGATCGTGACCGACAAGTGGTTGGTTTGATGATTGCAGCTGATCCGTACAAAGCTTCATCGCTTCCTAACAAGGACATCACATCCATGGTGAGGATAACTTGCAGGTTTTTTGCAGGTTTCATGAGAAAACTGCGAGTTTAGATCGGGCAGTTTGAGCACTTCTTGCTGCGTTCATATCCTGACTTGAGGATATTTGCTCCAGGAATTTTTGCCGAGGAAGATGGGTTGATTTTTATGTTGAAAAGGCAAGTTCATCATAACTTTGTATGTGGAAACATGTAGGTGGAAAATTGTTGTGAAACAAAAATACGCCGCGCAACCGCGCCGCGAGCGCCGTAATCGATATCGTCTGCTGCTGTTGTGCTATTTCTAGCAGCTTTTCCACCCGATATGGGAGAAGATCATCAAATCGAGAAAAACGCCTAGAAATAGCATTCCGCCAGCAGATGACATCGATTCCGACGGACGCGGCGCGGTTGCGCGGCGTCCTTTTCGAGGCCGAGGAAAGGCCACCGTCATCGACACTCACTGAAATTGAAAGTTATAGCGAGTTTGTATGCCATTCCAGACTTTTTAGTAGATATTTGGCCAGGATATGTCATGAAAAACCTCGTAATTAGCTAATTTGCAGTCAAAATTACGTCAAGACTCAGAATTAACTGGCAATTACCAACTGATAAGGTCAAAATTTACTGCCAATTAATTGACACAGCTGATTATTTTCAGTATAGAATACGATCTTTTCGAGACATCGCTCATCGGACGAGCCTACTTCAGCTCACATAGCAAAGATGTCCGATGTCGTCTAATCCCCGTTGACAACAGTTCAGTCGTGTAGGTCGACAAAAAAGAGGGAGAATTTGGGCGGGGCTTAGCTACGAAAACGAGTTCGAAAGAAAATTTCAGATTTGCTCGCCTTCTCTGCATCCGGCATGTTCGTCAAGTGTGTCATCGCGATAAGAACATCTGGGTGACAACCATCAGTTCGGATTTCGCTCAGCTGAGCACATGGCGATGGCGGTTCTACCTCAGCGCTTTGCTCTACATCATGTAGGTTAAAGGGCCAGCATAGTGTTGGGAAATGTGCTCCAGTGACAAAGGGTATTGTAATGTAGCGTACCTTATTCAGAAAAGCGATTACAATAGTACTAAGGATCGTCTTATGGCTAAGGCGTATTGATGGTGGAGTTACACTATTTCTTTACATCAAACTGCTTCGGTGGCTGTATGGGTGAGGACCAGAATCGATTTATTGATTTTTACAGAGGCCAGGTACAATTGGAGTTTCAGGCCATCCATGATCCCGGTTACCGCACCTCCTCCTACGTTTAATATGTACGGGTTGAATATGAAGTCGTTAAAATTCAGGAAAGTCCCGATCCAGGTGAGGACCATTGGAACGCCGCCATGAATCCCGGCTCCGTCCACTTTACCAGTGACGTCACACCTAGCGGCGAAAACGTTGAATTTTTCAGCCAAAGCTGTACTCCACGGAAAACGCGTTCGTGAGCTATCCACTTGCTATCGATTGCGATGACACTGGAGGAGTGATAACGGCAGAACTCGGGTCATCAGTCAAGTACTGTAATTTACAGTATTCTGCATAGGATATTTCGACGCCCTAGCAATAAGGAAATGAGACCGATACTTGGAAAATCATATTTGTTTTGTAGGGAAAAATGTTCCATAAAAACCAAGAACATTCCTCAGAATTTCAGGATCAATTACTTTCCGAGTCAGAACAGTCCACTAAGTTTGTGTAAACTAGCGGAGCACTCCGTTTACAGGTAAATTTCAACGAATTACCTACCTGTAGCACTCTAACACAAACTGAATAATAAATTAAACTACCAGTTAACTCGCGGTTATTATCCAGAAAAAAAATTACAATGCTCTAAATGTAAAATTTCATTCCAGAAATTTCCCCGCTTTCGAGAAAAGCCCACTCCTTCGTCGATCTGTTGGTCAATTGAACTGGGAGCACTTCTAATAAATCGGACAACTGTTCCAAACGCACGACGCATGAACTCAGTGCTCCGCCTCTTCTGTACTGATACGATAGTATTTGTAATGTGTACCTATAGTAATTGTAATGATATCAAGCCAAAATTACTACGACCCTGATCTGCCAGAAAGAACGAAATTTAAAGAAGAAAAAGTTGAGGTAGATCTCTTATTAATAAAATGTTATGAAAGATGACAATATACAGGCACAGAAAAGAGGTAGTGACAAGTAGAAAAATCAATAAAATTTAGAAAGGATACAATTCAGAATGAAAATATTTACAATTTACTATTTCCAGAACTTTCCGAGAAATTCTGGAACACAATATCACGATCCAGCTGTACACGGCCAGCGCTCAGCCAATCCATCTTCAAATCCACCAGTGGCTGTTCGCAGCACCACCTGAATTGCGTAGATGCCTCTGATTTATCGATTAGTGTGGGAAAATTCCAACAAGTACCTGTGAGCCACGGCTACATCGCCCTTCGTCGCATCATGGTCGCTGGCATGGCGAATGAGCAGAGCACCTGAAAATTATGTTGTGATAGTGGGGCAGCACTAGAGATGAAAACCCCAGCAAATCCCCAAATAACCCCCAGTTATTCCACAGATGCTCCACGGGATGCAAATTACACTGGGAATTCAAGCGCCTTTCTAAACCACCTTCTAGTCTGAAGAATAGTGTAAAGAAAAATTATAGTGCAAAGATCAGTTGCTACGGTAGTTACCCAATTACGCGACAGTTATTACACAAGTATCTCACCAGAACGTCACCGTTTCCACCTAGTGCATGAAAGATATGAGAAAAGGGAAAAACAATATGATCACAGCGATTCTAAACTCAGGAGTTGTGTTGAGAGCAGACCAAAATTCATTTATGGGCGTTCTTCGCAAATTTATTTATTTTTCTTTCTCATAACTTACTAAAGATAACTGAAATTTCGTGAAAATACGAAATGATGCAGTAAAAATAACAAAAATGGGGAAATGAAGAATATTATATAATAGTAGAGGATAAAAATAATGAATATAGTGAAAAAACGAGCTTATTAAATTGATCCAATCTTCCATCCATTTTTCTTCCTCCTTTTCTATGCAAGAACATCAAAAATTCGGTTACATAGACCTCTGTTCTGAGTGCATTAAAACAACAAAAAGGCAACTGCTCTTCCCACAGATAGACAAAAATAAGATGTTTATAAACTTGAAACTTGAAAAAATTCAATACAAAAGCGATTCAATTCAGGTCCCTCGAGCGGTAATTTTTCGGGAAGGTCCTGGAAAATCTTCAACAGAATTACCGATGAACCTACGGCCTAAGAAGCCTCAACAAATGGGGGACTAGTGCTTCCCGTCCAAATGCCAGTGTCAAAAATTACTACTCGCTGGAAAAGTTGCCTTCATTGAAAAAAAAACCATTTGCTCGTCCCTATGAGGGGCCTGGTGCCTACATGAAGGGTCAGTTTCTGCACAGCTTCTATCCAGAATATTTCACCAGAGGAAAAAAAATTCAGCGTCAGTATCCAATATATACTTTATCCAGTCGGATAAACACGCTTCACATTGCATTAAAACGATTGGATTCGCATATCCGCGGATATGTTTTTATTGGATAGCCGATTCCCTGCAACACAGTAACATATCCGCTACAGCGCGTTTATCCGATTGTATAAAGTATACTGGATACAGATCCAGAACAATTTACCGCAGGGAAACCATGCAAAGAAGATTACGCAAATGCCCACGCAATTCAGCCATCGTGCCACAATGTACCATCAACTACATACTCCATAACCGTTACAAGTTACTAGAGACGCAATGTCATGATGAAATGACTCTTAAACTCAATAATTTGTTTCAATTAAGCGCTGCTAGCACTACTGCTCTTACCCAAACTGTGAGCATTGCATGGATTAACTGTGGATTCACTGCAAACTTCAATCCCATTAATGGATACTATAAAAACAATCCAGCACCTGCCCAAATCCTTGCTATCCCAAATGCAATCTGTCTGGCACAAGCATCCACATGCAAAGAATCATTCGGTGCTTTAGCTGTTCTAAGAAGAATGGATCCAAGGTCAGCTATGGCTTTCCGTACAGAAGCAATGGGCTCGTCAAGCCCATGCGCACCTGAAACAACATCAAGCTTTTTTTGGCGATTTTTTATCACTACGAACGTTTGGATGTCTCCAGGGAAGATGGAATTGGAAAGTTGGAAATAATTAGCTGAGTCGTACCCTTAGAAGGAAGGAGGGAGCTGACGCGCTTCTCGAAAAGTCCGTAGACGTTTTGTTTGCCAGCGAATACACGCAGCACGTCAAGCGACAGCACATTTGTTGTTCCTTCCCAGATTGGTGTCACCTGAGAAGCTTGAGTGACATTTCCAACAAACAATGAAATTGATGTAGAAAATGCAAAGAGAATGAAAAATTGGAAGAAAGAACAGACAGAACTTTTATACCTGCGCATCCCGTAGAGCCGCCGGTATTCCAGTGTCCTCAATATAGCCCTGGCCTCCGAAACACTCCATAGCCTCGGAGATTAGAGGAACGCACTGGAAGCATCATCACTGTCAATCCATCAAGTTCGTTAATAAACTGAGGATTAAGACCAAATTAGCCCTAAAAGTGCGTTCTCCTTACCATTTTTCCAGTATAAAGTTTCACAACGGGGGTGATAAGTCGCAGCATGACAGCTTCCGCATCAGACGCTTCGCCGGATTCCTGGAACATCTGGATTTGGGCACTACTAACGAGCAAAAAACAGGTGCTCAATTGGGGAAATTCTCGTTACCAAAAAGCTTAGGATTACATCTTGGACAATACCATTCCCAAGCTAACGCTACGAAAAAAAAAACCAAGATTTCACTACTGTTTGACGCCATTCAAAGCAGCAATAAAGAGCAAAAGTAGAAGAATTTCATTGAGGTGATACGTGATGTCAGTAAACAACTTGTTTTTTTCTTTCTTGCATAGAATTCGAATTTATATGTTGCGGACCGAGCATGTTTCTATATGGCGGGCGCGGGCGGCCAGAGGGTATTTTTCTAATATTATAATTCGCCATTCGTACCAGCCGACCACATGGGAACGTTTTATGGACATGAAAAGCACATTCCGCGTGATGCACCACGTTCATCACGTTGCCACACAGTTATGGAAGGGCGTGGTGCATGTGTTGCCTTTTGAATAGCCGCTCAGTAGCAAAGACAGAACCACGGATACTGGCTCATTAGCCATTGTTATAGTATGTTTCATTGTAGAAGATAGCCGAAAAGACGCCACAGAGAAAGAGTTCGGCAAAGTGCACACAAATTGGAGAGAGTGACGACAAAGACAGAGAAGTCGTTGCGTTTGAAATAGAATATGTGACGATTGCTAACTATAAACCAAGGTCTGTGGATCTGCAGAAAAGGAAGAGAGCATGTTTTATTATGTATAGGTGACTAATTATGTATTGGTGTACAAGCAAGTATTTTCAAGATTTCAGGATTTCATGTAGACGTGGCCTGATGGACGGAGAGGAGGGGGAGTGAGAAATTCCCCTGAAAATGAAAATTTCTATATCTACATTGGAATCCTTAATGATCCCATGTTTTTTTTTTGAAAAATTTTTACCAGTAGACTAATATAACAATTAATTTTACTCAATTGATTATAGGTGTTCACTTACTTATTTTCTACCAGTCTGGCCGTCCGGCTGACGCCGGACTTCCAGACTTTTCCTAATGCTCGCTTCGCTCGCATGGCTTCATCCCTTCTTCATTCAAATAAAGTCACAGCTAATCCACATTTTTGCTATAATGTGTCCCACACCCTTTCCATTGCTTTTTCTCATGTAAAAATGCACTTATCAAACTCAACTGAAATAGCTTTTTGTAACTAAATATAACCGTTTCAACCTGGATTGACCGCAGAAAATGGTCTATCATTCTTTGTTTGTTATATAACTGGTCAAGTGATAAGAGTCAGTTAGAACATATAAAAGTGGAGGGTGCGGTGTGTTCATAAACAAATGAGAAGAGACGAACGCGGGGGAGGACGTAAGGAGGAAGGATTCACACGGATTGCATACTAATCCACGCAGTGGTATGACATCTAGTTTTTTTACGATTGATGTTAGACGCCATCGAATCGATTTAACAAACATGGACCTAACTCATGACATTTCCTTGAGTAGTGGACACCGGCGCACTTCTCCTGCATCGGTAGCTATATTTTCAGGCGCTCCTCCACTTTCGAGCGCAGGCGCAGCCCTATCACAGCAGCAGACCCGTCTCCCCCACTCTGGGCGCCAGCGCACGCTTATCACAGCAGTGGACCCGTCTCCCCCCACTTTGGGCGCCGGCGTACCCTTATCACAGTGGTGGACCCGTCTCCCCCCACTTTGAGCGCCGGCGCAGCCTTATCACAGTGGTGGACCCGTCTCCCCCCACTTTGGGCGCCGGCGCAGCCTTATCACAGTGGTGGACCCGTCTCCCCCCACTTTGGGCGCCGGCGCAGCCTTATCACAGTGATGGACCCGTCTCCCCACACTTTGGGCGCCGGCGCAGCCTTATCACAGTGATGGACCCGTCTCCCCCCACTTTGGGCGTCGTCGCACCCTTATCAGAGTGGTGGACCCGTCTCCCCCCACTTTGGGCGCCGGCGCACCCTTATCACAGTGGTGGACCCGTCTTCCCCCACTTTGGGCGCCGGCGCATCCTTATCACAGCGGTGGACCCGTCTTCCCCCCACATTGGGCGCCGGCGCACCTTTATCAGAGTGGTGGACTCGTCTCCCCCCACTTTGGGCGCCGGCGCACCTTTATCAGTGTGGTGGACTCGTCTCCCCCCACTTTGGGCGCCCGCGCACCCTTATCACAGTGGTGGACCCGTCTCCCCCACTTTGGGCGCCGGCGCACCCTTATCACAGTGGTGGACCCGTCTCCCCCCACTTTGGGCGCCGGCGCAGCCCTTCTCCATGGACTCCATTGACGGACCCGTTGTACACCATCCGACCTTCTGTTCGATCTCATCCCTACCCCACTCCACCACACCACACCCGTTCCTAGCCTTTTATATGATCTCACAATCACGATCATTGACCAATCATAGAATTTCGTAACGGTCTGACACACATTCTTACATACTTACATACTTACATACTTACATACATACAGACACACATGTAAACAGGCTAAGCCCGTTATTATATAGAATGATTATTTCTGAGCCAATAAGACCAGCAACAGCCCACCGACAAACCTGACTAACCTGTTAGCCAACTACTTTTTTTCAAATCAACTTATCATTGTTTTCTTTTCACATCATTCAACGTGCTTCTCAGCATGGTTTGGTCATTGTCCCTGTTGCCAGTCAGACCCAATCCAGACTTTCTACCGTACCTAACGCTATTGTCATTGCAGATTTCCACAGCTATTATGGTATTTCATGTAAGTCAAATTACTGTCCTAACTGCGTTGTGAACAGAAAAACGAAGTATTTCAGTTAATATGTTGCCTCAAAAGAAACAATATAAAAGGAGGAAGTCCTTCGATGACAGAGCGCCGAGCACAAAAAGGAGGTAGGGCACTAAGGCTGCAGCAGAATCTACATGAACACATGTAGAAGTACAGCTTCAGGATGTTGCATGAGGAAGAACAAAGACATGAACACGACCAGAGCGGCTAGGGCGCTTGACTCGTGGAAGAGCAGCATTTCAGACATATCAACATGTGATATTGTTAATGTAAGTGATTTCGAGGTGACTCTCACAGTAGTCTGAAAAACTGTCGCGTTCTAGCCACCCTCTGTGGATTGCGGCATGGGCGACGCTGGTTTAGAGGCAAAGATTCGACATAGAACATTGACATGGTATCCAGAGTTGAAATTGCAGCCACGATCAATAATCAGGAAGAATTACATGGTAAGCCGGCGAGGTAGAACCCGATTGATCCAATGTCATGTATCAGTGTACGTTCTAACTGATCAGAAAAGTACATATTAACAGTACTAGTAAGTAAGATAAGATCAAAAAGTGACAGTTACCTGCAAATCGCCCCATGCAGCCCGTATATGTACTCCTCGAGGAGTATAGCACCTAATACCGCTGTCACCTCGGCGACATCATTTTTGATACGTATTGATTGTGGGCGGTCTGATACCGATTTCTGACAGTCCACAATCGATACCTATCAAAAACGAAGTCGTCGTGGCGACGGTTGTGCCAGAGGCTAAACTCTCTAAGAGTATATCCGCAGCCTCAGGTAGAAATCTGCCAGTATTGATTAATCCAATGAGCAGATATCAGAGTTAGTTTTTTTGTGTGTTAGCGCATTGAGTAAAGCATAATCGGTTGACCGAAAATCCAAGGATTGAGCTATATTTGTACTGCATCGTAGTGCGAATCAGCCGGATAAGAAAAGATGCGTATCGATCCTCGTCGTTTAGGTAAATGTAGCTATAGTAAGCTTCCGTTATGAAACCAAGTGAAGAAAGAGATATCCGGATTCCAAAAAGGTTTCAACTGAATTTTGCGCTAACTATAAACGATTAATACTTATTTAAGGTCATCGTCCCACCTCAGAATCTTTTCCGAGATTCCCGTAAGAAAAGAATCTCCTAGAGCTCCTGATCACAATGGTATACGTTACGCCGTGCGAAACTCCCTAAAAACCCGTTTTCAGACACAACATTTGGGGAGCTTGTGGGCGGGGCCAAGGCGAGATTGCAGGATTTTCACTCTATCCACTCCCTTACTGGCTATACATGGAGCCCACCCCCTATCTTGTTAAGCACTGAATGATGAGGATCTCTCATGGGAAGTATGAATTTCTTCAGAAAATGCAATCCTGGGGATGCAATATTCAGAAAATTCGTCCTCCACGGCCTCTGCGCCCACAAGCTCCCCAAGAACTGGAGCTCGAAAACGAATTTTTCAGCAGTTTTGCACGAAATAACTAATACCATTCTGATCAGCAGCTATTGGTTATTCTTTTCATGCGGAAATCTCAAAAACGACTCTGAGGTGGGATGCTGCCTTTAGAAGGGTGGCTCCAGGCATTTTTCAGTTACAAATTCACGAATAAGTGATGTCACCTACAATTTATTCAACTAGTTGGTCATCAAAGCTTAACCAAACCATTCAGACTAATTACACCCCAAAAGTAGGAGTAAAGGTCGAAGCAGCTGTACTGGCATACCTTTCAACTCCAAATCCTGTTATTTGACCAGCTGCACTATGTAAATTCCAGAAATTCGACCGCTCTTTGATCACGAAACATCCAGCGCATGCAAATGTCGAAAATGCACTTACCGCAGAACAGATGCAGGAGAGGAGAGCAAAATACAAAGAGTATGAGGAGACATTTATGACCTAATCACTAGTTAATTACCAGAATCACTGACAACTTACTTCAGTAAACACATCACATGGGAACCTGACTGTCCCGTGTTCATCGTGTATGGATTCGATCCATGTCGTGGAGAATTGGAATACGACGAGAATACCATGGATGACTTAAGTTTGAGAGAAGCCGAAGAGATTGAAAAGAGCGTCGACAAAGTACTAGCGGGTTAAATCGTAGTGCGATCAATATCTATTGATTGATCAATTCAGGCTCTTCTTCCACACACCCCGAATAAGGAGACTTCCAAGCCGTAAGGTGGAGAATAACGTGTTAGAGAAAGAAAACAGAGGTTGAAATTGTTCCCTTCAATTAGTACTTATTGTTACTCCGTTATTGTAAAACGTAACCAAATAAAGTATGTACTTAAACACAGAACAAATGCTCACATTAAATAAAAGGTTAAAATATAGTTGAGAACTAGAAAAAAACAAAAGAAAGAGCGATGATTTCGAAAAAAATCTAGGTCTAGGCGCTGAGATGGGTAAACCGAGCGAGATTGGAGACTTACCGAAAGCCCCATGAGCTGAGCGGCCTCCATCAGAAGCAAGAAGCATCCTCTGGTCTCCACTTCCATCTTAGCCAGTGTAGCTGTGTGAAGCGGCCATTTCGCCTGTGTCTGTCCAAAAACCACTCGACGAGTCGCATAGTCCCGAGCTAAGGATATCATCCTGAAAATCAGCGCTTTAACCCAGACAGCTTATTTCCGCATTTACAGTCACTTAATGGTGTGGTGTGCTACCTTCTCATTCCGGATACTGACGCCACAGCGTTGTGTATTCTCGTGATATTCAGCATCTTAGCGATGTTCGCCACTCCTCGGCCAGGTTCTCCAATGCAGTGCGCCACCGCGCCATCGAGCAGTAATTCAGCCGTGGGTAACTAAACCAGATCCTCTAAAATCATTTTTCTAAAAGCGCATAACAAGAAAACTCACTTGTTTCGTGCCAAATTTGTTCTTCAAACGAATCATCTGAATACCGTTCAGTTGGCCATCTGGATTACGGATTCTCAGAAGAAAGAGTGAAAGTCCTCGAGATCCCTAAATCACAAAAATACGGGTTCAACTGAGGGAAGATCGAAATTGCTGCACCTCTAATACATCCAATACATGTATATCTACGACCGAAAATGAAGGAAATCTTTCAAAAAAGAGAAGAAAAAAAAGAAGTTATGTCTAGATCGAGAACAGCTCACCTTTCCAGCATTTCCATCCTTGTCAACAATCCTGGCCAGAGTGAGCGCGACGTCGGCGTCTACAGCCGAACTGAACCACTTATAGCCGTTTAGCCGGTACTGAAATTAACGCATACTAAGATCATTTTCAGTGCACTCAATTTTGCCAGTACACAATTACAGAAAGAACACAGTTCTAGGGTGAAGTAGCTCACCTTGTCACCCTCAATACACTCCGCGTAGGTGTCACAGCCTCCACCAACATCACTGCCGCCTTTCTTCTCGGTCATCCACTGTCCAGAGGTCCACGCTTTCTTTCCGTCCGTGGATGCCAAACGATCCACCGATTCCGTAGCTAGGTCATGTTTGCCATAGAGTCCAAGCGCCTGGAACCTTCAAAAGTTCAAAAGTTATAGAACGTAAATTTCAAGATTTTGTGATTCTAGTCTTTTCAGGCCCATAACACTGGCTTTAGAAAGAAACTATCCGATCCTAGAGTTGACATGAAATAATAATAAGACACATTTCAGTTCTCTCCAGAAATGACCTAGAAATCGCCTGATCACAACTTGTTTAATTAGAGCAGAGCTTGAAAAATCTGAGTTTAAGCACACCTACCTTCAGTGTCTTCACGGCTCCATCAGTCATCGCCATGGGACAAGTAGTCAAGCCAGCTGACGGTGAGAACAGATATATTTTTGCAATCTTAACAACTAATTAACATGACGCATGTGCAGAAAAAGATTCTGAGTGCGCGAAGACAGAATTATTGAATTAATTTGAGATGTTCCATAGATAAAAATTAGAAATACAGCAAAGACACACCTGATGAACACGTCGTGTGACAGGATCGATGTTGTCATCGTAGCCGATAGCTTAAGAAGGAAGTTCAGAAAATGTCAGCATCATTCACATAAAGCATCCACTAACGTAATAAAGATCTTAAGTAGAAGAGACAAGAGATACGATCGTTGAATCACGGAAAGTTAATGAAAACTTACAAATAATTCCCTCTTCAGCGCAGATCTCCTTTAGACGATACCATTCTGGGCAGACAATCAGCTCGTCCATCTTGAAATTGTAGAACTTGTAGAAAAATGCGGCCAAATTGGATAAGGGTAAAAGAATTGAATAAGAATTCGAAGAAAGTGTAGCCAATTAATAAGCTATTCCAGCAGTTCATAAAGCAAGCGCTCATCTTCCACGACTATTTGACTATTAGCGAAAAGGTGGAGATGGCTGCACGCTTCCCAGAAACCCTGGCATCCTTTAAAATGGACACAGCGGCTTACCCTTCGTCCCCATGCATCATGCTGCTCCAATCTTGGCTGATTTAGCTCACACTGCCTTCCTAGAGCATTGATCTCATTAGTAATACGATCACCAAACCGTCTCAAATCCTTTGTAACCTTAAAAAGAAATGAAATTCGTCGGCTTCTACATATCAGACAGGGACATAAGAGAAAAATTCCTATTTATAGAGGTTAATGGACTCGTTGTGGCTTCATTTGTTACAAAACCATAACAATTTACTCTTAAATCGGTGGCACGAAAATCTCTAACCCGATCAAAATCCTTCTGTGGTAGCAATCTTCGAAGCGTTCTTCCCAACATCGGGTCGTCATTGAAGGGATTATGGAGTGTGGGCGGAGTCTACAACAGTACTTATGAGCAATGTTCGTCAATAGTACTGGCGCCATACCTGAGTGAAGTCACCGATCTTCGCATGACGATACAGGCCGGCTCCTGAGGACATCCTAAAGCAATTTAGCGCAAACCGATTCGAAATACTTTGTCTTAGGTGTATAAAATTCAACCTCATGTATTTAATAAATGTAGATATTGTAAAAGTCCTGGTTTTCAAAGCAGTTACAACAAACCCTGACTAATAAAACCCCTCGTTTTCAATGTTTTGCTGTCGTTTTCTCATGGATTCGGTCTCTCAATCACACGAGAACATGTCGGCTCCATTACAATTGATCGTGCTTTGCACCTGCACTTTAACATATGTCTGGTCTGACGGAATTCGTGCGTCCAAAGAATCAATGCATATAATAAGAAGGTTGTCAAAGTTGTCACTATTGCGTTGTCAAGAAATCGGCAAAACTGCCAAAAACGGAAGAGGCTGTTCTTCGCATTCCCGACCTGGCCAATTCTGCTTCTGAAGGCAGCACTCACGGAAATTTCCGTTTCTAAAGTAGGTCGTGTCTCTTATGATCCTAGTTGTTTGCTAGTGAAAGACGAGTAGAACTGTACCCCTTTGATATGGCTTTCAGGTTGAACGATGCACCAGCTAACGACAGCTCGGCTAGCTGCACCTTCAACCACAGCATTTAGATGGCGAGACCCATCAATGTCCTTGCCTATGCATTCAAACGCACAAAAAAAAGCACCCATTTTCGTTCTCGTGTACTTCTGCCTTGTGTTCGCGTATCTCATCATCGGATATGAGTTTCACCTCCCTCAAAACCCCGAAGCGCGACAAGAACCTAGCATAAAGTTTTGCGTAAGTGTTGATTTTAACGGAATGAGCAAATGTTGACTTCCATAGAGGAAAACGCCGAAAAAAATCTGTTCTCATTAGTCTGCGCTTCACTCACTGATATTTCTTGGCGGATGATCGTCTGCAGAAGAACAGCACAACTGATTTTGAGGTTTGAAAGACTTCATTGGGAGAAATGTAATTTTTTTTGCAAAGATTAGGCTACGCTGACCTACTACTGAAATTCCCCTGCCATATTACCGTTGTTGAAATGTGAGCATTTCCCAAACTGACGCAAGGACAAAGGTCATTATGTAGGCTTCAAAAAGTCTAGAAAAAATTATATAGCTGCAGTTGTAAATATGGTCCATTAGCTCACAGATGGCGCCTGATCTGACATTGTCTGCAATTACGACTTTGCTTGCAGAATGCGTATGGAAGGATATTTTAGCGGATGGCAGTGGGGAAACATAAGAATGGAAAGAACCACACCATATGGATATCAAAAAAGTGCAAAAAATAGATCGGTTAGCCTAAAAATGGTGAAGTCGTGGTTGCGGACAAAGTCAGATCGGGCGCCCTCTGTGAGCTAATAGACTGTAATTTCGTTCTTGTCACTAAGAAACAAAAATCGAAAAAAAAACTTCGATAATCCTGCATATGGCAAAGCCACTAGCTATCATGGAAGCCTGAGAAAAAAGCTCAATTTGAAAAATGGCAAAGAAAAAATCCTCAGTACCTTTGCCGTAGGCCACAGTTGTCGTGCAAAAACAGAACTTCATGCTCCGCCTTTCACCTTTTGAGGATAAACCTCTGCACTCCTTAGATTTCACGATAATCTTTGAAAATATCTATGTTTCCTTATCACCTTTTTTTCGCATATTCACGAAAGTTCAGATGAAAAGAAAAGGAGGAAGAACTGGCTACCAAAACTATATGTTATACCGTAACTAGCGTATTAGAACGTAACAGTCCATTTTCAGAGACGTAATATAGTGAAGAAAATTGAAATGTTCCTTACGCACAGCCTTGGTACCTATGCTCATGCTCATAATTACAAGGAAAATTGTGTTGCAAACAGAACTCCACAGGATAACTCAACAATACATCATTTTACAAAAAAAAAACAGTTCCACGGGTTAACCTTATGCGAATGGTTAAGAAATAACCAACCACCTGGATCAGAAGGCGGTAGAAATTGATAGATTTAACTAAATATAAGGTAAGTCACTGTAAAATGATCTAAAATTTCACCTTACAATACTTCAAAGTGGCGAGTAAGGGACGAACGGCATTATGGCGGTGATCGACGTGACCATCAACTGATAAAATGATCAAAGTCCACTACACATTTACTTCAGCACATGTTTTCGTGCGCTCATCTCCTGAATTATGACGTCATGTGGTGGCACAACAGGGTTTCCATTAAATTTCCAGGTATCTTGTCACCATTGCATATCTCAATCCTTTCTCGACCTTTTCAAACTACCCGTTGCTAGGCATAAAATTGAAAGAATGGAATAATTACTAAAAACGTGTACAAATTCTACCCTTCCACCACTTTTTCATATTCATACTCCCCAAAAAGTTCTCCACTGAGTGAACCCCAGCGGGTGAGAAGAAACCGGAAATCGCATCGCTGTGAATTACGCCATACGAACAATCGATAATCACCACCGAAACACGCGGATCATCAACTGCCGCTACTAGCTCGTTAACAACAACTACGGAAAAATCAGAACTCTTTTATTTTATACCATAATTACACATATCATACTTCGTAGAAATCAAAACTTAGAAAGTAAAACATATAAACAAGGCTTCACCTTTGGCATGCTTACAAAGTCGGTGAATTCAATCTAGAAAATTCTGTAAAATATTCTCTAGAAATGTGAGAAAATGAGCTGCAAAGGCCAACAAGCGTTAGAATAACAAACATAATACTGCTAGAAGGCGCATTATTCACCAGAGACAAACAAGCTAATGGACTTATTAATTAACGTGATGTAAAAGTACCACCGAAATGAGAAACGGAAATCGGTACGCATCGCACTAGGGTTTATCACAGAAAATACCGGCATGACAGGAAGAATATAATGCAATTACATTCACCCAAAAGTCGAACAAAAATCACTCTGAAAAGAGCATACGAGAAGTTGAACATGATTCAAAGTATGTAATGATGAAATTGCATGAGATTACAACTCGTCACAGTCGAAAATATAAGAAAAAATAAGTAAAAGTACGTGAAAGAGAAGGAGTTCTAGCCGAAGGCAGAAAAGGGCGCCAAATGCGTAGATCATGCGGAGCTTTATGTCCGGCCACAACATGCATTGATGGTATTCTGAGCTCTTTCTACGAGATTTATGGGCTGGTTACCACCAGCTGCATCGGACTTGTAGTTGCTATATCTGAAAAGCTACCGTTTCAACAAAAAGACCAACTAGCCGAAAAGCGAAAAACAATGCAGGTAAGAGAGAACGGAGAATGTCACTTTGAATATAAACCCATTATATACAGGAAAAAACCGAATAAGACCTCTTTCTGGGTAATCGTAGAGTTACAGGATCAGGAATTCAACGAAAAGTTGCAAGAAGTTTCCAGAGGAAAGAAATAATGTAATAATTTCGCTAATTTGCTACAGAATTCACAAGACACTGCAAAAGTTTGGGCGGGACATAAGCACTCAGAGGAAGATGAGCAGGGCAGAGCATTCACAAAATAATAGCTTTTAACTAACAAACATGCATATAAGGCGGCAATAGCTGCGATACGGCACGCAAACCGAGGAAATACTCGCCTTATAGAATATATGCTAAATTTCGAGAGCTTTCGTGACCATGACTCACCAGGGACTTAGTTCAAGTCCTCTTGCACCTTTCAAGAACTCATAGATTCATGGAAGACGGGCTGCCGTTGAAAGATATGAATCACAACGTGAACAGAAAAACAATTTCCGCGAGATCCTAATGCTTTTAAATCCATAGCAAGAAAAAGCGATGAGATCGAGAAAAAGGAAAGAGGATTAAGAGTGCTTTCAAAAGCTTTTGAATAACATGTGACTAATGCTTGCAGATAAAACATGCGCCAATTAGTTCCGTGATAACTCATTCAGCTTCAAAAGATGAGGAGATCGGAGATGAGATGCACATTCACATCCATTTAGAAGTTAAGAGACACACTATTATAGGTCAGAATACTTCTTAATAGTCGGTAGCAGGTTTCAGGCACAGTAGAATATTAGGAAAGTATTAGGGAACTCTACGATACCGATTTGGAAAGAAATGTAATGAATAACTGCAATAAGGAAAGATGACAACAAATGGACTCTTTCACTCATTGTTACAATTAGATGATAATGAACAATTCTTCTTAAAGTTTGGCAGTAAAAAAGACTTAGCGCTTCACAAGAAATATAAAGGTGCAAATGAAAAAAATGAAAAAGACTGACGAGTCAGCATCAATTAAGTCTCAAGTATGAGCAATAAGGCATTGGCTCCAACCAGAAAGAACAACAAAACCAGGAAAAAAAACAAAAACGAATAGCAGACCAATAATGAAAACGAAAGGAAGTCTCATACCTTTGATCCGTAGCTTTCATATCATTCGTCAAGCGTCGTGCCACGTGCTCGAACAGATTGTCCACATTTGTCGCATCCAAGGCTGAAGTCTCCAAGAAGTAGTCAAAACCATTTACCTCAGAGAAGTCTTGACCAATCCGCTCCGGGACTTCACGTTCATCTCCCTTATCTACCTTGTTCCCTAAACATTCAAATGATACAATTCCGAAGAAAATAAAAATTGGAGTGGAAGAGAAACGTTTAAAGAGCTAACCCACCTACAAGAATTTTAAGAACTTTTCTATTAGCATACGATTCGATCTCTGCTAACCATTCTGGTAAACAGTCAAATGAAGGCTGACAAGCGACATCATACACTAGGACAATAGCGTGTGCACTTCGATAGTAACTTTGCGTGATGGATCGAAAACGTTCCTGACCAGCTGTGTCCCATATTTGAAGCTGAAAAGTTTTAGTTGTAACGGATAGCAGAGGTAACAGTCTGTATAGTTTCGGAAGGTGAACTGCATTGAAAATAAGCTACCCTTGCGGGAACTCCAATTACCGGAAGCTATAAGTCACGAAAAGGTGATATCGTACAGAAACGAAGCATAGACTTTCAAAATAAAGCTCTTAATTCGTTATAATAATTGTGGAAACCAAAAACGCTATCGAAGTTGAGGCAAAACTCTTCCGAATAGCTGAATTGCAATTGAAAATGCGTGAGAATACGTGTCATGAGCCAAAACCCCAGAAAAACGGCTTAACCGGAGCTAGAACTCCAGATGCCGAAACTCAGAGCTGTTAAATGGGTGAAATAGCGCGCTCCAGGTCCAATTCGGCTTAGATTCGCAAGCATCGAGTTACTGTGGCAGTCCGTCCCCCGATGGCGGAATCTTCTCTGTTGAATTATAGTGGTCATGCACTTTTTACTGTTATAAGGAGACAGGTTCAATCACACTCGTTGAGAGTTTTCTTTTATTCAATAAAACCTGTACGTTCGCATGGAGTTGGTTTCTCACTCCATAAGAATACCGGTATGCGCACTTGATTCACTGTAGAGTATTCTTGGACTGGTTCCTATGGTTGAAAATGGACAGAAAATCGGACTCAAATTGTGAAAATAATCCGAAGTTCTTGCGGCGAAGTGGACATTTTTCCACTTTAAAGAAGCGTAAGAATTAAACTAGCACAGTAAGAGTATGAGAAATTGCAATAGGAAACGGCAAAAAAAAATCTAGTAGGAATTACCAACGCCACTAGGTAAAAACATTGAAACTTCTCTCCCATTAGCAAATGAATACAGGCAACGCAATCGCTACTGCACACTCGCAATAGAGAGAGCCCCACATCATTCATTCACCCACGTTCATACGCGTTAATCATTATAGGACGATGGGTAACCCAACACCTATAGATATGATTACCCTGGGTAGCAACTGGATACCAACTTAAGAGAAGCAAATTATTAATTGGTGATGAAGGACAAAGCACTAATGGCGAAGGATAAGTGTCATGTATGGGTAAACGTATTGATGAGTGCCAGCTGAAAAGTGAATCTGGTTAAGTTGTCACGTTTACCATGGGTAATCTCAATGACGCATCCGGGCCCTAGGGTGGTGCCCCGCTGCGAGGGGTGCAATCATGATTGACGTCCTCTGTGAATAAACATAGAGGAGACATGGATCATCAGTTTTAAAAAAAGGAGAGGGAGCTGGAACAACCAGCCACTAGAACAGAAGTGGAAAGAAAATGAAGAAAATGCAACAGCTGAGTAAATAAAATAAGGAACTGATTTTTCTGACAAGGAAGTAGAGCGCGAGCAATAAAAAAATCTATGACTAATTCAATTAAAATTAATAAAAAGGAGAAAGAACAGTTTTAGAAAAAACGATTATCAAACCTTAATCTTATCATTGTCCACCTTAACAGTCTTTATCATGAAATCCACACCAATAGTTGCGCTCTGTCCAGGAGGAAATATACCCTAAAAAATAAAACGACTAAATTTTGACGAATGAAAGTTGTGAAATCCTTTACCTGAGTGAATTTTCGTACAAGACACGTCTTCCCAACTCCAGCATTACCAACCAGCACCACTTTGAATAAGTATTTGTAGTCCTCCATCGGATGAGCTGGAACAGACGCCATCACGGTGCGCTTATGGAATAGCAATGAATCTCGCCGTTATCAAGAGAATCAATATTCGGTGCTCAAAAAAGCGAAAATGGCTGGAGGATTCAGCTGAGCGGCACGGCACCGATCGTGCGCTAGGCACACTACATACGCGTCTGTCTGCATCTGTTGACCCGGACGCGGTGTCTACCGTAAGTCTGAGAGGAAGACCAAGGGGCACCATCTTCAGGGAGAGTTTTCGGAGCTGGAAGTGGTAATAGGGAGGTCTGAATCTGGTAAAAAGACGCTTCCCGCCCGCTGTCCGAAGTGATCGGTCCGAGGAAGCCGCTAAGCGCCGAAATCTACAGTAAGCGTTAATAGAGGTGCGTTTTTTGCAGACTCTAGAAACACGCGCCGCAACCGCTCCGCTACCGCTGGAATCGTCACCACGATAGCGAACCATAGAATTTTCTCGATTTTTAGGATGGTTTTCTTGATAATTGACATGAAACAGGATGAAAAACCTGCGACAGACCACTGATTCGCTATTTAAGGACACTCCAGCGCGAGCGCTGCGGTCGCGCCGCGTATCCGCGGAAAACGTAACTCCATTGACATTCACTGTAAGTGAATGGAATAAAATAATACTAACAACGAAGCACTCATCATTTGCTGACCAATATATACCATCAAATTAGGTTTCACTACAGCACCATACTGCAGCATAAAAAGAGAGAGTTTTCGTAGGGTGTTTCTTAAGAAAAATGGCAGTTATACGAATCCGCCGAATCCGTCGGGACCATTTCTCGCAAAGGGTGAAGAGAGAGAATTGAAAAAGGTTTGAGTTTGATGATATGTAGATCAAGGATCAGTTTTGGTGGATGAGAAAGCAAGAAAAGAAAAAGTTTTCATATCTTAGCGCAGCTTTTTTTTTCGAAAAATGACAGAAGAAAGGTGTCACTATGTACATACTTCGTAGGGACTTCCTGAGGACTTCCTGATATTTTGCAAAATTCAGTTTTTTTTTCAAATTTCCGAGTTGACATTGAAAAAACATCGATATTTTCAACAATAATTGGTGGGAAAAAGTAAATAAGGGTTTCGACATTCAACGGGGACTAGTTCTCGCTTTGAAATTGACAACAGTCATCCCCCCTCCATAATATACATGATACAGCATAATACATGTTATGCTGATTTTTTTGTTTTCAGTAACTCTCTTTCTTAACTTTCTGGAAGGTGATTGCTGTAGCCATTTAGGTGCTATTGAGGTATCCCTAACTATTTTCACGGAAAATTTGTTCACTTCTTCCTCCTACCAAACAAACAATGCAGTGAAAGTCCTCGATAACGAATTACACTGTATTTTTTACAAATGAAAATAGTTCATTAAGTAGCTCACCGCAGGGAAGAGTAATTACAGAAAAATTTCACAACTAGTTCATCCATATTTTTTCTTGAATACTGATTCATTATCGCGCTTACAAGTCAAAGGAGTACGCTCAATCAGTTGAAGAACAACAGTTACAACAATGCAATGTGATTGTGAATGGAACAGCAGAAGAACAGATAGTGGATTTTTTTCGTATGATTTCGAGCGATGTGGGCCTCACAGAATCACCAGACTCCGCAATTTTAAAATTAACCAAAATGAACAAGCGACGTAAGCGATATCTACTGTGGAAAACATGCGTATCGATTACCGCGTCACATCGCTCCTTAGCGACGAGCGGGAAAGCTTTGGAATAGAACCAACTTCAGCAAAAACTCTAGAAATCTATATATGTAGTGGAGCGGGCTCGACAATCCCCTCACTGGGCGGAACTATGGATCAGCTAAATGAGGTCAGAGCCATATTACCAGTGGAGGATTACCTCTCGTGTGAGTTCGTTCCACTGTTTGGCGTAATGCCTACAAAATCATGCAGACGACTAGATTAGGCAACCTGTGGGAGAAAAATTTTGCCATGGTCCATTTCAATGAGGAAGCCAGTCAGAGAGAAATTAGAGAAAAAGAGCAGATGCGACTGAAAATAAAGTCGCAAATGTCGAAGGAATACAGAATCAAACGGTCGAAAGACGGATGAAACAGAATTTTGCACGTCTTGTGAATAAATATGAGTGGTTATCGATGCAATTCCAAGAAAAAAAAACATTAGGTAACAGAGCTAGAAAGGACCAGGAGCTGCGAAGACAAAAAAAAAAAACGCTGTGGCTCAAACTTTCCCTGCCACGTATCTTTAGAACACCAAGTCGCATGAGTATTCTTAAAATTGTTCAGCACAATTGAAAGAAACGGGGTGTTGCCAGAGTCACAGAGCCCAGCTGCTCTGCCGCGCCGCGTAGGTGATGCGGCGCTGCAAGCCAAGCAAGCAATCGTGATTGACGCTCCCTCTGCAAGAGTTCATTCGAAAGTGAAAGTGAATGTGTGTAAAGGAAATTGTAGAATAAGTAATTTCGCAATGCGTAATAAGAAAAAACAAATGAAAGTTGTGATTCAAATCAAAAATCCAAGGTGAAGCTGTGGCACGAATTTCGCGTGAAGGTTACGAGCTCGTGCATGGCGCGTGGGTCTCACCCGAAAATGGATGAGAGCATCTAGTTTCACATTTACTCAATTCCTCAATTCTAGCTAAAAATGCATATAATTTCCTTATACTGCTCTTAAATAGATGAATAACTTCTAAACCTCCCAAGAAAGCCAGCTTTTCCATTTCCGAAATTTTACAAAATAATTTTTAAGCAGATTGTAACTTGGAGTAGTTCGATTAGTTCGTCGTTGTTAGCAAAGCAGACCGCTCTCAGCATATTTTCAAATTCAGAGCAAATATTATCCAACACAGCTGAATAAACAATTTCGTGATAACGCCGAGACCATTGTCTCGCATTTGTTCATCATAATCGGCCGGCAGCTGGACGTTCTATGGAATGCGGGGGTCGGACGTTGGGTCCTGGCACGATGGTTAGTGAGCTTTTCGAGTGGTTTCAAGCAACTTGAACATTAATTAAGCTTCGCTTCATTCGAGACACCTTCTGATTGGATATACAGTCCGGTCCGGCAGCCACTGCAAATGGGCGCCGGCCGCCGCCACCCTCCGGCGCCCCGGTATTAATGAGCTATAAATCACTCGAGCTTGGAAGAAAGCGACGAAAAATACAATTTTAGTCCATAGTAGACAGGATAGATAAGCCTGACCCTATGCTTAAGAATGGGTCTAAGGCTTAGGCTTCACAGGGGTGGCCCCACCCAACTCCCTTTTCACCTAAATTTCTAAGATAAACTACGATAAGTGTAAGTGTAAGTAAGATTGGACACTATTTGTACGTTGCATCGCGTGCGCCCATAGCTCAGTGGGTTGAGCGAATGATCGACGTTGTGGTGGTCAGGGGATCGAATCCTGCCCTGTGCCCCCGTTTTGCAAATACATATAGTATGCTGCCTACGACTGCTGCAGTTATCTAACAAACTCCAACATAAAAAGTAGCCCGGATGGCTCAGTGGTTTGAGTGGCAGATTGCAATCTGTCCCTATCGCTGGTTCCACTCCGTTGGAGATCCAGAGTTAAGTATCGCAGTGTTTGGGGTTCACTGCTCGGACGTCCCCCGTGATCTCCTTCGGGTAGTCCAGGAAGGCATCCGGCAACGTTTTGCATAAATTTCGAAGATAAACTACAATAAGTGTAAGTGTAAGTAATAGTAATATGTAGTGTAAGTAATAGTAAAAACCACTTTTTCAAAGTTGAGGGAAACCGGGAGAGAGTAACTCCGCCGTAAAGGACTGCTCCACGAAAGATAAATGACAGCGGTAGAACTACTTCGCAATGGATATGGAACAATTTATACGGATTTCAATTATTTCTGAGGATCCCGAATTGGATGAGCTTTATTATTCAGATGGGATAACTGAAGTACTGTGTCCATCTGTATAACGGCCATTTTTGTATTAGCGAAGCAGTGTACTATAGCAGAAAATGGAAGAGTTGGCTTCGCTTATTGTGTATTCAGAAATCTTTCCCCATGAAAATCACAAAAATGAAAAAACGTGAAAGTTGTGAAAATAGTCCCCTACTTTATAGCCTTAACATATCCACTGCACTCTTTCTACTATGGACTAAAATTGTATTTTTCTTCGCTTTCTCCCAAGCTCGAGTGATTTATAGCTCATTAATACCGGGGCGCCGGAGGGTGGCGGCGGCCGGCGCCCGCCGGCGCCCATTTGCAGTGGCAACCGGACCCGACTGTAAACGTACTTTTCGAGAGTTCTGGAAGTTTTGAGCCCAACTCCGCCTATAAATTCAATTGAAATTAATACCAGAATTAATGTTATGGAAGAGATTGAGCCAATAACAGGCAAAGCAGAGAGCGAAACACTTGAAAAGCGACAAGTCATGTCTCGTGACGTGCTATTGGCAATGCATTAGATTATGAGTGACAGCCGTGCGACATATTCCCTGAAGAAGGGTGCTGGAGCTGATGGAATGTCCCCTTGTTGGGTGCAAACACAAAGCATTCGTCGAAAATTGAAAGTATAGAGTATTCTAACAAAGATGATAAAGAAATGAGAAACTCAGATGAATGAGGAAATCATTTTTCAATGAATGAGATGCAGGTCATGAGGATCAACTGGGAGTGGCGCGTTGTACCTGAAAAGACCTGGCAGCAGAGTTCTACCATTGGCTGACTGATCCGACCGAGCAATCGCAGGTCTCGAAAATACCGCCCGTTTAGCTTCATACCCAAATATCCAGAACGGGGATTACTTTTAGTATTTCGTCGACTTTTCATCGAAAATGCTCTCTATACCTGTAATATGTACTAATAAATCTGCCATAAATCCCAGAAATCCTGAGAAGACCTAGATATTTATACGTAAAAAAGAAAACCCTTGGGTAAAATGGAGTTGGGGGGGCACTTGGTATAAGTCGATAATATGACCTGTCCTGCACGTTCTGACTTGTTTGTTGACACGTGCAGAACGCTCTGACTTGTTAGCTCTCCTAACCTACAGTAGCTACCTTAAATGCAAACGAGTCAGAACGTGTGGGACAGGTCGTATTATCGATCAGTACCAAGTGGCTCCCCCCAACTCCATTTTACCCAAACCCTCTATGATGCTCCTGGAAGGAGACCTAGAGTGAGCGTCGATGGCGGTGCATTTTCCACGAACTTGGGAAGCACGCCACGCAACCGCTTCGCCCGCACTGCAATCGCCGTCATAATAGCAAATCAAGGTTTTCTCGGTAGTTTTTCGTTTGCTGTCAACTATTCAGAAACCCCATGGTTTGACATCACGACGTGATTCCAGCACTAGCGGAGCGGTCGCGCGGCGCGCTTCCCAAGTTCGCGGAAAACGCGCCCCCTCGACGCTCGCAATATGGTTCCGTGGTCCAGAAACTCATCCTGCCACAGTACATTATGCTTATTGGACCATTATCCAGGAAACTTGGGATTTCCTCCAGGTAAAAATCCATTTAGAAGAAGCTGTCCTGGTATCATAGGCTATAGCCACGGGCAAATGGGATTGAAGGAGCAAAAAAAGATGCTAGTTTCGTGCGTCAGTCGCGCGTCGGACTCACGCATCCAATTTGAAGGAATTTCCATGAAGACCGATCAACGCGGCGTCTCGTCCTTAATGAAAAGAGTGCACAACCGCCACGAGGCAGTAAATGCGTGCGTCTGAGCTGCGTCAGCGATGCGACTGGCTCTATCCTCAATGATAAAGACGCACGCACGTCAAGTGCAAGTATAAACTGCCCTCCTATGCATCAGGAAAGAATGAAATTTTGCTGTAATTTTCCGCACATTGAAAAATTCATGGAATCATTTTTATACTAAATTAACAACAAATTTCTCAAGGGCTGTTACTGTAATGTACAGTATCGTATGCACTGATGGCATAATTTGGAATTTCTATGACGTCAGGGAAAGTACTGTTGATGCTCGATCGTCGTCCACATCTTTCCACCCTAAACAGTTCAAAGATTATACACTATAATGCTCTTTCAAGCCTTTTCGAACGCACGTATCCGAGACGCACGCACGCAGCCAGGATAATTTGATGTAATTGTTGCTATAATGAAGAAAACATGTATAATGTAGCCCCCTTTCAGTGAATACCCAGCTCTCTTTGGCTCAAGTGCGTCAGCTGAAAGAACGTGTGGAGCTGGCAGGGCGGCGGCTGAGAAGACTTGTGGATGAAACCCGGAAGAACGAGGAAAAACTTTCTCACATGCGTAGGAGGTAGAATTTTCCAGGATTTTCCGAGCATTCTCCTGGAAAATGAGGAAAATCAGCTGTTTCAGGCAAAAGGCGTTGGAATCCGATCTGAATAGGCGTTTGGAAATCGAGAAATCCGGCACACCTGACGTTGATGGTGCAGTTTTACGAGAGCTGGAGAAACCATTGGTGAGCTACAGTAACCTTACAGTACCGTAGGCTACACTGGCCACAGTAACCCAACCACCGTGCAGGATTACGAGATCGAAACTGCGCAACAATTCCAAACCAGAATGGCTCATGTTCGACACCTCATGGCTGAACTGCTTGTCAAAACAAACCTCAACGAATGGGCTGCTCACACGGTTTGTAGTGCATATAAAACGAAAAGGGGCGGAGTTTCACTGCAAATCTTTCAGGAAATGGCTGAACAAGAGAGCGAAGTGGTGGCAAAGATTCGTGACGCTTGTAAAGCCAGAAATATGCTCAGGGAAGCGCTGTTGGATAGCAAACAGAAAGCGGAGAAATTAATGGCGGAAAGGAAAAATCTCTATGAGGTGGGGAATTGGGAAATTTCTGGAATTTCTTGAAAATTCGAAGTCATTCCAGGAACTTCAAAGGCTAGAGGCTCAACTTGAAGTTTGCTCGGCTGAAACATGGCTAGCAACGACTGAGAAGAACAGGTGAGGCTCTTGACGTTTGCTATGACATGATCTGCAATTGCACACAAACACAAGACGCTTTTTTTTTTCGTTGTGATCATGACTGCGCATGACATCCAAAGGTTTCACATTGCTGCGCTACGGTAAAAACGAATTTCTGCAATTACAGATGGAAGCTAATCAGACGAAATTAGAGATGATGTCCTGAAAATGTACTCTTACGTTTGATGGAATTGCATAGAAACTAAATGGCGCCTATTCAGTAAGACCACACAGAGCATGCCAGCATAAAAAAGTAATAAAGATAAAAATAATAAATATTTAAAAAATGAAAAAAGAGCATGACAGGTACTGAAGACATATAGTGGAATCCGTTTGCGCTGCAGGGACCAGTTCTCGCTTAACATCATTGTGTGTTTATTCGGAAAAAAAGATCCATTTTGTCCAGATCATGAGCAAGACAGGATATATGAAGCCTTTTATGGAAAGCGTGGACCAGTTCTCGTGTTTGGTGGGGATGTGTGATGTATTTATGTGTACAAACCTAAAATGGCAGTTTAGGCAATTTTTGAAGGCGGGAACACATAAATTTTTCAAAAAAAAAACCAGCCGTTCGAAATAACACAAAAAAGCTAGGGTCTTTTTGAGAGAGCACAGACGACAACAGAATTTCTTCGCCACATGTGGACCAGTTCTCGCTTGATTTAATTTCTTCAATTTTTTTTTTACATTTCATTGTTGAACGGTAGTAACTGTACTTAGGACTGAATAGTCCGAATTATGGAGTTATTCAGAATCGATTTTTTGAGTTTCGAATAAATCGATACGTATCTAATGCATTATTCGGTCCTAACTATGGCATGAAACAGAGAAATAAATACATGATCCATGAGTAAGGTGCCGAGTTGTGTAATAGCACTAGAACTCCCGGATACAGCTAACCCTAGAGGAACTGCAATTATACTTCTTTCTTCTCGATCATAGGTTTTATCCTTTTAGGCTATGCGATCGCCTAGCAATTTTGTCCAAAGAACCCCAACCAACGCCGTGCGAGAGAGCCAGGAGAGCAAGAGAGGAAAAAGAAAGAGAGACAACGCAAACGGAAAATAGCGTCGAAGTTCAACTTGAAGTCAAGCCCAAGGTGGGTTTTTCCACCGCTTCCTGTTAGGTTTGTGACGTCAGAGATCGAAGATCAAAGATCAATTTCAGCCACGAAGTTCTGCATCAGGAAGTAGTGGCTCTGTGGGGTCGGTTGATACCGAACAAGGACTGCCTGAGGGGTCGTCGATGTCGAGTCAAACTTCCAGTCAAACGCAGGTTAGTGTCTGGAAATAAGCGTAGATGTTATGAAGGGAAGAAAAAAGAGGAAAAAATGAAATGAACGAAATAAAATATCAAACAATATTAGACATGTACAATGAGCGTCAACGAGGTGCATTTTTCGCGGACTCAGAAAGCACGCGGCGCGAACGCGACGCTGGTGACGGTATTCTCGCCGCGACGACAGAGTATGGGGATTTCTTAATAATTAATTGGTTTTTTTGACGGCTAACATCAAATTTGATGAAAAGCCATCAAGGAAACTCAGATTTGCCACTACATGGGCGATTCCAGCACAAACAGCTCGGTCGCGCAGCGTGTTTCCATGTCCGCTAAAAAAGCACCGCCATCGATGCTCATTGTAAGTGTATCAGAAGAGTGCGGAATTCAACGCTTTCCGTTCTACGCATATTTTGGAACTACCTTTTTCCGTTTTACTGGACTTGATACTTCACTTCCGCACACCTCTGATCGGTATGCAGTGCCGGTAAGTCATCATTGCATCACAGAATACCGCTCGTCCGGTCTGCCGCGCCGCACCACGTACGCAGTGCGACAGACCAGCTGGACGCTCTTGTTCTAGGGTGCTGTTTTCCACAGTTTTCTTTGTGTCTTTGTGTTCATTCCGGAACGCTTGTGTGAAAACATAAGCAAAATATCCATGCCGGCAACGCCTGACAACCGCAGTACCCTCAGGTCCGCCGCATCGCGTAGGTGGTGCGGCGCGGCAGACCAAATGGGCAGTATTCTGTGATGCAAGGGTGATTGGCACTGTATATTTAAATGCAATGGAGAATAGCTAGTAGAAGATGCAACCTACGTAGATACTACAACTCAAGCAATTTTCCTGGCTGGCAGTTCGTGGATTTATGTAGGTTTCTTGAAAAATGCGGTCTTTCTCCCAAAAAATAGCCATGAAGTACATCATAGTGCCAGAAATTTCTGATCAATTTGCTTCGTTTTCCATTCTTTCACCCCCTCCATCCATGATCTCCACCCATTTTCCAGGATCAAGAGAACATTGTTCTTCCAGTCAACATTATGGCCACTATAAAGAAAGCCATCCAGGATTCGATGGGTTTAGATGTGAAGTTTGACTAATGTCAGTTACGACATGGTAACTTTCACTACATCCTGTTGTTACCCTCTAGTTTCGTGTCAAGACCCACTTACAAAATGTCATTCTTTGGCAGTAATTTCCCCACTTCGCCTCTAATTAACGTCAACACAAGCCCAGCTCCGGCATTGTTAGTGCCGCATGACATCTGCTAATGAATCCAGCTTTTTTTTTCAGGAATTTTCCGGTGAAATGCTTAGCAAAGAATAATTATTCCTGTGAAGATGAAGACTTCTTACTGTGTGTACATTTTCAATGAAGCTTTCTGATTAGTACGGTACATTTCAAGCTGATGAATTATGCATGCGATGGGCGGTGCAGTGGCGGATAATTTTCTCTGCTTATAATGAGCCGTCGGGCTTATTCTTGCGGAATATATGCTTATGAAGCGGCTGCCACACTATACGGCTGGCTTAATGATGGCGTTTTTGCTGCCCAATGCCCTTTGAGATGTTTTTGCTGAGGAAATTTCTCGAATGACAGAGATAAAAACTCGTTTTCGGTTCACTGACTGCTATTTCTGAGACGATTTTTGAAAGGGCTCGGTACAAAGTTACTTACAACTGTTTTCTTTAGAATTTTCCTTGGCAGGGTCCTCATTCTTGGTTCAATCCTAGTTATCTCATGTCGTAATCACTATCTTGGAATGACATTACTATATGCATACATATTATTTGCATCTCATTCATTTTTTTCAAACATTATTGGTCACATATACACATGTAATAGATTGTATCTATATAAGTATCTATATAAGACCGTCTATTTTACAAAAATGTTAATATTTTAGCATCTAAGTATGGCCAATTTATTGAATAAATACTATATATTGCTATGTCCCCCACTGTATTTTCTATTCTCACAATTTATATGACTACATTTCTAATTCTAAAGAAAAAATATGTCAAATTTATCACTTTGCACATTTACTAGTATGCTGTTGTCCCGAAGTCTCATTCGATATCGACTCTGTTTTCAGCACAGGTTGAGAACTTCGTCCAAGATTTTATTGTTGAGCTTTCGGCGCTTAGCACCTTCTTCAGATCTTAACAAAATCATACAATATATGCATTACAACATGGGAATGGGGTGGCTGTTTTTCATCCACCGAACTCGCCGGCAAAGAGGGAGTAATGAATTCGCCCCGGGACCACAGTGGGTATTTAAGAGTCGTGATAGATCAAGCAATAAGTCTTAAAGCCTCCACAAGCTCCTCCTTGTTGTTGATCTCCGGTTTGCTTTGCACATTGCTGATATAGTTGTTCAGTTGAAAGCTCCTCAATGCTTTTATTAGTAAGCTTTCGGCATTTAATGCCTTCTTCAGACCTAAATATTAATAATCCATTGCTATCTCATGACAAGCTTACAAATAGGAACAGTTGAACAATACCTGGAGACAGGTAATTAATAATAAAAATAAGTCATAATAATTGACAATAACAACACATACTTTGCACATTCAAGAAGTTTCTTCTACCTTACTGATGAGTGCAGGAAGAAACTTCCTACACTGATTAGTTTTCGTATAAGGATAGTGCACGAAACGAAAACTAAATTGATCCTAATTAGTTTACATATAATTAAAATAATTTTATGCATCCTTTCTCGCCTTCAGTGTGATCTACACAGCCTTGTCACCTACCCGTTCTTATGATTTCCTTCCTAACTATAGCATTATAATACTTCCTTGAGGTGTTCACATTTTTTTTAAAAATACCTATTTGTTAGTGGCGAATTCAGAAATCTTCATAAAATACTCCAAAGCTGTATATCGATTTATTTTTATTGTTTATTTTTTTACTATTTTCTAAATAATTGTTAAAGGATCATTGAATATAGAGGTACTAGAGGAAGAGGAGGAGGAGGAGAGGGAAAAGGAGCAATGAGTGAGTTGATGCTAGTTGTTGGAGTTTCTTCATTATCAAACACAGAAGTACTGGACGCAGACTTACCCTACCTCCTCCTTGCACCCCGTTCTCAATAATTTATCGGCAAATATTTCGATTTTTTAATTTGCGCAATAAATAAAAATACCGTTTTATCCCATATCTAGTACCCCATTCGAATTATGATTTTCTAGCTTTATTTTCAAAAAATTGGGTTTAACCCGAGTTTTTTGCTAGATACGATGAAGTTAACGCCCCTTTTGAGCCCCCCCCCCCCCGCCCTGAAGAATTTTGTGTATGCAGCGGATAGTTGTTATTCATGGTGTATGAGCCTTCTCCCTATTTTAGAACTATTTGGGCATTGAACATTACATCCGTTAAAATAGTTTAAAAAACTCCACTCATTTCCTTAAAAATTAATTAATTTAAAAATTCCACAACAATAGAAACCGAATAATATTATTAATCCAGTTGGTAGTTCAAAGAACCATTTTCTTTTTTTTTCAAATTTTTTTGGCATTTTATCGCTAGCTCTATCTCCTTATCGACGCTAAATAAGCCGCTGGTGTAAGAAATTAGGCTTTGGATCTGCTGAAATGTAAGAAAAAGTGCTACAAAACCAGATTATTCATAGAGAGCTATACTCCTTCGCGTGTCTTCTCTTCTCAATTTTTCTATTTTTTTATCATTTTTCCTATATTTCGTGCTTTTCCACACTCTACCACACAATTTTCATGTTTTTTCTCGGTTATGACCCAATTACATACTTCGCTGCAGTATTCCTCAGGCTTTTTCCTGGATTCCGCCTCGGGTTTCAGGAGAATATCGCAAATGTCTGTTGGTTTTTTAACTTTCCTGTATCCTCATATGTATCCACCCCCTACCTCTCACAGAATCGCCCCCCCCCCCAACCTCCACAGTTCCGAACAAATTAAAAATTACGTAACTTTTTCTTTGACAGTGACACTGTATGCAATTTTAGCACTTCTGTGTAATTTTGAACTGGTGCCGTTTGCATTACGGTCCTCGAAAACTATCGTAATCGACGTTTCGGTCATTCAGTTTGGGTTGCAGTGTTTACTTAGATAAAACACTACCCCTCAGCTCTTTAAACTTTTTCAAAATGAGACAGATGGAATTTTGTAGTGGCTTTTTCTTGGTGTTCCATTTTCTCTATTATTGTTTGAGTTTTTTCTGAGGATAAACAGTTTTTATAGGCTCGTTTTTGAAGCTTCGGACAGCCCTTTTTCGGCGACGATCCCAGTTTTTTTTCTGCCGTCTTCACTCGTCACTGTTATTTATCAAGACAGGATGTCTAGAGAGTCGCTAACAACCGAACATAAACCATGTGTCCTGCTGCATAAATACATGAAGTTATCAATAGTTATTCATTAGTTTTCCATTTGTGTTACCCTAGTAACTCATGCTTCCAGCTGTACGTACGCCTAATTTTACTACACTGTGCCTAAAAAAGAACTTCTTAAGAGGATTGGAGGAGTTCTGCAAGAAATAAAAACTCCAAAATGCAATGTGTCAGAATGTTGAAAGTACATTGTTTCTCCTTGTTCCTGAGAAAAAAATCCTACCAAAGATCAAAGATCAAAACACTTATCAGCTCCTGGAACGGCTTTGAGGATACTCCTGCTGTGACGGCAAAACTCCCACGCGACTAGGAACTTCCTTTAATTATTTATTTTTATTTTTATTTTTATATTATATGTTTTATATTATTTATATTATATTATTATATGTATATAATTACAATTTCAACAGTTATTTTGATGACAATTCTTTGTGTGATATCTGCTATGCTCGTCGTTTCCTCAGAAGAATAAAGTTGGACACCAATAATCGCTGGGCGGGGCTTATTAAGCCTATATTTTCGCTGCATAAGGGAGTACAGGGCTATAGCGAGCTCATATCTGCTCAGTGCTCACTCCAAGCGCTCATTTACAATAGTGAAATTTACTTGTCTACGCGTTTATTCATTTGTTTATATATCTATTAATATTCTACTTATTTACTTGTTTATTTATATATTTATTAGTACGTCACAATTGATGTGCTTGATACCAGCAACAGTTCACTTGTTATATTTGATTATTATTTCACTTGTTATATTTGATTATTATATCATATTGTTAATACCCTTATATTTTATTATATTTATATTTGAGAATGAAACCTAACAAACGCAAAACCGCGCTCTATAGCTCATGTTTGACCTAGCGCTAATTACTCAAAAATACTTTACAACTGGTACATACCACAAAACTTGGTGAAATTCCACAGTTCCAAACAAATTAAAAATTATATAACTTTTTCTCTGACAGAGACACTGTACGCAATTAATTTTAGCACTTCTGTGTAATTTTGCACTGGTACCGTTTGCACTACGGACTTTGAAAACTACCGTAATCGACGTCTTAGTCACTAAGTTTGGGTTGCAATATTTAGATAAAATACTATTTGGACTATTAAAAAAATTGAGGTCCGTAAAGTAAACGTTTAGGTGAATGAGGGGGCCTCGATGCATTCTTGAGATTACCCAGGGTAAACGTGTTGACGTCCATGTTGAAGGTGGGCAAATTTGTGTGATGGTGACACCTTTACCCTTGGGTAATCTCAACCATGCATTCGGCCACTGTAGTATACGTTTTTCTCAAGTAAATAATGGGAACAGTTTACAGTCTTTATTTTATGGGTTGGCACAATATTCACGAACATTGTTACAGCCGGCTCCGCCCACTTTACCACCGCAATCTTGTACCGTAGTAGGTCCCGACACGAAAAAGCGAGGTGACGTCATATCTTTCTTACCTGTGATTTGTCCAAGTATAGTTTTAACAGATTTGGGTCATATTTGGAGTTTATATGTGTCGAACAGCTGCCTTGCGGTTGGTAGGTGATAGTACCTGTGTCTGCGTCTCTAACTTGCACACTCGTCTGCGTGTCTGCGTCTCTTCCACACCCATTGACTCTGGGCTCTACCCTCTCCATCTATCTAGGAAACATACAGAATTCATGAAACCACTGACAAATGATATGTTCCATTGTGAAACGCACTTTTTTCCCGTATTTTCCAGGAATAAGCCGAGATGTCCTCGTTTCCATCGAAAACCAGTGCCTATTGTATGTGACCTTTGAAATCCCACCATTGTCCCGCCACTTATTGACCTTTACCGCTTCTGCTTCCGGAAACAATGCCGCTTAAATCCGTCGGCCATTGATTCCCCCTTCATAACCTCCTTCTGCCAATAATAATTGGGATAATTATCGTTCCTCCTGCCTGGACTTCCTGTTTTCCAGAGAACTCCGTTTGCTTTACTTTTTTCTTCAATTGTACAAGCATTGCATGGGAGCTAAGCTGATTGTTTTTCTTCAACGAAGCCTTACCACTTCATTGCGGGTTTTCCCAGCGAAACCTGATTTGTTTCGTATAGTAATTATGGGAATTTCTTTTTGATCGAGTGCAACCTCAGTACAGCACGTCATTTCCTGTGGGAAAACTGCCATAATAAGTTGAATTTTCCTGTATGGAACGAAAGTTACGTAAAGTTCAAGGAGAAAATAGTGCAACTATGGAGAAACAAAGGCGGAAATTGTGCGAGTGACAGATGGCGGGGAGGAATGAATAAACGGGATAAGAAAATAGTGCGTAATTCTCGTTGGAAAGGAAAAAAAAGAGAAAGGAAAAAAGGGAATAGATATTAACTCTACCACAAATCCCTTTTTTTATGAGATGTCAATGCGAAGGAAGACTATAGATAAGCACGTACCAGCAACGGACGCAGCCCCCCCCCCTCCCCTCCCCTCCCCGAGAATTTCTGAAATTACTTTGCAAAACAAATAGACATTTTGTATCAGTTTATTTTAGTCGTTTATTCTCATCTTTATTTCTTTCAATATTTATTTTTCGTTATTTAATGTTAAAATTGATATGATTATTATTTTTATTATTCCATGAGTGAAGGAGTTGCCACTTTTCTCTATGTCACTCCCCTCCCCCCCCCCCTGGTTTGCCACTCCTGTGTCAGGCACTGGTGCTGCAACCTGTGAGAGTTTCCAGATTTCTGCAAACCATTCTCTCCAGGAAAAATAAGATAAGTATTGAGGAAATTGTCATCATAATCATTCCTATATTCGTGCAGAAAGGATTGTAAGGAAATCCCACACCTCACCAGCCCGACCATTGTTCCGTAGAGGAAGACATAGCGCGCTCTGCACCGTTTGAACCCTGAGCACCTGGAGTAATCACCAAATTTCACCCTAAAATTCATGTAAATATTCATTAATTCAGTTCAGTCTGCTATAGCCTGGAGAAACGGATATTTCCAGAGGTTTGGGCAAAATTGACTCCTGTAGGATCAAATTGCAGGACTCTGAAGCACTCTATCCCAGGAAATTGAATATTTCTGTGAGTGGCGCTTCCGCCCACTCCCCTCCGTAAACGCTCAGGAGAATGGGTAGTCGAATTTTCCAAAGTTCCTTCTTAAAATAGATAAAGCTGCTTGTTTTTAGTTTTTTAGCTTTATGATTATATCCAGAAATCTACTTTTAATTAGATAGCGTTGGAATCACTTTTTATAAGTATTTTATTTGGAGAATCCCGACTGTAGATATCCTCAGAAGGACGGATAGCTCATTTTACCCTCTCAGACCCCTTCGTCGTTCGCCGCTGCTCCTTGTATGAGTTTATTTCGCGCTTTCTTCCTCGAATATTCTGCAGTATATTGCAAATCTACAATATTTAACCTGGGTAAATTATTTATTGAGACGAACAATGGGAGTGTATCCTAGGCAAAGAACAAAAATTTTAGTGTTTTCTTCAGAATTTCTGCTTGTTTTCCGGTAAATGGAAAAGTCTGATAAGTACGTACTGCTGAAATATCGATGTGTTCTTGTGGCAATTGTTCATCGGCTAAAAACTGCAGGATTTCTTGTTTTTTGTTTCCGTGGCTATGTCAAGGATATTGCCTGTTCAATGTATTTTCCTCGGCATTTCCATAGCTTTCTTCCTAGTTATGAGAAAACTCTTGAAAAAATGCTATTGATAAGTGTAAGTGTAAGTAAGATTGGACACTATTTGCATGTTGCATCGCGTGCGCGCATAGCTCAGTGGGTTGAGCGAATGATCGACGCTGTGGTGGTCAGGGGATCGAATCCTGCCCTGTGCCCCCGTTTTGCAAATACATATAGTCTACTGCAGCTATCTATCAAACTCCAACATAAAAAGTAGCCCGGATGGCTCAGTGGTTTGAGCGGCAGATTGCAATCTGTCCCTATCGCTGGTTCCACTCCGTTGGAGATCCAGAGTTAAGTATCGCAGTGTTTGGGGTTCACTGCTTGGAACGTCCCCCGTGATCTCCTTCGGGTAGTCCAGGAAGGCATCCGGCAACGTTTTGCATAACTTTCGAAGACTGTATTTACTTATTTACTTATTTATTTATTTAGTCGAGTACAACGTATTAGACAACCGCTGAAAAGAACCAACATGACAAGTAGAACAGGCATAGCCCTAGAAAAATTTTTAAAAAAATAAAGAAGACCTTAGTAAGATTTTCACCATTCTCCGTTTGAGAGAGGCCAAGGATCCGATTACCTCAGTTGTGCGTACCTTTCCCCCGGATAATCCATATAAAGTGCTTAGACAAGTCCTATAGAAATCCCGCGACCATCACGTTGTCCAGGAATTATCCTCTGGATCGCGTTCCATTCAGCTGGAAGTCAGCGACGTTTTAGCGTTGGCGGCGTGTCATCCGTCGGTTGTCATATGAGCTAATCCGCTCTAACTCGTCCGTGTTTCCTCTCCTCGTGAGAGCTGTGTCAGCGCTCCGCTTATCACTCAGCCAGGCCCCCTTCATCGATAAGAGATTTTCAGGATATTCAGGATATTCGTCACAACACCTGCTGTTGCCGTCTACACGTGTAGACGACGTCCAGCTCGGCTGGCCGGATGGATTCAATCTCGCTTCTAGGGCCAGTACAACAGCCTAAAGTGCTTAATCAAGTGGGTTGTTTGCTTCTCTCCTGTTCTAGCACTTAATATGGATTTTCCGGATATTCCTGGGAGTTTTGTCTGGGATAGCGTCGCTTACTCGAAGGAGAGGATATTAGTACTGCAGCACTCAGTTCCACTTATGAATATTACTACTGAAAATTGGCCTGATTTACGGTGTTTACTACTGGGAACTAGGGCATTTCTTGGTAGATATCTGGGAACACTTAACGATGCAGCTGTTAATCCATATCCAGCGGAATAACTTGACTTCCTGAATTCTGGAAATGTTGAGGGGTAAGGCGTTTACCCGGAGAGAGATCACCTATTTTTTGAAGCCCATAATGTCTTGCTTTTCATTTTACCAAGAAAATATTTACAAGTTTTCTGTAAGTCAATGGGAAGTTTGGTGTGACGCTTCTGTCACCCATTATTTGGAATATTTCTGGGTTCAGAAACTGGCGTATGAAGTTTTCCCAGAATGGAAATTTTCGATTTTTTTTGATTTTCCTGCACGAATCCCGTCCTTTTCTCCTTGTCTCCCTTCTTAAGCAATTTTTTTTACCTAGGATCCCTAAAAAGAATAGTCCACAAACAAATCGCAGACAGTATTCCAAATTTCATACAGAAATCCATTTTTAGCCAACCCCTGATTGTTGGAACTTACTATGGGCGGAGCTTTCCACAAATCCGTGAACGAGCTCACCAAAACAGCTCATTTTTGAAGGAAATTCAGGAATAAAGCTGAATTTTCCCCGTATAGTCAAAACTACAGGATGAATCCGAAGTGTGTCAATCCATTTCTCCGACTAGGTAATTTTCCTGCACAGGTTTGCAACACGCCCCGCCCACGAAGCTTCCACCAATCCTGCCACCTTTCCGGTCTCTGCTGGCTATTTCCAATGGAAAACAAGGAATGTACACTTGTCCATTCGATCGATAACTATCTTTTGTGCATGGCGATGGAAATATTAGATAAGATGTCGAAAAGGTGTATACCCCTCTTTTATAACTATACCATGATTGGTGGAAGTGTCGTGGGCGGGACGTGTTGCAAACCCGTGCAGAGTTGTTCTACTAGCTCTGCTCTCAGGCTCTATTGGGTATTTGCAGTGCAAAACAAACAATGTACACTTGTTCGATCGATAACTATTTTTTGTGCATGATGATGGAAATAGGACTAGAACGAATTTGGAGGGGTGTAAACCCCTGATTTACACGAACCCATGATTGGTGGAAGTGTCGTGGGCGGGGCGTATCGCAAATTCGTGCACAGTCGTTCTGCTAGCTCTGTTTTGGGGATATTCTAATGACGATTAGTTGCCGCATTCAAAAAATTTTGCAGATTTCGGGAAATGGTCACTGAGGAATTTTCAATGAGGAAATTTTACTGTCACATTTACTTACCAGGACAAAAATCCTCCCTAAAATTGATCTCTGATCCCATCTGTGGGTAACTTCCGCCTCCTGAACCAATTAGCAGCGACCTTCCACTCGTCCAGACCTCCTCGCATGATCCATGGCCATTTTCAATAGGGCAAGTTGGCAGAAAAAACGCCAGAATAATTAATAGGCTTGGGATGATTGCACATTATTACGCCATCATCCATCTTTTCAGTAGGAAAGTTCAATTTTTTCCAGGATGATTTCGACTCGCGTTTCAACTTCATCAGACATAGGAAAAGAAAGACAAATCGAGAGATTCTGCGACGGGTAATCGTGGAAAATTTCCGCGACTATCGAGGCGTCAACGATGCGTTGCCGTTTCTCGCCTGGATTAGTAGCTATGACGTCAGCACTAGTTGTTTACGGGACTTCTTAGGATCTCTGTTGTTGGCTGCGCTCTTGATTCCACAAGGTATTCGACAGTTTTCAAGGGGTTTCTTTTCGAGAAAATTTCCAGAATAACTTGGTGCTTTATTGGGGACCAGATCTTGCTAAGGATAAGATATTGACTTTGCGAGGTACTATAAAATCCGCAGATATTCAGGAATCGCCAATGGCTTTCTGGCGTCGGACGTGTTTTCCGGAATGTTCTCCATTCTTCTGCCACAACTGATCTACCCATTCTTCGGTACCGCCCGGCACTGCTCACTAGGTACCTAGCCGCTTTACCTCCGATTATATAGTGTGTTTCACCGGGGAACGTAGTTGCGGAGATATTAGAGAAAGAGAGGACGCGAGAAATAGTGCTGTATTCGAGGAGACAGGCGAGAAATGCAGACCATAGGCACGACTACTCAACTATCGTCGTATTTGAAACGGGCTATATTCACCACGTTTTTCGTTCCAGGATCGTTCTCAATGACGTCATTTCTCATTTATTCCTCTGTTAAATATACAGGATCTTCGATATCCACCATCACTCTGTCTTGTGGAGTTTTTCAGGTGGATTATTCTCGAATTAGAGACTACTTTGCTTCGGAAAAAAAGAAAAAAGAAAAAATTAACTGTGTTTAGTATCAGTAAATCTGAAGTGAAGGGAAAAAGGAGAGAAAAGTAGGAAATGAAATGAAATAAGATGAATAATTGTGGTGAATTATGAGTAGGTACTTACTTCTGCTAATGCTAGATTCTTGAATATGTTTGAGCGCATTTTTCTTCAGAAATCTGATTATTTCGTTCCAGAAGAATATTGAATCGTAGGAAAAATACAGATAGTTAAGAAATATAGCTACTCCAAAAATAATACGTGAATGTTGAAAAGGATTTTGCAGTCTGCGTAAGAATTCCCTTTGTTTTCGCAAGAAGTTCTAGGGAAGTTCTGGAAAAACTGCTGGAATTTCAATGCTGATATGTAATAGTGAATGTTAGCGAGAATCTTGAACTTCACAGCAGAATTTCCCCCATTTTGCAGGAATTTCCATGAAAATTCTTGGGATTCGGCTGGGATTTCTTTGCTGATACGTAATATGTAGATGGATATTGGAGCGAATTTTTCATTTTACACCAGAGCTCCCTGGAAATTTCCGTGAAAATTCTGGAGAAACGGCTGGAATTTCAATGCTAATATGTAATTTGTACGTGAATGTTAAGAAAAATCTTGAACTTCACAGCAGAACTTCGCAAGAAATCTCCACGAACATTCTGGAAAATCGGTTGGGATTTCTTTGCTGATACGTAATATGTAGATGGATATTGGAGCGAATTTTTCATTTTACACCAGAGCTCCCTGGAAATTTCCGTGAAAATTCTGGAGAAACGGCTGGAATTTCAATGCTAATATGTAATTTGTACGTGAATGTTAAGAAAAATCTTGAACTTCACAGCAGAACTTCGCAAGAAATCTCCACGAACATTCTGGAAAATCGGTTGGGATTTCTTTGCTGATACACATAGGTTCCCTCGGAATTAAGCGATCCCTAAGGTCCTCAAAAATCTCTCTAAAACCCTTTGAAATCTAACTATTTTGATATGCGGAGACACTGTTCTTATTTTTCTCTTATTACGATACTTGTTACTGTAAAATTTTCTGATTTGCACAGCAAATCTCTCCAAAAATCCACTTTGTTCCAGTTACTCCACTTCTTTCTCCCTCTGGATTTTCTGCTCTCATTCGTGTCATCCAATCTACTAGTGGGCTTCGGTGCTGGTGTCGCTCTTAGGATCATTTGGCATTTTGTCCCTAGTATTTTTGTATTTTCCGGTGAAGAATGCGATGACTTGTCCAGTCAATGGGTAAGCTGTAGAATTTTCCATTTTTCGATGATTTTTCATGTTTCCTAAGAAAACGTTAGCAGTTTTGTCTATTTAAAGGCATTTATCAAGATTTTACTGTTGTTTGTGAAGGAGGGTCTGCAAAATGATCGGATTTTCCAGGATAAATTCATGCGGCCATGGCAAATCATGGCTGGCTTTGCATCTCAACAGATTTTCTCTTCTTTAGCTAATACTATGGCGCTTTTTTTAATTTAAAAATGCTTCACAGAGCTATGTACGATGGTTTTGATTAATACTCTCAGCGCTAACGCATTAGTTTTCTCCGGAAATGGAAAGGAAGTCAGCAGGACGAACGGAAATTCACTGTTCATCCCAGAAACAATCTCTGGCTGGAAAATATCTACTGAAAACAGTTGATGAGTCTAAAGAACAAAGCTCCTATCCGAAGGAATGGGGGTTTTCAGGCGTGCTCGGGGAGCAGACCCGCATAAGACCTCCATGTGGACCCTTTCATTTCAGTTCACCAGCATTAACTTTCTTTAGAAGTAGTGAGAAACGAAATTGCAAAGAGATTTTAGCACTTCATTAGTTGTCCAAGAGTCCAAAAATACCCTTTTCTCGGAATTTTCCAGAACTTCATCTGCTTCCAGTGCGCTGGATCAGCTGTCTCATGCGTACAGTCGCTGGACATCACACCTCCACTAATTTTCTTTGCTATACTCATTGTGCTGTTAATATTCAAATGGAAATTGAATGCGGTGCTCACCTCCAGGATCGGTACTACCACTCCGCATGAATTAGTCATAGTCAGTCTTGCTTAGTTTCCCGGATTTTCCCAGGAAATCCTTGATTACATTCTCTGCTACGTTTCCTTTGCAGATGGTTGTCATGGTCATCATCTCATATTTCGCCGAATTTCCAGAGTCGCAATTATTGGTCGATTATCTGGATTCGAGGTATGCTATCGTCAATTGTGGATGTTTAACATATTCTATTGTGAACTTGGCTGGCGAGAACTGGTCCCCAAATTCTTCTGTTCTAATGAAAGCACTGGACTCAACCATTCATTGAGTTTACTCATAATTTAAAACAAAATGTCAGAAAAACGTATAACCACTTTCTTGTTCAAGGAACAGGTGACTCATTCATTCATTCATTCATTCATTCATTCATTCATTCATTCATTCATCCGATTCATTCATTCATCCATCCATTCATTCATCACATTCACTCATTCATCACATTCATCCATTCATTCATTCATCAGAATTATTAATTCATCTGATTCATTCATTCATTCATTCATTCATTCATCTGATTCATTCATTCATCCGATTCATTCATTCATTCATTCATTCATCCGATTCATTCATTCATCCATCCATTCATTCATCACATTCACTCATTCATCACATTCATTCATTCATCACATTCATTCATTCATTCATACATTCATTCATTCATTCATCCGATTCATCCGATTCATTCATTCATCCATTCATTCATTCATTCATTCATTCATTCATTCATTCATTCTTTCATTGATCTGATTTATTCATTAATTTATTCATTTATTCATTCATTCATTCATTCATTCATTCATTCATTCATTCATTCATTCATTCATTCATTCACTTATCTTCATGCATTCATTCATTCATCGCATTCACTCATTCTTCACATTCATTCATTCATTCATTCATTCTCATTCATTCATTCATTTATTCATTCGTTCATTCATTCATTCATTCATTCATTCATTCATTCATTCATTCATTCATTCATTCATTCATTCATTCATTCATTCATTCATTCATTCATTCATTCAATCATTCATCACCTTCATTCATTCATTCATTCATTCATTCATTCATTCATTCATTCATTCATTCATTCATTCATTCATTCATCCGATTCATTCATTCGATTCTTCATTCATAAGGGCGGTAAGAAAGTCTTGAGGTGTTTGAGACTTTTTTCTGCTTTATTCTATTACTCAGCATAGAGTGGAATTCGTTCAATAATATAGTAACCATTGTTAGTCATTGCATTATCCCACCTAATGAGCAGGTTCGCGGTCTCCCCCTCCCAGGACCGGTAGTAAACCTCCCATGTCGCTACAGCCAAGATACCACATTCGTGAGAAAGTCATTGAACTGAGCTGCCAACTATGTCGCGACATCAGCGAGAACGAACACACGCTTTATAATAGGAAGTTCATCAACATCTCGCGACAAATGTGAATGAGAATGTCACGGCATGTTGGCAGAGTTCACAACATCAGGGGGTTTACTACCAGCTCAGTATTGGAGAGGGTAGGAGCCAAAGAAATCGCTGACCGCCCTTTCAACATCGTCAAATTTGATGAATTGTTTCTTAGCTTGGAATGGCTTAATGGAGCTAAATAAGCAGTCATCGGAAGGAGCAATGTACGAAGAATAGGATGGGTGGGGAATTGTGTCCCAGCCCAGCTTCTCCAATTTTTCACCGGACTCTTTAGCTACATTGGGCCTAGCGTCATCATGGCGTTGGTGCACAAGAAACTCGTCATCGTCTTGGCTGTTTTTCTCGAGCACCATCCGCGACTTTCTCGGGCTGATTGGCGTAATTGTTACCGGTGACTGTGTTTGTTTGCGGGAGCAGCTCGTAATACAACTTTCCTAGCGAATTCCAGAAGTAGGAAAGGAAACACTTGCTTGGATGGGGGTGCGATTTGACGGGTCTTCTTCTCGACGGATCCACATGGCACAATGCGTGTTAGAATCGTAGAAGACCCTACTCTCATCTCCACTCATCAGGAATTCCGGAGACTCCTTTCGGTGCGGGCGGAGCAGGAAAAACTGATTATGACTCAGAGGACCTCTTATGGAATTGACGTCGTAATTAAAGTTAGGGAAGGCAATTCGGATATACATATATGCTCATTCTGGAGAAGCCCCGAGATTGTTCTACAATTCTGACATAACAGGTTATTGGTACCGATCAATAGTCGGAAGTCTTGGAACTTTCAAAAAAAAATCTGCTCAAGACTTTCTTACCACCCTAATATTTTATCCCTTTCGTATATTTTCCCTGTCTTTGCACCACAGTTCACCTTAAATTTTCTCCATCCTTCCAGAATACAATGAAATGAATAGGTGGTATTTTTGGAGACCTGTTCTCGCACAAAATTTGTCATGGAGTCCAATGGACCATGATAGATAATGGTGCTATTCAAGTTTGAAAATTCTAAGAGATGACTGGCCATTTTCATTGAAAATCATTTTTTAGGACTAGCGCGCAGTAGTTGACCAGTTTTCCCTGATCTTTCCTCATTTCAGGACCTTCTTTTTCAATCTTCCGGCTCTGCCGAGCATCCAAACACTACTTGATTCATATGCAATCTTTTTGTTCTCTTTATCGGCTCATATAAAGGTGGTCTGCAACGCAGAAAAGAGGCAAAAGATCAACAAAAAGCAGGTATAATCCGTTTGAAGGTCTAAATATTAAAAAAGTATTTAAAAAAGGGAAGGTACATTGTCTTTGTTCCAGGAGATCTTCTGTTTCTCTTTGATCTCCTTGATCAGCAGCCCATTCGGCCTTCTTCCGCCGTTGAGTGGCAGGGATAGCTCACAGGTCAGCAAGGAGGCGAGGAACTTTTCTTTGGTGGGTAATTTCTTTGAGACAACTTACATCTCTGCTTGTTTCTTGAAGTTTTCCCGTTGACACACTAAGAAATTTCACTGCTACCGTGAAAGAGACCCTAATTTTACTGAGTTTCGGATCATAGTAAGGGTTCCTACCGAATTCAGTAAATTTTTCACAGTTAAACTGAATAATTGACAAGGGAAAGGCCGAAGTTAGGCAAAAATAATTAAGTCATGGGGCTGGAGTCGAGAAGAGAGTCGTGGAAATCAAATCGCTGAAGGGATTGATTTATCAAAAATCCTGAGAATACTCTTGGTCCTCTTGGTTGCTGTACGTTGTTTCAATTTCTTAAAATAGAATTATTCGAAATATTCGAGAAAAGAACTCTATTGCAGAGTAATATAGGTAGTCTGGGACAGATTTTTTTGCTACTTCATAGAAACGGAAAACACAAAGCGTTATGCATCCTATTTTGGAAACTTATACTATTTAATATGTACCATATTTTTATTCTATTCTAAATATTAATACATATTAATATTTATTAATATGTATTAATATTTAGAATAGAATAAAAACCTAACAAGTTAATTAATTCGATTAATGAGTTTCGACCTGACCTCGGAAAAATTGGCATGTTCGGAAAGGAAAAGCATTGATTCTCTCCTTATCACTACTCCAAGCTTGTATTACTCCTTCTTTTTCGAGCATCCGCATCCTTAACTTATTAAAAATCAAATTTGAGGATTCAAATGTATTTAATACATTATTTGTATCTACCCAAGTATGATATGCACGTCGACTCACCCAAAAAAATCAAAATTCTGATGGAATTTTTCTTTCGAAACCACCAGGATCTCTGGTGAATTATCCCTGATTGTGTTGCATGAGTAGTCCCTTATGAGTTAGATTCTCTGCTGAAGATGTTCAACTCGCCCGACTTGGAAGCTAACCACTTCTAATTGCGTATTTTTCTCGGGCAAATCTAGCTTTGCCGCTTATGCATTGCAGCTCAGCAATCTCCTCTCAACAATTTGGATGGCACCTCTACTATATTTCGGTCAATCAACCGTTTTTCGACTGATTCCGGAGGTGAATACCACTTAGAAATCTCTGTTTCGAGCTTTTCCTCATAATGCATCCATTTCAGAGCGCTGTCATCGCTCTGATCATTGCTTTGATCAGCGATTTCTGGACTGATCTGAGGCATCTTCGAGTGCTATTTTCATCTCACGTTTGTGACGCTGTAAGTGGAAAAATTTGGTCGAGTTGCTAGGAAGTCTTCTTTCTCTACCATTCTCTTGTCTTTCCGCAAAAGTAAAAGAGTTGTATTTTCTTAGCATTTAAAAAAAGTCTCAGGAAAAACGTCTCTGCACCGTACATCCTAAGAGGTAAGGATACCTAAGGGGAGTTCTATCCGGAAAAGAAGTATAAACGCAGCCTAGAGGAGCTGAGCAGTTCTTGGATGATCTCATGATTAAAAGGTAGAGAAATGTAGAGAAATGTGGGAAAGTGACAAAAGTGGATATTGATACTGATTCTCATTGTCATGGAAAACTTACACCTCTTGGAAATGGCATCTGAGAGATCCAGAAAATCAGATGTCATACAAAAACGCTACACTAAATCTCAGGCGTTTTTCTGGATGATGAACTTGTGCTTTGATTTCTCTTTCACCCAAAGAAATCCTCGTTGACCGTTATGATTAAAAAATTCCAGGTGATATCCACGTGTGCTTTGTTGGCTGCTGTGTTTATTCCAAACCTATGTGTGGCTTTCCTTGTATCGATATCTTGTGCTCTGCTCTCAATATCCTTGAGGACACATTGGTAGGTTTCATATGCCTTTCTTTCATTTTTAATATGCTATATATTAGTTGAAGGCTTTCTTATCTTTTGTGATCGAACATTCAAGCCATAGCAATAAAACCCTGAGAAAAAGGCCATCTATCCCTGAACTTGAGCGGTTTTGGTTAAGTATACCCAGGGTAATAATATCCAGACCCAGGACATTCTCGTTCTCACCAGCGGAAATAGCCAGATTTTTTCTCTTATTTTTGCTCGCTTTTCATAGCCTGACCCATGTTTGTACATACTGTTTTTCTAAGGTTCTTATTTATACAAAACTTCAGGCCACAATGCGAAGTTCTAGTGCGGGTGGCTGACAACTATTTCGGAGAGGAGAACAGGTCAGCTTTCTCCCCGGAATTCTCCACGATGATTTGCATTACAAGCGCTGAATTTTCTTCTCAGTAACCATTGCTCCCTCCAGGTACGAGGGCGAGTGTCCAGACTCTCCCTTACGCATCCTGAGACTGAGCTCACCTTTGATTTTCATCAACTGTGAAACTGTCCGGAAAGCCATACGAGAACAGGCTGTGGCGGTGAAGAAGTGAGGATTTTTATAGTGAATTATATCAGTTTTTGTAGGGCATGGATAATCAAAATACTTGGAAGAATCCCGGGAATGTTTGTGGACTTAGTGAGCGTCAATAACCTAAGCTGTGGGAGTAGTGAGCACCTTCTGTTCCATATAATCCATCGGTTTCATCCAAAATATCCAACAAAAAAAACGTCGAGAATATGTTTAACTGCTTTATGGTCCAGGGACCAAGTTTAACGATTCCGATCGGATTTATTCCTGAAAATAAATTATTGGTGCATTCATTCATTCATCCATTCATCCATCCATTCATTCATTCATTCACTCATTCATTCATTCATTCATTCATTCATTCATTCATTCATTCATTCATTCATTCACTCCGTTCAATCATTCATTCATTCATTCACTCATTCATTCATTCATTCATTCCGTTCAATCATTCATTCATTCATTCATTCATTCACTCCGTTCAATCATTCATTCATTCATTCACTCATTCATTCATTCATTCATTCATTCCGTTCAATCAATCATTCATTCATTCACCCCATTCATTCGTTCATTCATTCATTCATTCTCATCCCATTTAATTCAATTCATTCATTCGTTCCATTCATTCATTCATTCATTCATTCATTCATTCATTCATTCATTCATTCATTCATTCATTCATTCATTCATTCATTTATTCATTCATTCATTCATTCATTCATTCATTCATTCATTCATTGATTCATTCATTCATTCACTCCGTTCAATCATTCATTCATTCACTCATTCATTCATTCATTCACTCCGTTCAATCATTCATTCATTCATTCATTCATTCATTCATTCATTCATTCATTCATTCATTCATTCATTCATTCATTCATTCACCCCATTCATTCGTTCATTCATTCATTCATTCTCATCCCATTTAATTCAATTCATTCATTCGTTCCATTCATTCATTCATTCATTCATTCATTCATTCATTCATTCATTCATTCATTCATTCATTCCATTCATTCATTCATTCATTTATTCATTCCATTCATTCATTCATTCATTCATTCATTCATTCATTCATTCATTCATTCATTCATTCCGTTCCATTCCATTCATTCACTCATTCATCCATTCATTCATTCACTCTCATTCGTTCATTCATTCATTCATTCATTCATTCATTCATTCATTCATTCATTCATCCATTCATTCATTCATTCATTCATTCATTCATTCACTCATTCATTCACTCTTTCATTCATTTATTCATTCACTCCGTTCATTCGTTTGTTCGTTCATTCATTCATTCATTCATTCATTCATTCATTCATTCATTCATTCATTCATTCATTTGTTCATTTATTCATTCGTCCATATACTTACTCATTTCATTCATTCCGTTCAATCAATCAATCAATCATTCATTCACTCTCTCATTCATTCATTCACTCCGTTCACTCATTCATTCATTCATTCGTTCATACATCCATTCATTCCGTTCAATCACTCATTAGTTAAAACATTCATTCATTCATCCACTCCGTGCAATCATTCATTAATTGATTCATTCATTCACTCATTCATTCATTCATTCATCACATTCATTCATTCATTCATTCATTCATTCACTCATTCATGCACTCACTCACTCATTCATTCATTCATTTATTCATTCACTCATTCATTCATTCATCCATTCATTCATTCATTCATTCATTCATTCATTCATTCATTCATTCATTCATTCATCCATTCATTCATTCATGCTTCAGGGCTAGCATTTCGAAGGAAAAAAGACCTTTGTGGTAACTTTTGATGCATGAATCCTGTGAATTATCCAGACTGATTGGCATTGGCATCGGCAGTCGAACACCATCGATCCGAAGTCATGTGCAAGCTGGTCCAAGGGAAAGTTTGGTGGCTCGGAGTAGCAACAATCTCACCAACATCATCATCACCACTCATGATTCGGATATCCAACAGGCATGGTCCTCCTCTGCACTAGTGAAGACGAGCAAAATCCGTTTCAAGCCATTTGATAACCTTCATCGATCAATATTCCCAAAAACCTGGGTGTTATCATGGGGCTAATAGCGAATTTGGAACTTTTCCAGATCCCCTCTTCAGAATCTGCTGCGCTCAGATTCATAGTTCTCGATTGCAGTGGAGTGGCTTACATCGATCGCGAAGCGGTAACGATGCTAACTCAAGTACGTCTATTACTAAACTTGGGGCAATTATGGACAATTATGTCCTCATGAAAGTTGCCGCTGGTAATTGCATCCATAGCCAGCCGAGGTTGGGTTTTCATTGCGATTATAAGCGCGATTTATTAGAGTAAAAGTAATACATTGCCGGTCAATCATTTCTGCACAACAAAATATCGCTCATCTGGTCTGCCGCGCCACGTAGCCAATGCGGCGCGGCAGGGCAGGTGGGCGCTCTTATTAGCGGACATTGCTGATATTGATGGTTTGCTTGAGTTTTCCACTATTTTTCCCTGTGTCCTTGTTTTCATTCCGAAATTTTTGGGCTAGCTGGCGCCACTTCGGCCTTTTACCTGAATTTAAGAAAGTTAAGGTTAACATTACTCCCTATGCCGGCATGCGTCACTGGAATTACCCAGGCTAAACGTGCTAAGTGTGGTAAATTTAAAGATGTTATTACGTCCAGCCTGGGTAACTTCAATGTTGGATGCCGGCTATGTAGTTCCCTTCGCGAAAATCATGGGTTTCGGTCCTATTACGATGATTACATGATCAAATTACTAGTAAGCTACTGCAAATAAAGGTAAACTGCACAAAAAACAACCATGATTACATCAAATAAAGATAACTACAGGTAGTAGTTCGTTATTTTACGGAATATTATGCTTTCTCATAGAATACCGTCCAGCTGGTCTGCCGCGCCGCTTAGGTGGTGCGGCGCGGCTGGCCAGATGTGCACCATTCTGTAGCGGAAAAATGATTGACCGTTCAGAGTTCCCAGAACAGGTTGTCTGACCGCATCAGGAATTTGCTGGGCCCAAAGCTTGCCAACAACCTGCTAAGCACACCGTTTTGTAAGATGTTGGCAGTCTTTGGGCCGGCAACTTGTCGACAAGAAAAAGGGAAGGCAAGTTGTTAACAAGCTTTAAATCACTAAGTTTCCCGTACGATCACACAACTTGTTTTGGGGATTTTGAGCAGTACTGTGACTTTATTCACTTGGAAAGGGTGTAGGTGACTCCTTGAGAAAGTAGAAATAAAGCAAAAAAATATTTTCTTAGTATTCCTTCAGATCTACACCGAACTCCGAGCTGATCACATCAAGCTTCTGTTCGCAGGCGCTCACGGTGAGTCCATTGATAGCTCCAGAGATTCGCTGCACATATTTCCCGTGATTCCAGCAAGGGTCCGTGATTTCCTGGAAATTAGTCGGTTCTTTGCGCACGTGCCACACGGTCATTTCTTTCCCACTCTTCAGGAAGCACTGACAGCTGTTCGAATAATGAATCTCCCCTTTCATACGAGGTAAGGGTTCTTCAAAAATTCCTTGAAGATTCTAGATTTCTACAATTTCTGGAATTTAGTGTGTCACTGAATGGATGCCGTGACGTAGTGGCTCTGTCGAGCGCTCCATCCCACCAGGACCTCATCTGCAGGCTTTCACCGGAGCCTGTCTAGGGCTGACAACAACATTGCACGTGGAATTCATCCGAAGAAAAAAAAGGGAAACGGAAAGAACATGGAGAGGACAAGACGCAATCGATTGTCACAGGCGATGTGAACTTGTAAAAATCAATAAATTTTACGATATCTGAAAATTTGTTGGTGAACGATTCACCAAACGGAAAATCCTCACAACCGGCATAGAGACTGAAGCTTGGGAAAAAACTGGCAACAGGGAAATTTCTGAAAAAAAAAACTCCTAGGAAAGTTGGTACTAAACCAAGTTCTTTCGAAACTGGATCTCTCTGATTTGATGTATAAGGTGTTTGTTGGAAATGTTCAGATTTTTCGTGACTTCCCACTCTACCACCTTTTCTTACCTGCAAGTCACTGTCTAAACTTGTCGACAACTTGCCATAACCCTTTCTCGCCTACAACTTGTCATTTCGAAAGTGTGTTTACAACTTGTCAGCCGCACCATGTTGTTGACAATTTGCTTTCCCCTTTCCTTGCTTGCAACTCGTCTGACGTTCAAACTTGCAGGAAACTTACCTTAGGCTGTCCTCAATGTTGCACGGATGAGGAAACTAGCCAGCAACTTGCTTTAACTCTCCTTTGTCGGCAAGTTCTTCAGCTGAAAAGTTGTCAGCAACCTGCCGGCAGTCTTTACAGTCAGAAAGTTTGCTGCCAAGTTGTTCTTGTGAGGAAGTGGTCTAAATTTGTTCAGGCCCTTCCATGTAGAAGAACTGTTGTGAGAAAATGTGGCTGACAACCTGTTTTTAGACGGTATGATAATGTCAAACTTGTCGAGAATGATGTGCTAGTTAAAAGGTCGTCTGCGAATTGTTTTCGGACAAAGATGGGATCACAACTTGTTCTAGGGGTTCTAAGTACGTCCAGGAGAACGCCGCGTAGACGACCTCTGTCTACAGATGGACATCCGATGATTTAGAGAGCCTTGTGGACGTTGTACTATTGCGTGCGTGTGCGTAAGTGTGTTTGCGAGCGAGCGATCTCAAAGAGAACGCATTAACTTGCAGATGCAAGGTCGAACGCAAAACGGATGCGCGATTTCAGGTTTTTCTCTCAACACTGGCGGCGGATGCCGTACCGAGTGGGCAGCCAGCCGCAGACTGGCTGGCAGCCGGGCCGCAGGCGAGCAGCCAGCCCGCGGGCCAATCGCTGCGTTCAAGAGTCATTTATTAAGGAGATGACGTTAAGAAGTGCGGAAGAGGCGCGCGGGCGAGAGACACGGGAAGAGCGATGGCGAAGCGAACGACGCCAATCTGCGGCGGTATCTCGCACCTTATCCATCATAAAACCTTCGTATTTATCTTATCAGCTATCGGATATGGATTTCAATCAGACGAAACGCCGGCATCCAGGCCAAGTTGCAAATTCCTGGCGAACTTGATTAATGATCTTTGTTTGCAGCAAAACCTTTAATCTTTACGCTATCTCACCTTAGAAATTTCATACTCTTCTTTAAGAAAGGTCTCGAAATCGAAATTGAATTATAGCAGAAGAAATTATCCTTCCTGATAAGAAAGGCGGCTATTTTTAATCAAATTATTTGTCTAATATAGCTTCGCTGGACGATCCCTGTAAAACAACGTGAAAGCCTTTGTTTAGTTGAAACTTAGCCGGTTCTGCTCACTTTTTTTTTAAAGAAACGTTCAAACTAGAGAACCTAATTTAATTAAGCTCTCCAAATTGATTTAGGGCTTAGATAAGACCAGAAAAAAAGATAGCAGTCAATGTTCTGACTACTGATCAAGAAGAAAAGCATTCATAAGAAGGCGAGAATGAAAAATAGTACTAGCTATAATCCTGAAAAGTTCCTTTGAGGAGTCAACTGGATGGAAAAAGAATATTCCAATGTGACTGACAGGGAATTTGTTTAAAATTAGATGAATAGGCAGGTTACCAATTAAGTACAAACCTAGGTAAGGTAATCTAAACTTTTAGTGGTTGTACTCATACTGGGCCAAGATGCATAATTTACTTTACCCAGGGTAAACGTGTTGAACGCCTGTGTTAACGATGGGTGAGTTTGTGTTGCATTAAAACGTTTACTCTGGATAATACTAATGATGGCATCATTCGTACTTATCATGAGTACTTCCACAACCAGCAGCAGTTGGGCCTAGACAACGCCATATTTGGGTAACCACGCGAGTACCAGGTAAAGGGTCAATTTGGTTACTTGGAAACAATTATCATAGGCAATCTTGGGTAATCTCAATAATGCATGCAGGCTCTAATGCAGTTTGGACTAAATGAACTCCCGAAAGTCATTCTGTTGGATATTTTTCTGGCAGTTTTGCACATTTCGACGAGATAATGCTAGAGAATTGAAAAAATACTCAACGAATCCTCAATATATTCAGAAAATCAAGAAGTTGGAGAAATAGTATTGAAAATTAATGATGAGTTAGGATAGTTCCTAGAGAATCCTATCCAGAAACCTCCACAGAAAGCCTTTTCAGCTCTTAAAAAGATAAAAAAGTATGGCATCTAAGCAAGAAATGTAGGAGAGGAACAGTTCTTACTCAGGAAGTTCCCATTGGCTACGCATGATAAACCGATTTTATCTTGTGGAACTAGTGACGCACGCGCGTTTTGTAGCGAAACTTGTCCTAAGCCGGAATATAGTAAATTGTCTGCCACGCAGAACTTTTACTTGTGTTACTTGTGAATGCAAGTTTCTAATAATCCTTTTATTCGCCCCAAAGGCCTCAATAGTGGTCGCCAAAATCTTTTATACACCATGTACAGTCTATTGGGTCACAGAGGGCACCCGATCCTACTCTGTCCGCAACTACGACCTCATCATTTTTCAGCCAACTGGTCTATTTTTTGCACTTTTTTGATATGCATATGGTGTGGTTCCTTCCATTCTTATGTTTCCCTACTGCCATTCGCTAAAATATTCTTCCAGACACATTCTGCGGGCGAAGTCGTAATTGCGGACAAAGTCGGATCAGGCGTCTTCTGTGAGCTAATAGACCATATGTAGATGACGAGAATGACAATAAAACGAAGATTAACTTATGGTAGAACCTCGAACATAAACAAAACAAATCATACTTCAATTAAACTTATTTCACACATATTAAAATCTGATCACAACTAATTTTCGTCGACTTCATCGACACGTTTCGTGTGTTTGACCCGAACTAATCAGATCGATCTTTGATTTGATCTTTTGATCTGTGTATTCATTAGTTTCGTGCAATTTATGGAATCTATTGTGAGTATCACTCGGCATTATAGCATAGCTGTGTTTGCAGCTTTTCTGGTAAAAAGTGTTTTGGAAATGTGAAACGGGCTAAAAATTTCTAACAGAGTGGTAGATCAAAAATCTAGTGCTGTAGCAGTCAATATCTCGTAATGTTTGAGAGCGTCACCAATCAATCATGCTCCACTCCTGCCGTTCGTTTCTTTCTTTCGTTCCTTTATCTTTTCCTGTTTTCTTTTTCTTCTTTATGTATTCTTTTTCTTTTCTTGTTTTCTTTTGGACGTGCTTGGAAAATAAGAGCAGCCAGTACTACATTCAGGATAATGGTCATATTCAGGAAGGGAAGCTATCATTGACTTTTCTCTTGGCTTTTCACTTCTTGGCTTCCGAATGCTTTTCGGTTGTCCACAAATTTCTTTAATTACACTAAGTGTCCATCACAAAAGCAAAATTTGTTTGATTTAAATTTGTTTGTTCTCTCGTTAGTTTATGTATTGTTAATTTCAGAAAGGCTGTTCCGGTCCCTTTTCTACTGACTTTTGGAATTCTAAATAACACTTGTTAAACCCTTGGTGTTATTTTCATTCTTCAGATTAACTCAATCATCCCCTTTCAGCCAGATTTGCCTTCTTAGAATTTTCACTTATACAGTACTCTTCACAATACTTGCTGCTTGCCTACAAAAATTTCAGTTTATGTTCATGGGATCTGAGGCCCACGTGACGCACTACACTTCATCGCGGCGCGGTTAGCCTTGGGTAGAGAGCGAGAGGACGAGTATCGATCGTGGTGCGCGGCAGAGCAGTCAGAGTGCCGCGCCGCGGTAGAGTGTGCCGCGTCGTGCGCCATCAATGTCACCTCTAAAATGCTGAGAAATATGTACTCACATATTCATCAGTATGGCAGAGATTCATTGTTAAGGTTTATGACCAACCGTGGGTTATGATTTCAAAATCTGCGCAGTGAGTGATCTCATAGAACCCACTGGCGCAGAATCCTCCTATCGTCCTTGATTTGCAGACCCGTCATTCTTCCTGGAATTTCTTTGTACTTTATTGCTGCATTGAGAATGATTCATAGATCGGAAAATACCGGTGAGCGTTTGAAATTCCAAAGGATCGTCCATTTGATTTCTGCACTTAGAAGTCCGAAATAAGGGAGATTCCAGTGAATTAAGGACGCAAGGGAAGGAATGCTAAGCGGAATTGCGAAATTTCCGGCAGAGCAGTTGCAAATTCGAGGGAAAAAATGCAATGATGAGACTCTCATGCCAGGAAATATTTTTATAAAGCCTAATTAGTCAGTTAATTGAAATAAAATAGTGCATTTGCTAAGTATGGGAAAGGAGATTTGTCAGTAGACGTTGAGAATTTTTGTTGATATCTGTAGATTTTAAACAATTATATGATTAGCACAGTTGCGACAATGTGCTCAACCGGTTGACACGCGTGGTGCGACGCGTGGGGCGGCGTGCACAACCGGTTGAGCACAAATGCGTGCTTGAAGGCCCGCCCGTGTCCCATCTGGCACACCATGCCGAAAGCGTGAGGTCGCTGATTTGTTAATTATTCATTTTTTCAGTGTCCTTCTTCAATAGTATAGGATGACTCAAGGTTAAAAATGGCAGAAAAAAAACTAAGAGCATTGGAATACCAGTAAAAGAGAGGACGATGTTTTGAGCAAAACCACAATCACTGAAGGGTCTAAATTGATAAACACGAATTGTGCTAAATATTTATAGAATTACATTTTTATATGTTCGATTAGGCACTACATTGATAATTCCATCTCTTCCTCGAGAAACATTCTAGAAATCCTCTAATGTAAGGCTATATCCTGGATGTCGTTCGTGTTCCTCAGTTGGACCATTTTTTGGGCAAATCCTCCTATACATAAAGTCTGGATAGCGGTAAATTTCTTCACATTTATTATTTCAGATGCCTAGGAATAACCAGCAACTTTCCGGAAATTTCTCGACAACAGGAAAACTCTGGAAGCAATTTTTTGGAAAAGAACCATGATCAAGCGAGAATGGGTCCACGCATAGATCTCACTACATTTTTGCCAGAAACGAACCCGTTTAGAGACCAATGACTCGATTGTCCGGCTACCATTATTCTCCAGGGCCTGAAATCACCAATAACATTACCCAAGGTAGATGTGTCAACGTCAGTGATAACGATGGGTAAATTAGAATGGTGTTGACACGTTTACCCTGGGTAATTTCAATGATGCATGCGGTCCCAGGGCTAGGAATCATAAACACACTCAAGCAAAACCAAGTGAGCAGACCAACCTTCACGACCTGTGTCTCCTAACATTGCGCAGTTTCTAGGGTACCTTATCATGATAACAGTCATTGCTTGACGTATTGAACGTTTCAGGGATCCCAGCTTACGTAAAACTGTTGGTTAAGGACCATATGAATATTCTAGAGAGTTTTATCATTCCGGTAGCGAAACAGAACAATATTGGAATTCTAAATATGGAAAAACAAGTACACGGTTGTCAATTGGATTCATTCAGTTTTTTTTGCTCTTTTTTGTTTTCGTTTTCTCCGTCTTCTGTCCTCTTACTAAGGCTGAGTACACTTTTCACTCTTGAATGAGCTGTTTCTGCCTTACATGCAAACTTTCCCCATAATTCCCATGGTATTCCCTTCTTTCGAGTTTTACTATGTATTCCTTTTCAGAATACATACATACATCCTCTTCTTTTACCAAGGATGCGATTATTTCTTTCCTTGATTAGGATAACCAATTAGCTTGATCTAGGTTTGAGTTAAAACGAAAAATATGACCAGTGACTCGGCTTCAATTGAGTTTTTATTAGATACGAATATTCACATGCGGTTTCAAATTACACAATTGACTATATTTTTACACTTTTTACTTCTCAAATTTCGACAAAACGTTGTCAAAAAACCCTTTATTCTTGAAATCTCAAGTAAAGACTAGTTTTTATGGATCTGAGGATTTTAAATTACTCCCTATGTTGAATCACTAATTTTCCTTCACTATGAAACATCTTACCAACCTACTATATTCTACTAAGTAGCAAATTATTCCTATTGTCTCTTCCACTGTAGGAGACATTTAGAGAGACGGCAGAGAGAAAAAGAACGCGAAAAAGTGTACAGAGATCAGAGATGCTTATCAGACAAGCTCTCGCTTTTGCTACGGATATGTAATCCGGAAGGTATTTTTTCACCCGTCTGCACCATATGTGCTGACTCATCCCCCGGGAGAGAATGCTCCGGAACGCCTTTTTGAACCGGTTCTTCCCTTCCATGGGTTTTTGTCCGCTATGATGGGTGTTAGGTTTTGTCGAGAACTTGCTTATTGCCATAAAGACGTTTTTCTTAGAACATTGGTTGCGAAGGCCACTGAAAAAGCAGTAGTTTAAGGATAGTGAGGTAAACAGATTCCAGTGGCTTGATCAGTGTCCAGGAATGGCCTCTTTTGGATCTATGGTTCTTCCTGTGAATATGACCCCACCATGACCTTGAAAACCATAACCTTACCCCTTGTTTCTCTCTATGAACAGGCTGAAGAATTGTTACTTTCTTATTTCCAACCAGTACTTGCTGCAACCATCAATACCTGGCCAAAATCATACGAGATAAAGGAAAAAAACAAGAATTTGCTGCGAGACCACGCCCCTTGCTGGCATCAGATCCTGCAAACCACCTTTTTCAGCCATGTTATATCGATATTTATGAATTTTCTTAGAGTAATGTGAGAAAGTGTCGCAAATTGGGCCTTGATGCATCGTTGAGATTACCCAGGATGAATGTGGTGACGCCTGTATTAACCATGGGTAAATTTTTGTGGTATTGACATGTTTACCCTGGGTAATATCAGTTGCGCATATGGCCCCAGGATTTGCTTGATTTTTCATTCATTTGTTATTAATCTCATCATTTTTTGAGAACACACATTTAATTTTCTTGGCCGTGCTTACAAATTTTAGTTAATCCAGCCCATTTTTCTGTGCTCCTGCTTTTTAAAGACTAATCTCTGAGATTGTCGCTGCTATTTCAACTATAAACGACCATGATCATAAACCTCTAGTCGTAAATTGGTGCTGATGTACATAGAGATCTTTCTGAAGAGAAGCCTATATTTATTAATTTGTTCATTTATTTGTTGATTTATAAAAACAGTAAATTCCTGCAAAGAACCGTTTTTCAAAGAAAAATAATATTTATTCATTTACAAACACATCTCATCATCGACGATTCGTCGTCGAACCCGCATGAACATGACTGGCGCGTCTCTAATAAATTAGATAATACAAATAATAAGCAATTAAATAACGTTACATAACCCCTAAAGGGAGGCAGTTGGGTCTGTGGTGGTGGCGTAGGGTTGCATGTGTGTGGTGTAGTGGCGGTGGTCAGCACGGCGTCGCGTCGCATCGCGTCGCGCAAGAAGCGTAGCTGGCTGGCTGGCGGTCGCCGACCCGGATGGATGGATCTCTTCCCGGATGGTAGAGACGTTAGTGAGTGAGTATCACAGCGGTTGGTTGCGTCGTGGTGTTGTGGCGGCACTGAATACGGTAGAGCATCAGAGCACGTCAGCGCTCGGTTCAGTCACATTTTGGGTACTGTACTGTTGTTCGGTGGGCATGTAGCAGAGTCCTTGGAAGCAGGCGGGCGCCGACGGCGGGCAGTCCGAGCAACGTCCTTTGTTTCCGGTGGCCCACGTGAACGCCGGCACCTGCAACGATGGCGCTGTCTGTCAGGAGGTTACGTCAACACAGTGTCACGTGAGGATACTGTAGCACTCTGTAGCGCTACAGTGTCCTCGAAACATGCTCTAGTGCTAGTGCTTGTGCAGATTACTGTATGACAACTATATTAGCTGCAGTGCAAGGGCTATTAGTGGATTTCACGGCAAACCAACTGTGAGGCGGAAGCGAGACGCAAGCACTAGGGTCTATAGTTGGGTTAGTAGGTCTAGGCCTAGATGCATCATTGGGATTACCCTGGGTAAACCTGTTGACACCCGTGCCAAAAATGGATAAGCTCAGAGCTGTTAACACGTTTACCCTGGGCAATCTCAATGATGCATGCGGCTCCTGGCGGTGGCGACACGACGACGACGTGCTGGTGACGACGTCGTGCCGCCGTCACCGCCTTGTGTAGACGAACACATGGGCTACCAACCGCATAAAGCTGTCCTGATCCAGTGACGAATACCGTGTTTCCTTGCGGATTGTAGTGACAAACGAAGATGTTCCGATGTCCCCGCCCCAGCAGACCTTGCACGTCGCGACACCGGGCGAAGCCACAGCCCACGAGGTTCGTCTTGGCCCACACCACCTGAAACAGAATCAGTTGGTTTTTTTTTTGCGGGTTTAGGGTTATCCGGGCGCGGGTTTTCGCAACGGCTGCGCAGCGCACCGCAATCATTCTTTTGCGTCGATCGATCCGCGATCGCATTTCCGTCATCAGTGACGACGTACGGGGATGACTGCACTTTGCGTGGAATTTGCTAACTTCCTGTGCACTACGCTGACCTTTCCGCCGCAGTCTGCAACCACCAAGGCCATCCAGGACCTTCCTGGACTACAAAAACTGTCCCGAGATGCTCTCAGAACAACAGCCGACGTCACGTCAAACAGGAGACGCGACGCGACGGACAGTAAACGGCAGTTTATCGGACTGGGGCCGCCGCCGCCGCAGAAAAAAAATGCGAGCCGATCGCGGCGCCGGAAGTTGGCAATCAATCAAACAAGGCCAGGATATGATGAGATTAGGATACAAAAATGCGCGGCCGCCACGAAAACACTGCACGCTTTGCACGGTTTAGCAAGAAGTATAACTGTTGCCCGGACAGCCATCACTCACCTGTACGTAGTGACCACAGCAGTGCTTGTAGGCGTGGTTACAGCCACATCGGGGGTTGTGCACCTGCAAAAATACCAGTTTAACTGTGGCGTGACTATTTTTCCCTTCTAGTCACGGATTTTTCTTGAGAAATTTAGTCTGTACGAAGCAAGTGAAAGGAGAGCAGAGACCTAATAATAATATAATAAATAAACAAGTAAATAAATTCCCTGAAAAAAAGAAACATGGTTTTTTCACATGAATTTAATCACTGGGTCTGGATTTCTTTAAAGCATTGGCGCGCTAGCACTGACCCTGAATTCCTGGCATAGGTCCCAGAAAAGCAGAAGAAAGTTAAATCAGGGCCTAGATAGGACATTGAGATTACCCAGGGTTAATGTGTTGATGCTCGTGGTGACAAAAAAACTCTCGGTTATCCTAATGATCTATGCAGTTCCAGGCTTGCAAAATAACTTTTGCGTCCTGCCCGCTCCGCGATTACGCAGCTTTCGGGGTTAATTTTCCCAAAAAAAAACTTGGTAAAGTGCCATGCTCACCGTTTAGAACCTATGGAAATTTGAGCAAATCTTAGCAGCTCGGGTAACGCATGCATGATTGAGATTACCCAGGGTAGGGCTGTAAACGTCACCCAAGTTTACCCACCGTTAGCATGGGCGTCAACATGTCTACCCTGGGTAACCTCATTGATGCATCCAGGCCAAGACCAACACAATCTCATGGGCCATGTTCAGTACGGCGAGCTGATCCATTCAGCCCGAAGTCCTAACCAAAAAGAGGGGGGGGGGGTCTTGTTCTTTGGACTTATCAACTGTTCTTAGTGGATATTTACCGTCCAGAGATTGTTTTTAGGATGAACAGTGAATTCCGTTTGTCTTAGTGACATCCTCACGTTTTCCCGTGAAAACTGAGTTTGGCTAGGTAAAGTTGGAGTCAAAATTAGAGTTAGCAAATGATTTCAAGGCAGAGTGTATCTTCGAGGCTAAATATGGTCATACCTAGCAGAGCGGAGCCTTTGATGTCAATTTCTGAAGCATATACCCCATTTATAGATCTCCTTTTGGAAAACTACTTCTTTTCTCGGAAGAAACATAAACGACTCCAGTAAAACTTGCACGTTAACGATGTCAGGTATTTTAACGACTCCTAGTTCTTCCAACAGCTTTCAATTGGACGTTAGAGGGCCAAGAGAAGTAAATGCCTACAAAAATCGAACATGTAAGATCCCACATTTATCCCACAATTATGTGGTGCTACGGTCTTGCCAAAGTCAAGGAAATGTGAAGAAATTCATGCGAACTGTAAAAGGTGACCCTAATACATCACCAAATTCTTGCGATTCCTCGAAAATCATCTCGGATCATATTTCAGTTTTCTGCCGATCATTTAAAGAGTTTTTAATTTGCAAATTAGCCCACAGATGCTTATCGACAAGGCAAAGCCCCGGCTCACCTCATTGAACCAAATTGAAATCGCCTCCGAGTAGTTACTGTATGGCGCGGCCCAAATGTTCTCGCCGACGTTGATCCGTCCCCGGGAATGTCGGAAGTCACAGGTGTTCGCGTGCCTCTGTGCACTTGCCGCCAGCTCTTCCGACCAGTACAGCATGTTCATGTCCGACGCGGGGACCTAAACGAGACCGCGGGCCTCAAAATTTCTCCAGAAATTCAGAAATTCACGGGGACCGCTTACCATCCGCCGATAGCGATTGTGCTCGTAAGTGAGCCACTTTTTCATGTATTCATTGGGATGTTCCGGAGCAATCAGCAAATTATTGCTGAAGTACTGGAACTGTGGATAGAAAAGGGCGCGTTTCTCCCGATTAACCTCACTGTTCTCGTCTGCTACTGTTTCGGCGGAGGAGGAAGGGCCTGGAAACCCAGTTTGGGTAGTTTTGAGACCTCAGGGCTAACCCATGGGTACGGGAACTTACCAGAATGAGAAACTTCCGCGCTGTTCATGAAGGGGACGTTGTACGCGATGATGCCCGGAATCAAGAGAAGCCACGAGGGGAACATCTCTGGAAATGTGAACGAGTCGTCTGCAGAATGTTACAAAATTCACTGTAACGGCAAATAGAAATAGAAAATGACAGCGGAACCGGTGTTTGAAAGATAAATCTGTCCTCCATCCGAAAAATAGAAAAATATGGCAGTGAATCCGTGAGAAGTGGAGGAAAAACACTGTGAAACTGTGATTTAGACAGGCGTAGAGCTTGGATGCTGAGTTTTGCAAAGAAAAAGAAATTAAACCTGGAAAATTCAGTCCTCGTTTGGAAAGAGAAGGTGCAACAAGTTTTCTTGAAAAGTTCAAGGATTCCATTGCTCCTCGAGATCCAAAGTACATTTTTCAGCAAAGGAGATAGGCGATTTCTCTCTGTCTTCCCCATTAGTGACGATGGTCGGAAAAATCGTGGCTCAGGGTAACCTTACGGACTACATTTCATGCCGCTCTCCAAGGAAAAGTCGATAGATTTGAGGAAACTAAATACTACTTAACCAACTTAGTTACCATGCTAATTCTCCTCTACCCCCCCCCCCCCTCCTGCTCCTTCTTTAGGGTAAACTTGAGGTAAACTTGAGATTTTCCAGGAGCCGCATGCATCATTGGGATTACCCAGAGTAAAAATGGTCACCCAAACACAATCCAAATTTACTCGTAGTTAACATTAGCACCAACACGTTTACCCTGGGTAATCTCAATGGTGAATCCGGGTCCTGAAGATATGATTTGTCTAAGTGAACAAACATGAGTTTCCTATTTTTGCTATGGTCCTCTACCGGGTTGATTTATAACTTCTACCCTTAATTCATAAATTTAGTCATAAAGTCCCAATGAAAACAGGCTGGTATATCGAGAATGTTATGCTCAGGGCTTAGGTGAAGATCCAGCCAGATTGCTATGGCGGCTTGAATGCATCCAAGGCCAAAAACGTCGCGATAATAACAATGGGTTGACAGCCGGTAAACTCTGGTACATATGCAGGTAAAGCGGTAAATTTTTTGGGTTATAATTCAGGTACTTCCTTAAAAACTTCAAAAAGCAGTAGTAGAGGTAGGAATCTTGCAGAAATGTTAGCCAATGCGCGTGAATGGTTCTTTTTCTTTTTTCTTGTACTTTTTCAAAGGATTCAGTGGCAGAAATTTGTTGGAAGACATAGTTCCCTCTTAATTTCCAAAATTTCAGGAAATATGTTGGACAAGGGGTCAAGGAGGGCAAATATACGGACAGAGTAGAGCATATGAAGTGCAGACGAGCAAGGAGATAGTTTTTGGAGGAATGAGCTGATTTCCAGAAATTCCAGGATGATCCAGATCATCGACAAAGTCAGGAAATGGAAACTATGAGCGAACGAAAATCTAAGCAGATCGAGAAAAAGAATAGAGATATCCAGAATTTTGGAACAAATTGAATGAGACAGGATCCGGCCACGGTCACCCAACAACAAATAGGTTCCGCCAGTTCGCCAGCACTAAAACGGATGCAACGTTTCGGTACGTAACTGCGAGTGTATGAAACTTATGGCTCCGCCCGCCGGCCGCCCGGTGGCGCTCGGTCGGGTCGCTCACCATCACCCGCTCGGCGACGGGTCAAACGACCATCGAAAACGCCGGAAATGGCCAGCCGGCTGGCGCACAGACTCCGCACACAGACAGATTTATGAGTAAAGTTTCGACGGCTGAGATGACGCAGCAGGCGGTCGGGGAGATCCACCTGTCCGCGCTGCCAGCGCCTCCTTCAGCCCCGTCTTCCTGGTCCGAGCCAACAAGAGGAATTCAGGGATATCCAGGAGAATAAAAGGAAAAATCGCTGGCGGCGCTCTGAGAGTGAGTGTATGCGTATCGTATCGACTCCGACGCCAGCGCGGCGGTGGACTGTTCGGTTCGACGGAGGCGACACGGGTACGGGACGATATGGATACGTCGTCGTCGTCGTTCGTCCCAGTAGCAGAAGATCGCCGCCTTTTATAGCTGGCAGCCAGATGATCTTGCTCTCGTACGCCCCGCCCCGTGTCGGCGTGTGTGCACGAGTTCTTTTAGTGGATTTTAGTAGCAAAGGGCAATGTCACATTCACGCCCCCCCCCCCGCCACGGTACAACGGCGGGGAGTGAACGCGCGAGAATTTGGAGCGGAACTCGTGGGAGTGACAGCAGCACACTCTACGAACAGTTAAGGTCATTTCCACGGGTCAGAACGACGCGCGACGCGTCGACTACCCCCGGTCTCACGTCATCATCCCACGCGTACCTATTCATTGAAATGTAGGCGTTCCTGAAATTCATCGGAGAGAAGGTCGTCATGCAAATTATGTGGCGCATTTGAAGAATTCCTGAAATTCCACTTAGGAACCGTTAGCTTAAAGACAATAGTAGCACTGCAGCAGTCGAATTTTACCATCGCCATACCATCTTTCACCATACCATCTGGTTTTCTCACCCTGCCTGCTGCTCTGGAGAGATAGTATCGTGCTCGTAAAATACTCAAATATTCCAAGTGACTATCGTGGGATAACTAACACTTTTTTTGAAATTGTACGAGTTATCCGGGAAAAAATAGGGATGCTGTTCCGCGAGTGACCAGTGCCACTCATCCCTAGGAAGTAACGGTGGAGATAGAGGAATGTATGACATTTTTTCTGAGAAACACGTGGGAAAAAATCCCCTCCGGGTGAGCATGAGGCTTAGAACCTTTCCTGAGAACGTTCATGAATCCCATCACCGTTATGATGGTTTCACTGCGTTAGCTCATAATTGTCAAGAAACGACTAAAGGCATGTTAATCAAGCTAGCAGCACAATGTCAGCAGATACTGATGTCGTTGCTCTGTTTGCTTCACTCTTTTGATAATATTTTTGTCTGTGAATGCGTCGAAAGCGAGAGATTTATTTCAAGCAAGTGTAGGTCTGGAAATCTAAGAAGATTTTGTCAATTTTGAATGAAAAATGATGAAACACGGACCGGCCGCAACCCTTGCAGAAGCAGACCGCTTGGGGCGCTCCTGACCAGCTGCTGAAGCAGTGCAGAAAAGTGATTTTTATTTCAACCTATTTTTCCTAGCAAAGTAGCACACTTATCTAGAAATGTGTAACAGTCTCTGAAAGAACTAGAGCCATTGAAATGGCTAAAAAAGCCGGTGAATCTTGGAAGGTCGATGGTTTGCAGCATTGTGGTGGAAGTGGGCCGGATGCCATCTCACTGCACTTACTGTAAATTCGTGCCAAAATTCAACGTTGCTAGCCTTGTAATTCATTTCAATTTCTTCATTACTATTTAACCTTTACGTTACGATGGAACCTGAAAACAGTAAAGATAGATTACACACAGTTACGCAAGAGAATGCTAAAGAAAACAGTCGGCAAAAATATGCGGAACTCACACGATAAAAATGCAATTTAATCATTGGTGCCGCTCTCAGTATGTTGACTTATGGTAAAACTCTCTGCAGAGTACTTTGACTAATTCTAGTTGTCGTTCACAGGCGTTCTTCTTATACAATTGTCCTAGACCTTGCTATCTCTCCATTTTTATTTATATTTCCATTATTGTGCAAGTCGTCTACAAATCACTGAAAATGGATGTCTGGCTAGGACAGGCAGCAGCGACCAGATGGTTCCAGTAGAAGAGAAATTTCTCGTGTGTCTTGCTAGGATTTTGCCGCGAATTCTGTCATAAACAGTTGTTCCAATATGAACACCGATGGACTGTAACAAAATGTGCTCCCAAATGCTAAGCCATTTGGTGGATAGTTGGAGATCAAGAGGAGCTACCAGAGTCTGTACCAGGTGTACTTTTAATGGACGAAGTTAAACCAATTTCAAGCCTCTGAAACACGACGTTATTCTATCACCCGTAACCGGAAGCAAACCATGTTTTCAAAACAACATGTACACATCTTCCGGAGATTTCTTAGGATCTACTGATGAAAGTATCTTTGATCCGTGGACGCCTAGAAGCTAGACTTCCGGTGTAGCTTAACTCCCGAAACCGATCGGTGTGAGAAGCATAGGAGATCGGAATTGTAGTGTTTTCACTCCTTTATCTTTCTATATGTACCTTCTATATGTGTATGTGTATACTGTCCCCAGTTGCTGCCATCCTTCCCTCAATTGCTGCTGAAGGGACGAAAGCTTGAGCGGCAATCGAGGCGAGGATGGCAGCAATTGGGAATAGTTGCTGCAAGGGTTTCTACTCGAATCATTATGTCGATCGGGCTGCATTCGTGCTGCAACAGTTATCAGAGAAGAGATAGTAAGTGCTGCGAATATCCTGGTTTTTGCTTGAGTTTTTGAAGCCTAACTGATTCGGACCGCATTGTTTGGCTATGTTCGGCCTGCTGCTTATGTGCTTACCACTGTAAGTGAGAACTGAGCTTCATAAACAAAAGACAGTATGTCCAGTACGTTGGTTTCGCGCTTCTCGCTGACCTAGCATCTGATTTCGTCGTTATCGCGTCGACGCATGACGAGGAGGAAAGGATATTTTTCTGCGTTTGTATCGAGTTGTAGCATAAAACACGCTTCGGCACTGATAGAAGATCATCTTATCTAGAATAGCCAATTGAAATGTTTTGATTAGTCAGGTTTTTTTTTCTCGCAACCAACCTTTCAGGATCTTCCGTAACATGAACTATAATAGATTCAACCGGTAGTGAATATTAGGTGAAAGATCATTAGTCGATCAATCGATGACGGCTGCTCAAGAGTGCTTTCCCTGCTGTTTACTACAAGTGGATCCTATGTACCACCCTACGTCGTCAGCACAAATATTCAAATCAACGACTTCAAAAATTGTCGTAAATGAATGACTAAGTGTGATTGCACAGCAACTCTTTACTCAAAGCTCAATCACATTTCTATAATTTTGGACGCGAGCCAACCCGTAGCGACGTGGCGGGGCTCACCCCATTTTTCCATTTTGGACCTCGTCTGATGCGCAGGATTACGAGAAAGTTGTATATATTGATTATCGATAGCTCCTGAAACAGTGATGTCTACCAAAATCAGCAACTATGGCGACCCACGTCGCTGGCGAGGGTGATACAGGGTACCATACTCCCAATGGAGTATCAAGGACAGCGCTTGCGTTTTCATTCACTGCTTTTTTTTTTTCAAATTTTCGTTTTATGCCAAATTATGCACATCTTTACCAAAATTAAACTTCGTTCGGTGCTTTGGAAGTTTCTACGGGCGGAATCACCGTAATAACCGCTGAGTCGATTCATATGATCAGTTAGTTCTTCAAGTAAAGGATTTCAGCTGCGGAAGTCCCGAAACCACTCTAGGCAAGAGCGACAACAGCTCCCATCCTTGAATTTCGACAATACAGGAAAAAGAAAATGATTCGGAAGCTATAAAGACTGTTTTCGAGTTCGGCAATTCATACCACATAAGAACACGGTCCAAGCGGAGAGGGTTCTTCCTGGATAATGTAGTGAGCCGCGTTTCCCCTCATTTCCTATTTCCACCATATACTGGGAAAACTAGAAAACACTCAATCTCAAAAGATTTATGATGCCAATACAAGTACAGAGTGAATTTACAATTCACGTAAAAATTATGCAAAGTACAGAGTATACAGGTTACTACGTTTTTAGAGACCGTATAGGGTGCTAGTTCATAATGCCGTAGAAAGTAATACCAAAAAGATTTTGGATATGTACAAATATACGTCGTCAAGAGCTAATTCCAACGTACTAGTCACTTTTAGAGTGAAATTTACTCGAGTACAACATTTTAACCGGTTAACGCACTTAATGCTCCCCGTTTCCGCCGGGTTCAAAGAATAGAAACAAAGGTTAGTACGAGTCTAAAATGTTTTCTGGTTACCCCACTCACCAGTAATGTGTTTTTATAGATGTACTATAAACCTACTGTACTCCGTAAGTGACTAGTACATTAGAGTAGTCAGAAAATTAGGGAAAATCAGTAAATTTTTAGGCGTTCGGGATTGGTTGCGTGTTCGGTTTACGACAACAAATACAGCAACAACAACAACAAAAACATATACATGTGAGAAACATTAGCGCATAGCTGACGGTGATGAACACAAACGTGAACACGTACGTCAGCTGATCGCAATAGTATGGACCGTCCCTCGGATCGTAGCTGACATGATCGTACGCCCAGTACACCCAGATCGTGCCTAGGATGAACCTGGAAATCAAGAGTAATGAGTCGTTGTTTATTTGCTCGATTATTTGTTTGTTTATTGATAAGTAAAGTGTTAGCAAGCAGCCGAACACTGGGTTGTTATGGTCTTTATTAGACTCACATTTCGACAAATTCGACTTGTTTATTTATTTATTTATGTCGTTTATTTTGTTTATGCCAAAATGAAGCTCGATGTATTATACTAAACGTAGAGAAAGTAGCATGCCCCTGGGAAGTACAACACCGTGTGTCGCCACCGATCGATTATCGATTGCTCGCGCAACAGCGACGCCCCGCGATGCTCCGCCCAAAATCGATACGTATCGAGATCGTTGCAACTGAAGACGACGACGACGACGTGGGGTGCAGCATGAGGAGTATAGCCAGCTTCAGGTCAGCTCGTTGACTTAATCCCTTACAGTACCTTAGCAGCACGTACTGCTAATCGAGCACAAATGCAGGACGTGATGAATTACTGCTGTACAACGGCAACGAATTAATTTCTATCAGTTAAAATTTCTAAAATATTCGCAACCCCTATATCCAAAATGCGGCGATTCCTTTCTACTGCGGAAATCCGGGAAGATCCTAATTCAGTTAATGGACTGGTAATTACTACGGTATATTAAAATAATTTTGTATTTTGTTAATATAATATCAAGTTCGAGTAATGTCCAGCATCAAATCTGATGCACTCGCTAGGGTAGCTTATATGTTTGCTTCTATATTGGGTGTTAACATAAGTCCTTGTGCTTTTTTCAGTTGCGATTTTCTCCATCCCATTGCCACTTTTTGTAACGTCCTGCATACCACCTGAAAGCGCTTTCCTTCCTCTACAATACTATTCTCGCCTGTTTTCACAGAACTGTTGAATTCCTTAATTTTTAGGCTTAAAGGCAAGGTCCGGTCAAAATCCTGTCCGCCCAGATTTTTTGCTCTCTGGAGTCCAAACCATATGTATAGCATTCATCTCAAGTTTGGGACCTCGATATAAGCTCTGTCGCTAGATATGGTACGGATCGTCCGAGGATTACGGTGTCTGTGAGAAAACGGGCTCCAACCGACAAAGACTGCGCGCGTGCGTATTGAGCAGCGATGGATGCTCAGATACACACAGCCTAAAGAGCACTTCGTGAAACTTTCCCCACCCCATCAAATAGACCATCGGTCCTTTGAATATGAATTTTTTCCTACGACGCTACAATAGACAGCATGTAGGGCACGCCGTATAACGTCACTTGAAAGCACGGACTCCGCAAACCCGCAAACGCCGCGCTGAAATTGGTCGATGGAAAGCGTTCGCTGTGCGACTTTTTCAGGGATTTTTCTGTAGTTTTCGTTGAAGGCGTTGCCATGGGCTACGATTCCTATAAAAATTCGGAAGATGGAATTTTGCCCGGACCTTGCCTTTAAGGATAGAAACGTCAAATCGAGGGAAAACATCATTTCTTTTCTGTATTCAATAGGAATTAGGAAGCACCCGATACTGTCGGAACGTGTGAGCTCTGTAGTATATAAAAGCAGAATAACACGAATGGAACTGTTGGACGGCCAGTCTGGCGATGCCGGCAAGGGTGGGGTCTGACCTGGTCAGGGGTAAGACGACTAGAGCATTGCGATTAGATTCTTTTAGCAAAGTAGCCTCATTCATTTGGCGGCTTTGAGAGGTATAATGTCTATCTAGACCATACGATTCTTCTGAAGCAATTCTCAGCTCTTCATGAAAGAAATCTTCATGCTCGAAGTGGTTGGTGTCACTGAGACCATATATGTCCTCTTTGAGCTTAGCATGTCATTGATAACCTGTCATTTCGAGCGAAACATCTCTTCCTTACTTAGCACAAGTCGCTTAACCAGTTTTGATGGCCTTTCGAGCTTCAATCGAACGCCAGGATAGGCAGCTGTCGGTTGCGCCATTTTTCATTCACTCATTGCTCCACTTCGCAGGCTTAGAACTCAATTAAACTGCCGGTTTGAGGATAGCTGCTTACGGCATTCTTGCAGAGCAAAAACAGCGCTTCCGAATCGTATATGAATTGTTTCAAAAAAAAAAAAATGACAAATCGGTGAAGAGAATTGCATCCGAAAAAAAGCGCAAGGACTTATGTTAACACCTATTACTTGTTTATCATCACAAAAGTTTATCAACACTAGGATATTCTTTTGAAATTTTTCCTAAATTTCCTCTAAACGACACAAAAACAGTTTATTTGCAGAGAACATCTGCAAATCACGTTTTCTGTAAGAGCACACCTTCCGCTGAGCCGTAGTAATTTGGAGGATTCACAAGAACTGCAGAAAACTCACTAGTCACTTTCGTGTACAGGGGGGAGAGAAGCCTCATAACAGAGGTACATTGGAAATTGGTAACTTTTACTTTCTCAGACAATTTTTCGGAAGGACCGCAGCAGAAAACAGGAAGAACCGACAGGTGACCTGCGGTCCTTCCGATTTCCTACTGCATTTCTTCCGAATAGCTGCTGTGGCCCTTCCGAATAGCTGTTGCGGTCCTTCCGAATAGCTGCTGCGATCCTTCCGGCTGGATACGGGGATGTGCGCGCCAATTCCGTAGAACTGCATTGGCAACCAGTCCACTCCCGTGGTACGACCATGCGGCGGTAACTACACGCAAAAATGACAACCTCGCTAAGGACCACTGGCTCTACGCTCCGATATACTCATGAAGGCAATTTCCACCCTGAACTTCGAAACCACTGGATTTTTGTTGGTCGCAACAAAACTGAGCTCCGTAAATGAGAAGGGTATAATAACGCCCACTCTCTCTCCTCGCATTCTGCTGCGGTCCTTCCGAATCTTTCCCCATACAATTCTATTCTGCTGCGGTCCTTCCGAACCACTCCATCGAGATTCGCAAGAAAACATTCTGCTGCGGTCCTTCCAAAAATTTTTATCTCAGCGTCTCTCGCTTCTTAACCACATGAGCGCGATCTCTTTCTGCTGCGGTCCTTCCGACAATTTGTCTGAGTCCTTATATTGTATCCGGAAGCAAAACCCAGGTCTCTCATTCATGAATGTTTTCGGGGATTTCGTTGCTTTGCCCACCAAGTGAACATATTTTTCTCTAGCAAAAATGGCCTCAAATCAGCAAAAAGGTTCCCGCTCACCCACCAGCAACTCCTGCTGGAACAGGTCGCCCTGTTCATGGAACCCCGTACAAAATGCCCTACCAAGAAATCGAATTCACTTTCTCACAAGCAGCAGAAGTGAAATAAATGTGTTGTGATAAAATCACAGTAATTTACTGAAACTGAGCGGAACCTAGCGCGTCTAGTTAAACTTAGTGATCAAAAGGTCAGCAATGTAGGTGAGACCAAATTATGGTGAAACTGGTTAATTTCACTGCCTGCAATTCGTTTGCAAATCGGAAGATGAGAAACTAGCAGCAAAGACCAACAGTTAGCAGACATCTCTTCATCGCACAAAAAAAACTATAAATTTCCATAAATGGAACTGAAAATTAACGTAAAGAGTGTAAGAACTCCCCTAGGAAAAGAAATATAGTAGAAAGAAATTTCAGGAACAGTTGTCCTGTGCGTCAAAATTGGTAGCAATTTCAATACTACGCACATTCCAACGTTCCAAACACGCCCTTCTCAATTAAAAGAAACAATCTGCCGAAACTCACCATATCGCAAAGAACACACTGAGTATTCCATCGAATAAACGCACCAGGATCGGACGTGGTTGCTTCTGTTGGTCCTGAAAAGAGCAAAAATCACGCTAGTCGCCGCCGAACCAGTTCCCACACCTATTCTTCCGCCGATGACGTAGATACTATGAGACATTCGTCGCGTAATTGACACCTTAAAAAGTTAGATAAGCCCAAACTAGACAGACCTTGAACCTGAAGAAGAAGTTGATGGCGCTGCGGATCAGCGACACTGTGCCGGTGACGATCAGCCAAACGGGGATGTTCGAGTTCACAGCACAGTCGTGACGATTCAATGAGCCGATGATCACCATCAGAATCGGCACAATGTTCAGGATTGCCAGCACGATGGCGGCAGCTACTGAAAATAGCAAGAGGGAGATCTGGGGCGAACAGTCCGAATCTGACGTGCGGACCATCACAATTCTATGGTTTCTTACGATCTTCAGGTAATGGACAAGGTGTTCCCTTTTACCTTAGAAATAGTATGAATTTACAGACAATCGCCCAATCAGTACCTTCTTGGACAACTCCTGGAATGTTTCCTGCAAAACTCTTGGAGAAAAAATTCTAATAAATCCTGGACAACTGTCATTTTCCTCACAAAAATAGGTAGAACTCTACTTCTGAGGTGCGAGACGCGCGATCACTACCTTCCTGGACAGCTTCTGGAATGCTTCCACAACAATTTCCGGGAAAAAATCAACAAAGCCGGGGGAAACACACTTCTTCTCCCAAAATCAGGCAGAATTCCATTTCCGAAGTCCGAGAAATGCGAGAAAAGAATTCAAAAAAGCTAGATGTTTCCCACCATCAGCATAGGTAAACTCGAACTCCACATACTTCAAAGTTTCAATCGCTCCACCACCCACACGCTCACTTTTTCAAGTTTCATTATCCAGCAACCTGACCAGGTCCCAGTGAAAACACATTTTCATCCAAATGAATACTTTACGCTCGCTAATTTCTCGAAGTACATAGAACCTCAAGTACATAGAACTCGGCAAAGAAGTCATACCTCTCCTCATACACAACAGCCCGCTAACTAGCGTGTGGGGTCGAGAAAAAGAAAGGCTTTTGGAAAAACCAGAACACTCAGAAAATACTTCACCTACTTTGTCTGCCTTCCGGTTGTGAGCACAGAGCTGAGGAAGGGAAAAAGGTTTGCCAGAAAGAAAATCTCTTAAAGAAAGCACTTCAACTACGTACACAATTAGAAACGACAGAAATTTCTTTTTCTTTCGCTGTTTCCACTTTTTCCACTTTCTCAGACATATTTTTACACTAAAGGGCTGACGATTCCCAAATGTAAACCAGACAATAGCCAACAGCAATCATCTATGCAAGACCTTTTCCAAGCATCAAATTCTAATTCAAACATCCTTCACGACAAATTAAAGAATCTTTTTTCCATCACAGTAACTTCCGCCTAACTATTCCGGTCTAATCGTCACACTATGAAAGATATCTCGGAAGAAATTATGAACGATTATATTGCTTTAAAACAAGTTCAATAGATAAAATCAGTGTTCTAATGGTATATAAAATACTATATCTTGATATAATATCTGGCTAATTTCGAGCAATAAACTGAACCTGGAACCTTCCATGAAGAACAAGGAAGAAAGCTGGGCATACACAGTGTTATAAATTACAATGAATCAAAAGAAATGGTAGGGCTAATTTTTCGCAATCACTGCTCATTTGAGAAAGAGGAAATTCATGATTGACTGTTATTACGAAGAATTCCTTGAATCCATGAAATTTTTAGATTATTCCTAAGAGGTCTGAACACTTTCTGGCTTGCAAATCCCAAACTCTTTGCTCACTGAAGCTGTATATTTCGATTTTATATGTAAAGATCATCCTTTGGATGTGTGTCACACAGCTTGTAATGAAGAAACGTTTCTTCTGACCTTCCTGGCACAATTCCCATGTTAAAGCACAAAAAAAACTAAAATTCACATATTTACCATACTTATGACCGAATAACGCATTAGATACTTATCGACTTAAAAACTTCGAAAATTCGATTTCGAGCAAGTCTGTAGTTCGGATGTATGAAAAAGAAGGAGCGATAAAATCCTTCAGGGATGGTAAGAAGGCATCTATAATAGTTCTATCTCTTCTTAAAACATTTGAATTCTTCTGATCTAGTCCTAAATGAATAATCAAATGAATTGAGTTGATTTTTATTTGTCCTAAATATAACAAAATAATATTTCCACTCTGAATCTCCGAAAACAAAATTTCTATCAATTATTACTCTCTCATTTACTGCACTCTCATTGAACGTCGAATCCCATTCCCGTGCCATAATTTACAAAAACCTGCGCGCTCCCAGGCTCTGTTCATTGAAGATGATTTCCAGACTGGATTGATGCCTTCCGGAAGTTCTGCGGACATTGAAAACAAATTCTCTATAGTATCTTCACGAATCTATCACATGAAAAAGTGCAATAATGCAATATTTAGTCGACGCAGTTGACCTTGTTTGTTCGAGTCGCGTACTCAATGATTGATGATTCGCTGATTCGTCACTAGCCGCAAAACAATCTTTCACAAGAACTTCCTGGGTAGTCACCAGAAAAAATAATTGAGAGAAAAAGAAATTTCCGGGGAAAATCCCTATTCCCAGAAAGGTCCAAATGCTTACCCTCTATCGAAACACCCATTACCCAACCACAAACTCTGCTGTCACTTTAGACAAGTCGTCCGCAAGTGCACAATTTCTCAATGTAAGACTCCTGAACGAGTTAGTAGCGGTCCCATTAGCGGCCTCAAAGGGTCTCCCCGCCGCTACCCACGCAGTCCTCCCGCTGTGTGTTTATTACCCGCAATCACGCTAGAGTAACGGTGTAACAAGTGCGATTCAATTACTCGACAGGTGTTGGGCGTCAAAACCACTCTGTGGCCTTTTTTCCACAGGAAGTACCAAATACAAGGTCGTAGTAGCCGTAAAAAGCGTTGCATTAGGGTGTGTAGTTTCAGAAGAATGGAGAAGTAGTGAAGGGAAAAGTGCGATTCCTCATAAAATCTGAAGGGCGAGCAATTTTACAGGTACTTGCAAGGGGTGTGCTGCTAAAAGCTCCAAGTCCTTTGAGACTAATAAGGGAAGGATACTTTGTGACCATGACCATTCGTGATGCGATGTGGACTACTAGATGAAGTTTTTGGCGCTTACTTCGAATCCGTAGTCCAAATTTTCTGAGGAGCTCTGTATAATGAGTTACAGCTATTTCTTTTCGCGTTGATTTAGTATAGAGTACTCATCTATTGGCTTCAGGATATGCTTTTTAGCTATTTTAGTGTCTTCAAACTACAAAATGCTTAAGGAGAAAATAAAAGCATTGACTGTGCGCTGCCGGAGCAGCTGCCTGACCCCGATTTGAGTTCATGCATAAGGACCGCACTCAAAGTCACTAGCTGACACACTCACATACGGGCTTAAATCGGAGTAAGGCAGCTGCATCGGTAGCACACAATCAACGCCCTTGTTCTCTCCTGAAGCACTCTGTAGTATGAAGACACTAAAATAGCTACCAAACACAACCTGGAGCCAATACATGAGTACTCTACGCTAAATCACCGCGAAAAGAAATAGCCGTAACCCAATATACAGTAGTCCTCAGCAAATTTGGAATACGGGTTCGAAATCATCGTCAAAAACTGCATCTAGTAGTCCACATCGCATTAAGAATGGTCATGGCCACCAAGTATCCTTCCCTTGTAAGAATTATCACCGAATCTCTGAGTCCTCAGAAGAATTGGTTGACTACATAGAAGTATGTATATGTATTGCAATAATGAAAAACACCCATTGTTTACCAAAAGAAATAGAACAATGATCAGTAACCTTGACCAGCGCACAAAATTCTGGAATTACGGGACATAATCAAATAAATTTCGAGGGAGCGGAAATCCTCATTAAATTTTGTGAATGAGAACACTGATCGGTTGGACTTTAATTGAGCAGAAATCTTCGTGGGAAGGAAGCATTAACATAGCCCATACAACCCCGTTCCGAGTAATCCAATTTTTCTTAACACCATTTCACTGAAATGGTCATAAAAAATCCGGAAAATAATCTGAAACTTCGCACTTAGGAGTTAGTCAACACAACAATTCGAATTTGACGCAAAAATATCAAGTGCACGTTGTGAAATGTTCTTGGACCCACCATACTTTTTACAGGTTTTTCTTCTCTATGTTTAGCAATTTTGCAAAGACCAGAAAAAAAAATTTGAAAGAACCACTGGTTGCAATTTTAAACTGTAATGTGCACCACAATGACAGTATTTAAAGGGGAAGCCCTCCAGAGTTTAGTTTCTCTTGTAAGTAGCTAAAAACTCAACCATGGAGGAGAATCCTGAACCCAGAACCAGCAGTTTCATCAGAACACAAGAATTCGGAACCAATCCTACATTTACTTTTGTACAATTCGTAGAATAACTATAATGTCCAAGTAATTCCTAATGAGATCAAAATTTCATGACATCGTAATGAAATAGGTAAGCTGGACGTGTTGGTAAATAAGCCCGTCCACTTGCGGATTATTTCATCGCTGGGAGTCGAAATTTGTAAGTAACCCAGTGATGTGTTCCTCATCACCAATTTAAATCTAGACCCATTAAATACTTTAAAATTTATTAAGATCTCCTTTGTTTCTAATAAATATGTAGAGTATTGATAAAATCTTTACTAGTTGCGCTCTCTTTGCTAATTTACCTAACTAATTGAAGATCTGATGTCCAGAATTCTGGAAACGAAAAGTGGTAAAATCTCCAGGGCCACGAATGTTTGAGAAATCATTCAATCATTCCTTCTGTAAGAAAGGAAAGTAGTAGAAAGATACTTAGAATCACTCCCCAGGGGGATGCTCAGTAGCTCCCCTCCAGGAATACAGGAATACTAGGCAGAATCCACTGAAACAACAAAGTATTCTGAGATATGAAGGCCATCATCGCACCAAACCTAATGAATAATCAGTAGCAAGTGAGCAATTCAAACTTCAATGGATTCCAAGGAAATTCATAGACCATCAGTTACCCGAAATTCTTTCGGAAAATTCTTCTTCTACAGCCTTATTTCCCAATATGTTATTCCAGAGTCGCGATTTGCAACTTCTTAAAAAACCGTATCTTCTTTGTGAAGGTGAGAGCCGTCACCAAAGATTAATGTCCGACTCAGTCAATGTCGGCCGACGTCACGTGTCTCACGAAAAGCTTCGGGTGTGCGATCGCGAGGATCACGCGATAAAACACTGTCAACCTAGGCTGCTAATGCGCAAAACTACACGCAAAACTGGACTCACATGTGCCTAGAATAAAGTCGAACGCCTGCTTCAGAAACACTGCCAATCCTTTCGGCGAGTCCACTCTTCGAAAATCGCCGAAGAGCCGTTCGTATGACGGGGGTGCATCTGAAAATAATCCCATAGGAAGAAAGAAGAATAAATAATACATTGGAAGGGTTTGTTCTATGTATGATAATATTTTTATAGAGCAGAACATGCTCTAAACAGGTGGTGTAGAATGTGTTCGATTCGGTTACCAGCAGAGTCACGCCTGCTTATGCTGAAAAAGTCGGCACTCATACCAACACCTCTGCCTTTCTTCAAGGTTCCTTTGCATCATTGGTAGGATGGGTGACTTCGTACCCTTGGGTAACAACCAAATTCTCACTGAAAGTTTTCCAAATTTGTATAAAAAGGGTCACAAGGATGTCCCACGGTGCCATACGCGATCATTGCTCCCTCTTTCTACAGTTACTTGAGCTCCGCCTCTTACCCTTACTTACCCTACTTGATTAAGTTGTCGCCCGGAATAATTGAGATTACCCAGGGAAAACGCGTTGACATGCGCGTTGACGATAAGTAAACTTGCGCGTATGGGCATAAGTTTGCCCTGGGTAATATCAATGATGCGTGAGGCCCCTGTTAACGATGGGTAAACTTGTGAGTGAGATGTTGACAAGGTTACCCTGGGTAGCCTCAATGATGGCTGCAGCCAAAAGTTGCAGCTGGGTAGCCGTCATTGGGTAAAAATGTTGATGAGTGCTATGCGAAGGGTGAATTCGGGTACGTTAACATGCTTACCATAGGTAATCTCATTAATGCATATGGGACCTGGCCTTCAATTCGCACTTCCCCGAGCTCGGGGCCATGGACCCTATAGACCTGCTCATACGATAGGCAATGTTACTTGCTAGTCATAGCAAGTATATCGTTTGCCAATGTTATAATCTAACATAGTTGGGAGAAAAATCAAGTCGATGAAAATTTCCAAGACAACTTTTGCAGTCAACCTGATACCAGTATGGAAACTGTTTAATACCATTCAGTTCCACCGATTATCTCTCAACAACATATTCTGGCTATGTAATTCTGCACGGAAGGTAAAAGAACAAGATCTCTGCAGTCGACAAATTTGCGAAGACCATTTCATGTTAAACTTCGTTTATAGCAAAAATACGACTGCAGAGATCAGAAGTTATTAATTCAGACCTGTTTTCAGTTTATTTTCTAAAAGGTTCCACTTACGTAGAACTCAGCAGGTAGCACACATTAAGATGTATTGGCACACAAAGTAAAATGGAAGCGAGGGACTTTCACAAGCATATACACCATTAAAATTCGTGGAAGCGCCTTTTGAACTGAAACTGTTAAATTCCACAGCACTCTGAACGTAAATTAACTAAAATTTCATAAAAACCAACCCATGGAGGCATAGATATCAAGAATCACGCAAAAATAACAAAATTTGTAAAACATCGAGAAAGCAAGTGATCTCAAGAATAGATAGAATGAGATATTAGGGATTGAAGCTATTTATGTACACGAATGCATTGCACGCCAACACAAAATCCCAGAAAAAATCAGGATAATTCCCGCGAAAGAAGAAAGATAAAAGCTAAAATCTCCCGCATACTATAATAAAACAGCATAATCCCTAGAAAGAACACCTTTCCTCGCAAAGAATACCAGAAATCTAGAGAAAAATAAGAAAGCCGGCAATAAAAGCCCGGATGACCGAAGTTTCATGAATGATTCAATTTTAAAAGCTATGGTGTCTACTTTGCTGCTATTCACCCGGAAAAAAATTATGAAAGTGCAAGGTTAGAGGGAAGAGTGTGATATTTCCAGATGGCAGGGCTGGCAAGACAGAACTTGGCTCGGATGTGTCACTGACATTACCCATGATGAAGCTGTTAATGTGCCGAGACTCACCCTTTACCGCCCACCAAGATTTTTACCCACACGTGACGTGTATTTACACCCAAATGCCACCCATAGGCAATCACATACACATGTAAACGATTACCCATTCACCAGTAGTGCATGCAAAACCTTCGCATATGATTAACTAGCACTAATTACTGAATTCAGCTATCGACAGCTGGTGCAACAGTTCTGACAAGTGCAATCACAAAACAAAAAACCTCATTGCAGAAGGATCACCCCATTGCGGGTAGAAAAAAAAAAACACAAAAACACAAGCTTGCATGTTCACCTACCGTTCGACGCCTCTTCATATGATGGCGGTAGTTCCGGCGGTGCTGAAGGCACTGCCATCTGTAAATCAACAAACTAACACTCCAATAGGGCAGAACTTTCCAATGGAAGTAATCATGGTGTAAGACCAAATCCACAAAAACTCTTCCTTCATTTCAATTTTTATTTCACAGAAATAATGTGGATCACTGTAAAAATCAAACTTGTCTATGAGTATCTCTGTAATTGTTCAGGCATCAAGTGACAGTGGCAAAATAAACAAAGAAAAAGTAAGAAAATAACCGTTTCACAGCTGTTCACGCGTGAAAAAAAAGAGAAAAAAACGAACAGGTAGTCGTAAATCCGGGGAAAAACATCTCAACGCGCATGATGACTAAGTAACCAAAACTATGCCGTATCGATTAAGCATAACCGGACAACACATTAAAGAAGTGATAAACTTCATCATGATCCATCACCGCTACATTTGTCGAACACACGGCACAATGGACCGGTAAGAAGAGATCTTCTGGCGCAGCCTGAAAAATCCAGAAATTATCAAGCATCGAAGGGTTACAGAAGAAAACCCTAGTACTGCAAGTCACCGTACCGGCTGCTCTTTCGGGTCCATACCCATTTTCTTCAATTTCTGTCGCTCTAGACGTCGTGCCTTACCCGTTTTCTCGATCTTGAGGCTTTCTTGTTCTACGCGACAGTTCTCAACAAACATAGCTCTGGAACAGAGCTAATCCTAGAGGATCCAGAAAAAAATCTAGGAGCCGACAGGAAAGTAAACAAAAACAAAGAAATTCTGTGAGAAATAATTCGACAATAATTTGCCTTGACCAGGGAAAATTGGATGGAATTGCCTAATTCTCACAAAAAACAAAAACAATAATAGAACGGGAACGTCGTGAAATTACACAAATAAACACATCGTAAACAAGAGTAAAAAGTCTAAAAATAAGAAGAAAACACGGCCTCACCTGTACTGTCCACTATAAATTTCATGCCTCTGACAGTCCCTAGTCAACATCACCATACATCCTGGACAAGACAATACCGCATCCGAGTTTCCATCAATACGCGGCCTGAAACTACAATGAGCTGTGAGCAACCTACAAAAAAAAACGCTTTCTAGGTACCTGGCCTCGGTTCCCTTCTTTGAACCATCACCCATACCCGTCGTTCTTTTGCGTTCTCGTTGCATCCACCTCTCGTTATCGTCGTCTTCTTCAGGGTCGTAATAATCAGGAAGCTCCTGAAGTATAAACATATCACTCCGCAAAACACAGCAAACTTGTTTTGTCTATGCTCTAGGAAGTTCTGAATACTTATTTATTTATTTATTTCGAGGCAAAACTGGAAAACAATTTAATTTCTGATGTGTATTCGAGTTAATTTGCAGTAAATTACCTCTTATAAAAAGAGAATAATAGGGAAAACAAGAAAGAAAACCTGGAAAGCCCAGAAAAGCGGGAAAAAGACAGGAAGGAAAGAAAATGAAGTCATGACTGTGCTCACTTTTCTCACATCCTCCATAGTCTGCTGTGCTGCTTTCTTTATCGGATTGCTCTCGTCATCCTCTTTCTTCGTGGATTCGTCAAACGTAACATGCTTCTCCTCATCCTCCTTTGCTCCGGATTTTTCCTCACTTGCCTGGAAACGATAATTAAACCAGTTTGCTGGTACTCGAGAAAGTCTAGAATAAATAATTCATAAAATTCAATAAATTCAAAAATTTTGAAGTAGGATTCAAAAATAGAACTGAAGTAGTGTACTCATTTTTAGGCCTTGTTGAGGACCTGCACGAGCCCCCCCCCCTCCCCTCTCCACATTTCAGGATTTCACGAATGAATTGAATAACTTCTTGCGATTTCTATGGGAGAAAGCGCACCTTCAAGTACCCACAGCTGTTGAGACGGAATCCCTGACCTACCTTAATAGCAGAAGCAGGGACAGGAGGTGGTCCCATACTTGAGCTGCTTGGTTCACTAGCAGCCGACGCTTCTACTAACTCCATATCCTCAGTCTTAATGGAACTGGCCTCATTCTCCAATTTTGGTCGTTTTGACGGTACTGATTCCATGCATTCGCTTTTGGGTTCTGCAAACACATAAGGAATCAGAACGATGGTGATATTCTCGTAAAAAATTGAAAGCTTTTGGCGTGATATTCTCATGCAATATCGCATTGATTCGGCAAAAAGTCAAAAAAATAGTAAAAATTGAATGGAAACCTGGCGACTAAAAAGAAAACTCGCCGTTGCTTTCCATTTTCTCTTGCTCTTCTTCTTCGTCATCACTACCTCCAACCAGCGCTGGCATTTCATCTTGCTGGCACTGCTTGACGAACTAAAAGGAGAACCATAGTATGGGAGTGAGGAGTAAAAGCAACTCCACGCAAAATTTTGAATTTTCATACGAAAAATTCCTTATCCATCTTTGCTAGAGATGAGAAGGAAGGATGGAACTATACTTGGGACCAAATGAGAACCGAATAATTTCGATCCTTTAATTACCAATTGGGGAAATAACTCAAACATCCAGGTATTCGAAAATGGGGAAATAACTCAAACATTCAGGTATTCGAAAATGAGAAAGCACTGAAGCTCTTCTCCTCCCTCATACAGTACTATAGTGGTCTCCAATGTTGGAACATTCGAATTTTCCATTTATTCGAAATATTCCCTCATTCTCGAACATCTGGATATTTAAATTGTTTCCTAAATTATTATTTAGAGTAAATGAATTATTCGGTTTTTATTCGGTCTCAAGTATAGAAGGTATGCCTGGGAATTTTTAAGGATGTGTACGAGCTAGTGACTCCAGATGGCTTCTTTCTTGGTTCGGATGACTTTCATCTTCTAGGTTTCGAAACGTTTCAGCTAGGGTTTTTTTTTCAATCTGAAGGATTTTAGAAAGAAATAATAAGAAACAATGGTTGAAAGCATATCTAGCAAAAGGTAAGGTTACCCACGTAACCCCCCGCCCTGGAAACCTCCAATGAAATGCGGTTAAGTAACTACTTAACCGATGCCAAACCACCAACCTCAGCAGCAGACACTGCTTTGACCTTTTCTCTCTTCCTATTTCCACTAAGATGTTCATTAGCATAGTCGGTGATCAGCTGATCCAGTTCATACTCCATATCCATTTCAAACTCCGAGCGAACTGCTAAAACATTTAGTTCCTTAGTAAAAATCGCCTCTCTGCCCGAACACACTTCTATCAGTTGACCGAATACGTCAAACTAATCTGCTCTAGCGCATATCATCGTTGTAATAATACAAGGACGCTCTCTTACGTTTTTCTTTGCGACGTTTCTGAACACAGTCCCGTTTGATGCCAGCCAACTTGCACAGCTCTTGTTGCAGTTCATCGTCAGAACTGGAAAAAAGGGGATCGTAAAAAAATCAGGGGGTGGCAAGGTAGAAGAAAAATTTTGGGAAGGCCATGATTGGAAGGAGGCTTCGTAGGAAGCCATATTCATGAATGACAAATCTAATCATTTAACAAAAAAAAGAACAGAAAAAATCCCCAGTAGTGACTAAGAGCTGATTAACCATGCCTTACTGAGCATAGTTATCTATCGAAAAAATTGAAAACATTAGCCGTGGGAGTTCGGTGACCAAAATCACTAGCGAAAAGATTACTTCAGAAGAAACAGAGTAAAGAGTGAGTAGACATAAACAACACATATGAACAGAAGCCAAAATGAATCTAGAGATTTCAATAAGAACTTGGAAGCTTACCTTGATTTTGGTCTAGAAATCAAGTACACGCAGCAATGGACCATTCCAGATCAGAGGAAAAAGAGAGAGAGAGGGGGGGGAGAGAAAGAGAAAAACGACTCGAAAAATAAAATGATATGTCCTCCCAAAAACGAAGGACTTTATAACTGCTTTCACAATTGAAAAATTATTGAAAAAATCCATGTGTGTGCCAACTGGAACGTACACATTCACAAATATGGTAATCGATGCCGCAAATGTCAGCTGATGGGAACTGGTAAGAGCAAAATAGATTTTGAAAAATTCGGGAACCTTTAGTCAAAAACTAAGCATTTTCCCAGAAATCCCAAGTAAAGTAAAAGTAACGATGGAGGTGCTTGCTGAAGACCACAATCTTAGAAATATTCACATTTCTTCGCGATCACAAATGACCTTCTGTTTCTGTTGTCTCGCTAATTCAAAATCATTAATTCTTTTCGCTTCCAGGACAAAATTTGCTGCTTTGCATGAGTGAATAATGGAATATCGATCAGTAACAACAGTGCTTTTAACGCGGTTGTTGCTCGCTGCATAATCTCTCCATAGCATAAGAAACTGTGAAAATTTTCGAGTCTCAGATTACTCGTGGACTATCACGTGGGGCCAGTGCAAAGGAAGCATAAAGATTTAGCGCTCAAAGTGATACAAAGCACTGTAAACCAATAAAAGCGCCTCAATGATGACTCAATTGGTTAAACAGTTTGTCACCACGGAATGGACATGCAATGACACCAGTCAATGAATCATAACAAAGAATAACATACCAAGAACCGCAGTGGAATTTAGAAAAGAAAAGGGATAAGAACATGAGTCTGCATTGAGTGATGATCCTGCGACTGAACGACATTGAAGACCAATGATTAATTTATCCTATAGATCAAATAGAACAACAACTTTCCTTCTCTTCTTCCTGGAAATTTGTTATGTAACCAAGAGCTATGACGCAAATTAGTTACAGCAATTTCTCCGTATCTCAGCAGAACAATGCATAAGAGCAATATGAGGTTTAAACTGTTTCTCGAGCACTTTGACAGCTTTGCCTTACATGGCATGAATTCAGGTTTGTCCACCACGGACAATTTTGGCCTTTAAGATCCATATCGCAACAAAATTGCAAATTCAATCCCTACTTGTTGGAACGAATCCAGGTCTGTAAATCCTAGAAGTTCCAATTAAATTCAATAAGGTGGTTGGTTCTGGCCAGTTTTTGTGTTTTTCCTCGCAGAATAAAATTCCGGGTCCTACCTGGATCACAAAAGCCAAAACTAAGAGCCCAGGTGAAAGTAATACTAATCCAAACTATTCCCTGTACCAAATAGAACCGATTACTTACACTAGTACGCGAAAAAAGGCTAATTTTACGCCTCCCTCAAAATTCCTAACAAAAACAGCAACCAGGGAACACTGCAAGATGAGAGAATATGCCTTTGCATACATTCTCAGACAAAAGACTGGGCATGCAGCAATGCCAAAAATGTTGGGTAACCCGATAAAAGAATGCAGAAAAAACGGAAGACGGCAATTATTGTGATATCCCCTCAATTTCCTACAAAAACGCTTCTGGCACGCAAAACAATGGTCGAAAATATGCGTGCTGACTAGGCGAACTCACCAAATTGACTGCTTAGAAGAGCAACGATGCCTATGAACATCAAACATCGTTAGAGACATCAATTCAAAGAAAATCTCTAGACTTTGAGGACCTAGAATACGTAAAATATGAAAGAAAAAATTGGAGCTTTTAGGGCTTAGGATATGTCTTAAAAAATCTCTAGACTTTGCGTAAAATATGAAAAAAATGGGCCAATAGGACCTAGAATATGTGAAATTAAAATGTAAAGTAAAAAAATAGGAAGGTGAAAAGCTAAACCACATAAATTGAAGGCAAACGTTTAGCGAATTTCAGCTGATGGATAAAAATAGCGAATTTCCCGACGAAAACAGCCAAATAAACCATAATAAGTCATAATTTTTGAAAATGCAATAAAACGGCAGGTAATAGTAGTCCCTAGAAACCAATAAACCCAACGAATAGTGAATAAACGAGCTCGGAAAGGAATTCTTCACTCAACTAAGCAGGATATCAGCGCTATATTGTTGCTCTTGTTTAGTGACTAATAAAATAAGAAGTCTTGAGGAAACTTTCCACTAAGGCATAAGCTATGTATGTGTAAACAATGTCTGCAATCATACTCATAATCCCATGGAAGACGGCTCCAAAAATCATGCAGCCAGGAAGAAGAAAAGTTAAACAGAAGCAGGGGAAAATTTGCAGAAAGAAAAAGTGGCGAAAAGGATGAGAGAATGTAGAGAAAGCAAAAATTGCAAAATCGAAGGAATTCGAATGTTCTGATTGTAAACTAGAGACAAGTTATGGCCATTCCGCTTGCAGCGGTGCCCGTAATCCCAGGTGAATCATCATGGCCGACCAGCTCTATGAACAAGCCTCTCTGATTCCGGGGGAAGTCGTAGTCACCAGATCAATAACACCCGTACACACAACATGACTCAGTGTCCACCTCAGGATTGAAATCCAACCCTTTGAGGGGAGCGGTGAGCAATGTATACACAACAGTCCTGCCCAGTCCCAGCCGACCGCACACACGCGATCAATAACGGTATGCATTACCAAAACAACGTTGTTTGTTAGATCAGCGCTTTTAAACTGTTTTCTCTTCCCGAAAACAAGTGGTACAGCTGGGAATTCCTGGAAATTCCGGAAAAACAAGAATCTGCGAGATCTAACTACGAATAAATTCAATAAAGGTCTGCAAAAGCAATGTGAGAGGGAAGAGAAAAGGTAAAAGGATCCATCCAGGTGACGAGAAAAAGAAAACTCATTTCCTTCAGAGGTTCCTCGCTCTTTAGATATGACACAATGATATTTTTAAAACATACTGCTGAAAGATACAACATTTTCTCATTCTTCAGATGCAAAACATCAATATTAGTGAATTTTCGGACGCATTCCGAAAAAAATCCATCTCATACCATCTTATGTGTCTATAACATCCCAAGAAAAAACACACCCGCGCATTGTAACGTCTACCAAGTAAAAAAATGAACAAATACAGGTCTATAAAAACAGACACTGCTCTATTCTTATAATTGTCTCGATAAGCCTACAAATTAGCAAATCCTGAGCAAAATCCAGGAAATCGACCATCACAAAACATCTGTTAAGAAAGCAAAGAAGCAAAAACGCTAAAAAGATCCTCATGACTGATAAGAGGCTCCTATACTGCTGTGGAAATAACCATGACAAACATCAAGTGCATCTTCTTTCCAAAGCAAGAACAGACGCTTTCGCAATACTAATCCATATATAAGCATTAACTTTGACTCAACTGCGACATTTTCGATCGGTTTGTAAACGGTGACAAAGAAGAATTCCCTTTCATCAATCTTCCAGATAAAAAAATTGTTCCCAAATATAGCAACAGTGCAAGGGGTGAGGGTGCAGGCAGTGAAAAAGGGGCGTGACCATCCTTTAAGCATATAACTTGTGCCGTAATAATTGGTTGGATAGGTCTCAGGAAAACCGTGCTGGCAGTTGCGATCGGGAGTGCAGTCTGCCACAAAGACGTCCTGCGAGTTGGTCAATTTCAATTTTTGCAAAATGAAAAAATAGGGTTAAAATGATAGATAACATAGGAAATAGTGTAGACTGTAAACGACATCAAAAACCTCACCAGTAGAAAACACTCCCGTAATGACAATCAAATGAAGAAGAAGAAAACGCAAATATTCAAATGAATGTTGCTCTTCTAGAGAACAAAAACCGGGAATTCCTTAAGGACAGCCCCAACACTCAACAACTTAAGGCATAGAAAAATAAAATTGACCTTCTGAAGTGCTACTCCTCACCATCTACTCACCTTGCAAACGCTATCCTACTTCAGATAACCCTTGTATCATAATTTTGAAGCCTACTAGATGAAATGGGTTGATGTACGTATGATGGTCTGAATGCTGGGAGCATTCAGATCATCATACGTACATCAACCTAGCAAGATGGAGGTAAAAGCTGTTCATATGAAAATCTTTGATAAGGCAATTCTTAGCCAAGGATGCCAATGGGTGCTTCACAGCCTTGTGGTATTTGTACATTCCCTCATTTTGCATCTGAATATATCACCCGTAAGGAATTCTTTCAGCTCCAGCTTAAACCTGGGGGGGGGGGGTTAGGAAGTTCTTGGCAAGGGACTGAAAAAAATTCCACAAATCCTCACGGATGAGAACTTCATATCCAATCCTCTGACATGAAAAAAAACTAGGATCTGAAGGAAGAATAAGCCCCGTAAGCTGAAGTAGCGCTCATTTCTATGGCAAGCTCCGTTTAACTGACTATGTGACGTTTGAGTGATTAACCCCATAGATGGCACCTTATTCAGAGATGCAGATTTGTATTTACAACCCTAATATCCTTTCAACAAAGATCAAATCATAAGAGCATGAAATCCGCTCTCTAAATCACCTCCACTGATCAAAATACACTTCCTGACCCAATTTTGAGCAAATTTTTGCGCACTTTTGCAGAGCAGACGACTGTTTCGTCGAAATCGCCAGAATTGATGAATGGACCGATTTTACTAACCGGAAATCAGACACGTTTTTTTTGCCAACGTTCGTTTCCTTGTCAGTTATTCGCAGTGATTGATTGTGGCTTGGCCAGACTATGCGGCGCCCTGAATCGTTTTTTGGATCGGACTCTATTCGCCGAGCGAGGGGTTGTCTAATCTCCATGATCCAATAACTCGTCCATCACGAACAAGAATAAAAACTACCGCTCGTGAAATGCTCCGGAAGGTACTTATGCTCACAAAAACTTGTTCAAATCTGAACAATATATAGGAAATTGTGTGAGAAACCCCTAAAAGCAAGAAAATCACAGCTGATCCCAGATAAGTCCAGCATAATCCATCTAGAAAGACCATGAGAAGCAGGGCTAGAATCCATGAATGCACAACCTAGAGAAACCAGGCAAGCAAATCAGCTTTTATAACCTGCGTCTCCGAATTGTATGTAATCTATAGGACAATCAACCACGTTGTAGTCTGTTCCATCAGGGAATTGGGAAGATTTTAGAGAAAGAGAGAAACCGAGAAATAGTGTTGTGTTTGAAGAGGCAGCCGAGAAATGCAGATCATGGCACAAATACCCAACTATCGTCGTTTTTGAAACGGACTATATCATGTGTGGTTTGTGAGGTCAGCGTTTCATGGATTCCAGCCCAGAGAACAGCTCGAACGTATCAAATACGTGCCCTGTCGTCGCTTCGGCGAGCGCCAGCAATTCTCCCTTTGTTAAGGCGCGAAATTGATGAAACGCATAAGAATAAGAGATCGCCATAGACAGGTCGTAATAAAAAGAGAACGAGCATCACTAGTTGGTAATCATTTTGCCAGAAGAAATATCAAACTGCACTTCTTTCTCTAGCTAGCAGAAGTTCGCTGCCTGGCAACGAGGAACGAAAAATGTGAAAACAGAGCACGTAAACAGAACCGTTAGGTAATAATGGGCCCTTCTTCCAGGAACTGCTACCTCTTGCAAATCAATGCAACTCTTTGGAGCCGGACTTGCTAAACAGCTAGCTAGGAACAGGAGGAACAGGAACAGCTATGACTTATCGCTCTGAAACAACGGAAGAGTGGCAGTGGAGGACTGAGGCACTGTCGGATACCAGTCCTCTAGGCCAGGATTAACTACTAACGGAGGTAATCTAGTGATACATTTTCGTAATCGATAAAATAATGAAAAACGATGATTTTCATACCACCATGTCACTGAAGTGACCACAGAAAATCCAGAAAAATTCTTCGCTAAAAGTTTACATAGGGTGATTATTTGGAATCGTGGACACGAGAACTTTTTAGTGAATGCTATTTCAAAAGAATACAGCAAGGAGTGGTGATTAAGAACTCTGTTCTCAGCCAAAATGACAAGAAGCGAGCCCAGGAACAGTATCTAATAAAAAAACTCTTGCGCCTATTGATCAAAAAATCAAAATCCATGAGCTTAATACCTCGGGGACTTAAGTTTCTGGGAGCAAGTCACCTTGTAAGACAACTAATGAACGTACGACACCTAATTACAGTTACAGCCCGTTTCAATCACGTTGAGAGTTGAAGAGAAACCAGAGAAACAAAGAACATGTGGGAACATTTGCCACTCGACGAGGCAACAGACCAGACTTAAAATTTAGTAGCTCATATACCTTGGTTTTTGGGAAAAAAACCATAGCATAGACAAATTTCAACCTAGTTAGCACAATCTTCTGATAAAAATTTCAAGCAGCAGAAGTCCTAACGCGTCCATGAAACTTTTCGGAGGAAGAAAATATTTGAAAATTTCAAGAAACAAGAATTGGAGTTCTATTAAAATAACACACCCCGACAACACCAGTAAGAAATGCAGAAAATAGGAAAGAAACGACAATCATAGCTCGTATCGCACGACAGAAACGGTGATGATTTCCATAAAATCCGCGTTCGACATGATTTATGCAAGCTAGCCGTCCTTCACTCAACGCCTTCAAATGCATTTTACGAAGGATGTGATGGAAAAGGAATATAATACGAACAAAAAGTGAAAAAAAGGGAAGAAATCAAAGTGGAGCTAATCTATGGAAGGACTGCGTTGAAATGGCCAATGATGCAGGGAATTGCGACAGAATTCAAGTACTAGAAGAAGACGTCCCAGAATTTCTCCGCAATTCGTGCCCCAAGATGACAGCAAAATGAATATAACTAACAAAAATAGGATACCAACTGAAACTCCAGTAAATTCATAGATAACGACCAAGTGTTTTAGCGCATAGACATATCAATGACTATGACAGTTTACGGGAAACTGCACACATCAATCCAGTCTCACGCGTTGGTCTGCATTTAATTCCCAATTAAATGTGCAATGCGACTGTACTTGATTCATTTCCATCATAATGACCTCTCTTCTATGTATCTGCACAACATGAGAAGGTTATGCGATAAAAGCAATAATGAGCTGCCACGCTTTAGAATTGCTTGCCAGCAATGAGCTAAACAAGCCGTGGGGACCAGTTTTCGCATGCGGATTATCACAACTCTCAGAACATTTATCCTTGCTTCTCGATACAGCAGCGGAGACTAAGACCTTTTTTGACCGAAAATCAAGGGACATGGCCAGAAAATCAGAGCTACTGCAGAAAACTCTCTTAGAGGAAGAAAACTTATAGTTCCAGGACTTGAGCAATAATGGAATAAGGTATTTACAAATAACTGTAGCAGATCGAGCACATTTCTAGCCAGAAACTACTGGCTATAGCCAGTGGCGGACGCGGGGGGGGGCGGGGGGGCCCCCCCGAGAATGGGTCGCCAAATTTTCGAAATTACTTTACAATACAAATAAAAATCTTGTGTTAGTTTATTTTTAATTGTTTATTTTTATTATTATTTTTAATATATTTTTTATTTATTGTTTATTATTATAATTAATATTATTATTAATTTTATTTTCCGTCTGGGTCCCCAAAACGGCGGAGACCCCACTTTTCTTCCCACGCCCCCCCCCCTCCCGCCCACTTTCTGCGTCCGCCACTGGCTATAGCCTAGCTCGCTGTGATTCATAAGACACCAATTCCTGATGCTCTGACGCGTTCTGGTACTCGATTGTAGAAAGTTGCGCAAATGTAGCAGTTAGGGGACCATATGAAACACTAAACGAAATGATCACCCATTCCCGACCGACATGAGTTCATCGTGCTATGATTTTCACATAAAAGAAACAGATGAGGGATATATAATATAAAGAATCAGAACGACAATTCAAAAATCGTAAAAATGAATGACCAAAGAAAAAGAAAGCTTTACGGTGGAGCTATAGCCGATCATTCGAAGAAAATAAGGATAGCAAAAGGTACATGCCTCCGGGAGCTCAATATTTCAGAGGTAATGACAATAACGATGGCAAAGGAAGGAACAATCCCCTATAATAACTATGTACCGATAACGTATGCGAACAAATGCTGACAAGGGAAGTGCAACAGGCCAGACTCGCAAATCGGAATGAAACCTATCTGGCTTGAATCTTTGTTGGAGAGGGTGTTACAGTATATATTTCATTATTGCCCTCGATTCCAAAAAACAAAAATCCCACCACAGTACCATATGCGCTGCAGCACTCGTCCGTCAGCGACGATGTGGCCGAGTGGGGAGGATGCTGCACTGTCAGCTCGAGAGTTTGAACCCCGTCATGCGCACCTACCTGTTTTGCTCTCTCATTTTTTTATTCCCCCTGTGTTGTTGAAATCAAATTTAAAAGGTTAGAAGATAATACTTATCCTTCAAAGAGAGACAACATTTTAAAAATTCTTTCTGTTGTATATTGGACATTCCGTGCTCCCCGTTTCCGCGCTATGCTTCGTTACCCTTGGAAGGCGGCAGGGTATACTGATTTAGATCCAGGCTCTTTCCTCACTCCAGTGGAAGCCTGCTTCCCCTCTGATCTCTGCAGTGAATGCGACTGTAATGATTGTAGCAGAATTTCTTTCATTGTCTGCGCGTATTGTTCTCACCGCTTTTGCTTTGAACACTTCATTGTCTGTGTGCACCGTTGCTGCCAGTAAATGCTTTCTCATTGACCATCCTTTTTTTGTTTTGAATGAAAATTTTACAATTTTCTAGCGACTCGAGGGAAAGCTGTACGATCACTAAACTACGTTCATAGCATAGTAGTTATTCTATAGCTAGTACGTCAGTAAAGACAAGTGTTGTCTTCTAGCCCTCCAAAATTGATTTCAATAACATAGGAGGAATAAAAAACAAAAATGCAAAACGAGTGTCAATGACGGGATCCAAACCCTCGACCTCCTGCCTATCAGTCCGCATCCTCTCCACTCGGCCACCTCGTCGCTGACGGACTAGTGCTGCAACGCATATAGTACTGTGGTGGGATTTTTGTTTTTTGAAGCCGAGGGCAGTAACAAAATATATACTGCAACACCCTCTCCAACAAAGATTCAAGCCAGATAGGTTTCATCCCGATTTTCGAATATGGCCTCTTGCACTTCCCTTGTGAGCCCAAAACAGAAAGGAAAAATAATCGATGTGACAAGAAATGAGTAGCAGTAGCAAAGAACAAAGTAGAAGTGTAACAGAGAGCAGACTGAACAGTAAGCATCGGCAGCTTGGCTGCAATTGCTGCTACCCTCTTGTTATATGTAGAGTTTCAATAGAAGAATCATACTGAGCATCAATGAGTAGGAATAATAACTTCAAATGATAGAGTTGTTTTGATGTTCATACGAAAAATCAGTGCAAAATTAGGATCCAAATCTTTCAAGCTTTGATTTCCAAAAGTTTCGCAGACATTTCAAGAAGAATAAGCAGATGACTTCATATCATAGTGTAGATAGAAGAGAAAAGAAACCATTACGGTACTTTTACTGTCATTTTGTTTCATAATAACACATAGTCACGGCATGAACACATATCTCTACGGTGACTTTTCGAGGCAATTATGATCAGTAACAGCAACAGGAACAAACACTAAATAGCTGGTACCTGAGCTCTTCCTCGCTGTCTCTGGCCGCACCACCACCTCCCTCATCACCCATGTAGTAGTCGGTCTCCAGAGCTTCGAAGGGGTACAACTTCTGTATTTTCTCTATTTTTTCTTCTTTTTCCTCCATCTGAAACAAGTAATTCAATGAAGTAATGAAAGGATTGCACGAAAAATTACAAGAGAAAATCACATCGGTACAGGGATACAAGCGAAACGGTCCATCTATTGTATGAATAGTCCCGATCATTACATAACACAAGTCATAGTGAAATAAATTGAAACTGATTGACAAGAAATAAAAATAGAGTTCTTCGTATCGCTCTAGCACCACACACAAAAAAAGTATTGCTATCTGGGTGGAACGTAGCTTTTCATTTGATAACAGCCATCTCGCCACACCCCCAACTCTATTTTAGAAGTATGTATTTTTGATGCAAGCGAAGTTTTACTTGTTTTGAACTTGCAGAAAATGCCTCCCTCCTCCCCGTCGAGGTTATTGGCTGGCCCAGTTATGAAATTTTTTACTTTCGAAAATGACTCGCAATTTTCGGTATCCTGGTTGACGATTTTCTTATTTCGAATAAACACAACTTGTTTTGACCTAAATATGTATCATGGATGAGTTAGTTATGAATTCTTAACGACTTTTACTTTCGAAACAAGCAATCCATCCTTTGACCAAATCAACGGAACCAAATCTCATCGATAAGGAGCAATAACACTAAGGAGTTAATTAATTTGATCTCTTTACAGAAAAAAAACATTATTTTGAAATAACCTTGCATTATAACGCATTTCTCGCAGGAATACTTGAAATATATAGTCCCTTCCAAAAACGACGATGGTTGAGTGTTTGTGCCTATGGTCCGTATTTCTCCTCCGCCTCTCCGAATACAGCACTATTTCGCGCGTTCTCTCTTCCTCTAATCTAATATCTTCACAACTATGCTCCCCGCTGAAACACATTATACAGTAGCAGTCAGGCTTGCCTAAGATCTAAAACTGTTGATATTTCTACTAATTTTATGAGCAAAGCCCGAACGGTTCACATGCTGAATCTCGTCAGCAGGATTTTGAGTAATTTCAGATCAATGAAGAGGGAAGTGAAGCACTGAGCCTAAAAGAGCTGCGCAACCGAACTCCAGGACTGGTCAATTCACGTGATCGACCAATCGCAGAGCTCGTCGCGCTGCCCTTTACTGGTACATCGCTCCACATCCAATACGAAGTCGTTCAATTTCGCCAGTATTAACAATTACGACAATGGACCACCTTAAAATATCCCAAAATGGATCGAACCAAATTCACGAATAATGAAATCAAATGATTACATTTATTGGGATGAGCTGCTCGGTGCCAAGTAGCTGATCAAACGGCTGCGGTCAATCTTTTTTCTTCAACGACTAGAGCCAAATATGACCAGAACACCTTCGAACACAATGAAGGCCGAACGAAAAGTAAAAAAAAAAACAGCACAAAACCTTGCCATTGATAACAACCCGAAGGACAACATACAACAAAACCAAGGAAGCCCAATTACGGGCATTTCTGTGGAATATAAGCTAAAACTATATGTAGTTCATAAAGTTCTAGCCTGCAATAAAACAAATACTACACGATATGTGAGCAATTTTTTAGGACTAGATGTCCAAATAGGGGTAGACGCAAGGAATTATTAACAGGAAAAAATATCAATACTTCAGAGGAAAGTACAAATCCGTAACGAGCTTATATCACAGATGGGATAAGTGAGGCAGCTATGGAATAGAAGCAGGGCAAGGTGTGTAAAATTACAAAGGAATACGAAAAAAATCAAATCGTCCATAAAACTGTACCTCTCTCAGAGGCAAATCTATGTAATCTCCATGAGAATTTCTTCTACGCTCAATTTCATCCTTTCCTTTGCGATTTCACAAAGCTTCTATCGCCTAGCACCTCACACTTTTCAATGCACTGGCGAGTAAGTGTTGCACCACACTTCTACTGTACCTTCAAATTAGTGCAATGAAATCTAATAGATTAGAACGAGAGAATATCTTAAAAGTGAAGGTTCTTTCTCAGTGAGGTTCTCATTGGTCTTAGTCTCAAAAAGCTTAAGATAAATCATTGCAATCGGAGATATGCGAAACGATGAACAGCAACAGCAAAATGAACTGAAACTCAAATACCAAAAGAAGTCTAGCTCTACACCCTCCTAGAACCGAAACTACAGCGAAACTAATGTTTGTACAATAGCAAATCATTGCGAATACTGCCCCATGGGTTAACCCGGATTAAATAATACGTTATGAACAAATCGAAAGGCTCTCATTGGCCAACCACAGCGCCATAGGCCTGCTCTCTTTGGTTGATTCGGGTCATATCCCGAAGATCATCCATCTGTCGTTTGATCAGCTCTTGAAGGAATCGCATCTCATCAGTGCTCAGCTTGGGCTGACCAGCTTCTTGCAAATCTGACGGTGATACCAGCTGCACTTTGACGTCATCCACTAAAAATCGAGATTGAACCGGACAATTTATAACGAAACAAAGACTGACCCTTGAATCCAGCCGCGTTCAGAATCGACATCACTTCTTTAACATCAGCGTTACTCATCACAATTTTTCCATCGAGAAAAGAATTCTTGAATATGTCGCGAGAGTGCTTGGCATATGTTACAGCATCCTTGAAGTATATGTTTGAGAGAGAATCTGAACTGGTAACTCAGAGTGTAGGTAGCCTTACCTGCTCGCGTTTTTTGTATAACAACAACTCTGCCATCGTATACCACTGCTCGTTGAAGATCTGTTGACTGTACTGATCGAAGTATTGTCGCATAATCTGAAAAATTCTTCGTTATTCCGAAATAAACACCGTTAACACTTCGATAATACAAAGGTTACAAGCATAAGCATGCATTCGGTGTGTACCAAAATGGCCGCCGCCGCAGCAAACGAAAGCGCTATATGACTACAAGAGTATAGCTGCAGCCTAATACGCGAACGGCGCATACGACTTGCTTCTGCTCCTTACCACAGAAACTCTTTATAAAGTGATTATGAAAGTCTTGAGAGGAAACCACTCCGCCCAGCTTCTTGCCGCTGTATTAAAACAAAGCGCAGACATAAAGCGCAGACACCCCCCCCTTCCCCCGCGAGCATCGACACGTGAATGGACTGAAAGAAAGGCTGTGATTCACTGCCCCCCCCCCACCTAATTATTGACAGTCAAATCACAAATTTTCTTGAGAATTTCCTCAACGAGAATAGGTTGCCAGATTGAGTCAAATCATAACAAAATAGCCATACAAGAAATGAAGAGGAACAGAAGACGTACTTTGAGCAAACGGGCATTTATTTCCTCCACCTCTTCATCAGACCTTGATGCTACCTCTTCTTGATAATAACTGAAATGGCGACATTTTATGAGTTTTTTTTTTGTACAAAACGTCTATTAATCACAAATTGAAATATTTAACACTTGGGCACTTCCAAAATCGACACATATGAACAAAGAAAACCAACTCTTCGAAGAGAATGCCCGACTTCTTGCCTAGCCCAACACCGAAGAAGCTCAGCTTGTGGAAAGGCTGTTCTAGATCGTATCTGAAATACGGCTATTGCAAAGGAGAAAGGGAAAATGTCAAGTGGGAACAGCTGATTCGGGAGCATCTACAAACCTGATTTGAGCTAAATTATACGCGACGGACAGTCGATCAAGCATTTTTACCATATCTGCTTCTATGTTCCGACGAATATCGTCTGGAAGCGACTCACGTCCTTCCATGAGAGTTAACTTGAAAAAAGGTCATTCGTTTAGTTTGAAATGAACATATAAGGAAACGCACAGAGCCAGAAAAACTTTGCCGTACCTCAATATATTTATAACCAGGAACCAGCTGGGTTGCTAGAATATCTTCAAGGGTTTCTCCAAATGAAGCAAATTCCATTCCGTTGTTGAAATCGTCTCGGACCTGTTTCATGAACGCATTCACCACATAGGATCTAAACGTGTCATATGTCAACTTGAGAATTTTGACCACTCTATGCATCCAAAACCTGTTGTGCACCTCATAAGCTTATAACCACGTGAAAAAAGGAGCAAAAGTTGACACATACCCCTTCGATCCGAATATTCCTTTCCCAGCTGCAATATTGTACACCACCTGGTCAAGTACCACACTGTTAGCAGCCACAAACAGTGGTACATCCTGCAGTGCAACCGATCGTAACTGAAATCGTCTCGTATGAAGTCACAGATCTCAATTCTAAACAATGAGAAAAAACCAACAGTAGTGCTCAAGGCACCATGCAGAAGCAGGTTCTCATGTCGATTCCATGGATTTTTATTGAGAAGAGGAAATAGCTGCTGGACAAGTGAATAGTTTGCCTGCTCACCGAGCAGTTTCGACGCGGCTTTGTAATAAGCATTCGCTGTCTGAAAAACACTTTTTTAGAATTAAAGTATGCTCCAGAGCCTCAGATATCTTTCAATAACGAGTAGCGGAAAAAAGAATGAATAACTATGGAACATGCGGAAAAAGGAAACATGGTAGTTTGAGCACCTACGAGAGTTAAACCTAAGAGATCAAGTGGGATGCGAACAAATCAATTACGCTTTCTGCAGCAATATGTCTACAAAAAGTGTAGGGCTCACAACTTCATTAAATGCGTACTGTTTCTGTGTTTTAGCGGTTGATTGGCAGTAAATTTGAAATATGAGAACTAGAAATTGAGGCGTTTTACGCCCAGTAAAGCTGTTGTCGTGAAAAAAAAAACGAATGGATTACAAAGCCAAACAAAATTCCGCGAGAACACACCAAGTCAGCAACTTTTGCTTCTCGCAGTGTTTTGAGGATAGAAGAAATAATTAAGAGAACGACACAAATAAGAATCGAAATTCAAAAGCACCCACATCCACCCAATCCAGTGATTTTGGGTAATGCGTCTTGTTCCATGTTGGATCATGGAAGTAGTACCAGAGATTACCAGCCTCCTGATCACGTATACTGGCGTAATCATAAGCATCTGGAAAGCTTTCCTTCAGAGTGTTGTGATATACCAAGTAATAGGCGTTTGAGAACTCACAGAACACCCTTTCTATGTCATCAACTTCTCGCGACAATTTGGCTACACTCTGCAGCGCATCACCATCGATGGTGTCACCCATTCTAGCTAAACACTGTGAAATAAATGAAAGGCGTGAAGCTTCGCATAACCTCCGAATACACCTGTTACAGCGATGGAGATGTATTTCTCAACAGCGTCGTTGTATTCCTTGTCGATATGCGCACGCAATGCAGATTTTTCCGTAGCTGTATCTCTCATCAGCTCAATTCGTCGCATAGACGCACGACGTCGCTGTATTCGGCGAACCATGTTCAGGGCGTCGTCTGCCAGTTTTGTTGCTTCCTCCTGCATAATTTTATGAATGAAAGATCAATTACTAGAATAATTCTGTCTTATGTTTCATTTAATACTACATACTTAATACAAGGAAGTACCAGAGTGGTAAAATAAATAAAAATTCGATAATTATATAAGATCAAGGCAACAAGATAAGACAAGAGGCATCACATAGATAGTATTGGGTTGGGCAATAAGTTAATGCGGTTTTTTCCAACTTAATTTCTTACGAGTACTTGAATCAATTCCGATGGCCTATCATAGATCATCTTATAGCTCTTGCTTTGCTCTTTACGAATATTATAACCAATTTCCCCATTTCCCCATAGCTCTCATTTTCTGTCGCATAAAATGTGACCCTCCAATTCGACAAGAGCGCACATCTCCAACACCTCCTGCAGTTCTACTAGAATAGTGGAACAAATGCAGCTCAAGCTGCTGCGGATGTCAACATCGTCTAAGTGGAAGCCGTTACTGGTGAAGGGACAGCATAGAAGTGGATGTCTGCCACAGATAGGTCGATTTTGGGCTGCATGATGCACCTTGTTCTGTACGCACACTTCGTATAGTTATGACACGATTTTTCGCAAGGACATGCTCTAGAGGTAAAGAAGACATACTGCAAATATTAACTTTCAGAGAAAGCCAAGTTTTACTAGTTCACTCCGTGAAAATACATTGAATGCTCAGAAAAACCACACGGACTTATTGCCCAACCTAATATTACCCCAGCGCGTCAAGTTTCCTTATAGCACCGCAACCTTAACTTCCGACAGCCTTGTTCCATCACAATGGCTCTAATAACAATAAGGAAAAATAACCATGAGAATTAGAAGCGGCTATTACACCTGAACTTCAGAAAGACGAAACCACTGTAACCAACCTGAGCAGCCCTCTTACGGATGGTGTCTTCCAAGAATTTTTCAATCGCTTCCTTGGAAACGAAAGGCTGGCAGATGATCTCATTAGCTTGGTTCTGTTCAAAGAACATGTAGTGAGAAAAGGAAAATCCTGATTTTCACGTTTTTGACATCTTCTAGTTAAACACTTACTGTAAGGAAGGAATTCCATACTTAAAGCCACTCACAAGATTCGGGGGCATGAAGGAACTGAGGCTGCACAGTGAGCCGACTTTGACAGTGATGAGATATTCACATGAAGCTGCCTCTTCCACTTGGTCAATGTATGCCTCACTCGTTGATAGTTGTGGATCGCATTCGTACTGTAACAACCAAATGGGCAGAAAAATAAAGTGAAAATGCAGTCTCCACAATGCCCAAGGGAAAAACAATCCAGAAGAATGAAGAGTAATGGAGCAAAGAACCAATCTAACACTTACTCTTACAGACGTCTTCCTCGCCGACTTCTTGTCAGGTAGGTCACAGAGGGTTCCGCCCTCATACTGCTCTTCCAGATACATCAATCGATCGGGCGTGGATGTCTGAATATGACAGGATCGCGTGCGAAGGAGGCTATCAACAGTAAATAATCTTTAAATGACCTAATCAACGGTAGGTCGTTTTCTAAAGGAAAGAGATGTATGGAACTTCGGCGAGCTTCTCGACGATGCGTTGCTAACTACCACTTTTCCTCCTCGATGAGCACACAAAAAAACTCACCTGGAATGGAGGCACCGCGTACTTTCCCAAGAAGATTCCCAGCGAATTCGTGACCTGCTGCGCCTCATTCTCTAGAAACTACCACGTCAAAAAAACCACGTTAATCCAAAGCATTATCGATGACCGTACTTGCTCCATGCCACTGTTTAACATCAATTCCTCTGCATAGTTTGTATTTCCACCAACCAAGATCCTGAAAAGTGAGACCCTCAGGAAAGAAGAAAAGCTGAAAAAAACCGAACCAAAGCACCTCCAAAACCAACCTTACTGATACAGTTCTTGATGTAGAAGCTTGCCGACACCAACTCAGCTAAGTACTTTGGATTATAGCTGGTCTCTTGGGGTTTTTTGGGTGGCTCCACTTTCGGTAGTTTACATGCGAAGTTCTGGCCAGTTTTACTTTTGATGAAAATGTACTGTTTGTCATCTTTCTGTAACAGACACAGTAACTTGACAAAAATCGCATAAGAGAGAACCCACGAAGTACTTACTGCTGGCAAATCCTCGTAAATCTTCTTAAGTATGTCCTCCTTGTTATTCGATGACACAGTGCTAAGATTGAAACTTGGATCGATGCCAGACAAAACTGAGGAGATATCTGGTTCATAGAGCGTATTCCTAAAACTAGATGAAACATGCAGAAAAAGGAAAATCTCAAGGGTGATCATACCTGACTTCCTCAATGTCGTACCATCCAGAAAAGCTGAGTACTGGCCAGTTGAATAAAGACAAGAATAAAACCACTACTCGATATATCGACACCATCATTCACATGTGGTCAGACTAAAATGAAGGGTTGTGCGAAAAGGAGAAGCATGATAAGCACGAACAGAAGGAAACAGGTGAGGAATGATATCTTGTAGAAATAGCTGAGCATTCACAAGCTCATGATGTACCTGAAAATAACAATCAAAAGGAAACAAATACTTTATAAGCCTTCGAAAATGAACAAGGCAAATTTCAGAGTAGAAAAAGGAGCTGTTACGGTGCTGAAAATAAGGGGGCAACTATAAACAACGATTTGAAAGCAACAGAAACTCCAATAAAAATAGCATGACCTTAAATTTTGGAGGAGGTAACCACTACCCTATTTGTTTTCTCTTATCTTTTCCCATCCTTCCAACATGTCAATCAGCACACACATCTTCCCGAGATTTTCAGCAGTGTTAGAGAGGATGTCTCAAGAAAAATCTTACCTAGGCTCCATCTGAACAAAAAACGATTACACCAATACTGGAATATACAAATAAATACAATGTATCGTCGGACGGCCACGAAGGTGAGGAAACCAGTAAATCTCAACCAAACCACAATGCAGAGAAAGATCACCGTCACAAGCCGTATTAAAAAACAAAAGAAAATAACCAATAGTAAAGAAGTCCAAAGTGAATTGAAATTGCAAAACACAGAAATTAGTGAAAAAACAACACCCCTGAAGAAATAATCAATAAAGTGTCTCGTTCATCCTCTTCCTTCCCTCCGCCGCTTCCTAATAGAGTGCAATTAAGCAACATAACAACAAAAATACATGAATACGTTAACATACTTTGAATCTTTCCTCAAACAGCGATAACTCCGCAATGAGATCCGTGATCGCATTGATAAGTGCATCGGCAGGGGTTGTTTGACCGGTTGTTTGGACGCGGAGGAGGATCTAAGTCACAGCTGATCGTAATAAGTCACAAATTGGCAAAAGACTGGGATTTTAATAAAATAATCGGAATTGCTGGAGGGTTAAAAGTCAATTTATGGATTTTGATCCTTACAAGAAGTACAAGAAATCCTTCAAAGCAAAGATAATCCCACCTTGTGCTCCAGAGGATGAGGATTCTTGTATCCAGCAAAGAGAACCATAGGATCTTTCAGCAACTGGCTGGAAACACAGAATGAGTAGCGCATAGAGTCAGCTTCAGTGCATTGCCACGAAAGCCACGTCATCATAAGCGACAAGCCAGTGCCCAAATACTCCTTTTTTGTGAATATTGCAATCTTTATCTTCAGAGACACAATAACCACAATTTCCTAGTTTTTTTCAATGGAAGCATTCAGGTAGGAAAAAAAACGTTGCATGTCCATGTTAATTCTTGCTACAAAGGCCAAGAAAAAGGACGCAATTCCACATCGGGGGCCGCAAAATTTTCAATATTTTCTGCTGAAATTTTGCATAGTAGTGTTAGGCGAGGTGCTGAACCCGGATATCGTATCCTTTCTGTACAGTGACCCTTTTTTGCATGGTTACGGTAGGTATACGGTGAGTACGACACCTTACAGAATCCTCTCAAATTCTGCAGAGAGGGGTAACTTTAGATGCTGATCATGCATATCAATTCACATGAAGGTGGTATTTTCCTGCCCAAATCGCCAATTTCTGTCGAATTCTCACAGCAATCCTAATGAAGCTATGTAAAAATGGGGATTTCGTGCAAAACTGGTACGAAATTCGTATTCAGCACCTCAGAGGACCATTTTGTTCGAAATCTGACAGAATTCGGAGATACAGTACCTACCGTGGACCTACAGTAACCCTACAGAAGTGGCATTATGTACAAAACAGAAACTTTATTCGTGTTCAGCACCTCAAATAACCCCACTACCCAACTTTGGTACTATTGTACTTGAGCGGCCCCACTATCGAGCCCAAACTCAAAATCATGGATTCCTCTGAAAACTTGCATACAGAGATAATCCGATGTGCTGATCACGAATATCACATTCATTTCGCACGGTAGTATCGATTTTATTGATTTTATCGATTTTTACCCAAGTATGGACCTCCTCTCGGATCGCTCTGAAGATTTGCCTGCTGGGGTTTCTGAAGGTGCTGGTTACAAAAATGATGATGATTTCGCAAGAAAAGGTCGACTTGATGGGGAAAACTCTAGTGGAGTCGGCGATTACATCGCCCTACAGATAAAAATCTGGAGAAAATCAACGAAATCGAGGCAACGATGCAGAACGGTTGTAATATTCGTGATCAGCAACTTCAGAAATCTCTAAATGCACTTTTTCAGAGAGATTTGAGATACCAGTCGAACTTGGAAAAAAATCGATAAAATCAATAAAATCGATACTATCATGCGAAACTAATATGATATTCGTGACCAGCACATCAAATTACCCCTGTATGCAAGTTTTCAGAGGAATCCATGATTTTGAGTATGGGCTCGGTAGTGGGGCCGCTCAAGTACAATAGTACCCCCAACTTTTCAGCGGAAAAAAAATCCCGAAAAAATTTGGTGCATCCAACGTGGACCTGCGGCAGAAAAAGAGACAAAAAGAAAAAATTATCGTCATTGTACCTCATTTTCTCTTCGAAATAGTGGGAAAAAAGTTCTCAAAGGAGAAAACTCACTGTTTAAGTAAGTTGCCAAGGGTATGGTCTTCTTTATTGATGGTGAAAACGGCCGCGTTTGGGACCTGAAAACAAAAACTCACTACTTATCCACTAGAAAGCAACCTCCACAAGGGTTAAGAAGAAACACTAACCTTGGTGTCGTTCTCCACCGAAATTTTCCGTTCACCATCGAAAATCAAGAATGATTCGAATGCAGCTGGAGCATTCATTGTCGGACCAGTTTTCTAGGTGGAATATCAGCAAATACTTGCTTCAAATACCCTTGGGTTGAAAATGGCGTGTCAGCTGAAATTAACTTCAAAACAGAAGCGCAACAGATCAGGTTTTCCGAAAAGTGGAGTGAGTACATTTCGAAAGGGAGAATCAGTCGTGAGATGAAATTGTTGCGTGTAAATGCACACATTCACCTTTTTGAGTGGAAAAAAGAAGAAACTATGGTTAGAACCTGTGTTATAGCGTTACTAACTAAACGTAATGATTATGTAGACGTGATGGAAGAACCCAAGCATCTTAGCTTCATATAGAGCATTTCAAAAAGACGAGAGCCTAGTGTTTATGCGCGATTATAATTTTTAAATGTTTTCATCTTGCTTTATCGTTTTTCCGGAGCCAGAGTCAAACAATGTTAGCATTTGCTTCAACTTTCTGTTGAATCTAAAGCTTATTTGCTTTGATTATCAGTCAGGAACCTTGACAGCTTGTTACAGCTGATGAAACTTATAAAAATATTAACAAGTCCGTCTTCTAACGAACTAACGGATTAACGCATTAACTAGTAACGACCATTTTTGGCGTAACCTAACGAATTAACGAAATGTGAAATTTTTCCAACGCACAGCCCTGGGCGTGGCACTCGAGTTCATTGCTGCTGGCAGAAGCAGATAACCAGAGCCAGCATAAAGCACCTGTGTCTCTGCCCAAGAAAACCGCGCCGCCATCCCACCCCTTGCAACGGCCGCTTGGAGTCCGCTGTATAATATGTAGTATCGGCTGATCCGTTGGTCAACCTTTGTTTTTCTTTCTCTTGGATAGAATGATGAAAACGTAGTCCTCTAGTCCTCCTTTAGACCACTTTTACGCACTTCTGCTGTTTCGGTACTACTTGTTCGCGCAGCCCCTGAATCAAATAACAGTTGTTGATCTATGAAGAGGTTTGCGCAGTTACTTTCTACCCCCACACTTGAAAACGGCACCTAGTGAAGCCTTTGGGATTTTATCGGATCTAGAGGTTTATAGCAACGTATCCAGTGGTGAGGCAACTCGAAACACGCAAAAAAATTAAAGAAAACGGAGCAATGCTTTCTGTGTGTTTCAATTCGCGCGCCTTCACAGACACAGGCGCTCTTTATGCTGCGTCGGGCTTCTCTGACTCTGCAGCCAACCAGTGGCAGCATGCCGAGCGCCTGTGTCTCTGTTTAAAGCCGCGTCGTGGCCACGCCCTTCTTGACAGCGGACATTTGGAGCTTCCTGTAGTGTGTCCCGCCACGCGCTGTCCCGCCACGCGCCAAGCGCCCTTTTATGTACTAGTGACCGAGCCTGCGTTAGCTGGCGCATTGTTCAGCTGCTTACCTATATGAATGGGCCGTAGTAATAGCTTCCGTTGTAATTTCTCCGCAAATCAGGTGAAGATTCTTTTTGTTTCACTCGGTGCTGTACATATTTCACTAGTGACCCGTAAGCAGAAAAGGGCTTACCTCATATATGAAAAATTCGAAAATTTCACCAAGTGTAGCCTTGAAATCTACGTTTTCACAAAGGACTGATAGTAAATGCAATAGTGAACTTTTTGATAGTTTATTAAGTAGCGAGATTCTTGAACGAAGTGACCTAATGGGGATTTGTGTGTCAAATCACATCACCCCGAACTATCATAAGAATCCCAAGATAGTTGATTGGTTATTGTCCTGCCACCTGGCTGCTCATGAGCCAGTTACATAGGTAAAGTGGGAGTTTTCTTGCTCTTGTCGAATTGCTTGGAACTTCTGAAGGTGTGTGTCTATCAAAATATTCGTTCCGAATTTTATTGCTAATTTTATGGGTACCTTGTTGCGTGGATCCATGTTTAATACCCCAAACCAGTTCAGCAGTGATCGAACATGAGGGATCATTGAAACGACCGGCTGGTGTATACAAATGGGGACAGTAACGGAACTTCGGGAATTGAGTATGCTAAACCAATGCATGACATTAATTCTGCATGAAGCAACAGCTTCATTCCAAGCTTTATCAGTTTCATGAGAACGCCACTTTAGGCGGTAAACGATTGAGCTGTCAGAAAGAGATGACCTAAATAGATGAGAACCTGTTGCCAGAGCAGTGCCGCCACACTTTCATTGCATTTCCAGAGAAAAAAAAAGAAATTCCACATCGATTCAACTGATTGAGCCCAAATCACCCCATATCAAGGTGAAGATGCAGCTTAGTAACACACAAAGCGAGATCCAGCATGAAGCTGGGCTCAATTTTATAACCTTTTAATAGAAGGTATTGATTACTATTTAGTCCTGGTGGATCAATTATTAGTATAAATAGATTTTTTCAATTTCGCAGATATGATGGTAATGAGCTTTCGATTCAAAATTTTATTGTTCACGTTTTATATCAACATCCAGTCAATCTCGCACAATCCAAAAAAAAATTACAGTGATTGGAAGGAGTGGAAAGCGACATCTCCAGTGACTTTGACCGAGAATGCATTCTCCAACAACCTACTCAGCCAGAATTCGTGGAAGAATTGCCCATTGAAATAGACCTGGAAGAGATATGATGTGTTAAACAACACGCTCGACTGCAAAGGGATTCGTCTGTGTGCACTCATACACTACTTACATTTGAGAATACCCTGCATACCTCGACAAAAACGCTCATCTACTATAACCGGTAAAAAATGGATTTTCTCACAAGAATGGAGTTTTGTCCAGAAATGAAGTCCATAGTGTAGATCCGCACTGGCTCTAAAGGAAGTGAAAGGGACGATTTTCCCTTTCTTCGTCTCCTTTTGTCGCAGTAATGCATAACGACAACGCGTACTTCCTGAAAACTTCGTTCATAGCAAGTCTAAAACCAAGTTCGTATTCTTCAGGTCTCGAGACTAGATATATATAACGCCTACCTTCATGCGAGGGTTGAAGCGAAACGTTATCTCCTCAACTCTACTCTTGAGTTTGACCTGAAGTTTTAAGTTTAGGTCAGATCATAACAATTTTTTTTCGAAATCTAGACACAGTGCATACACCAGAAATCTCGAATTCCTCTTTCGAAACTTCACTAACAGTAAGACAGTGAGAAAAATTTCTTGAATCCTAGAGAAAATCTGCCCAAACGTGTAATTTTCTGTGAGAATATTGGTAAAAAAATACTCACGGTAAACTTTTCATCATCATTAGCCAGGGGTTGTAATACAATGTGAGTACGATGACAGTAAACGAAGCTATGCTGTGGAATTCCATTAGGATTAATCTGTAAAATGCACTTATAAGGAGTGGATAAGGCTTTAGGTTTGCGACGTGCTTCCCAACTTACAAAGGATATGTAAGAGGGAAACCTGACAGATCAAGGTGAAAACTATCTCAATCGAGGTCTCGTCTATAGTCCGTTTCCAGAACGATGATAGTCGAGCATTTGTGCCTACGATCTGCATTTCTCGCCTGCCTCTTCAAACATGACACTATTTCTCGCGTTCTCTCTTCCTCTAATGTCTTCATGACTATGTTCCTCTGTGAAACACACTACAACAAGGTGCTAAAGCATGTGCAGTCGACATCAATGGCGGCGGCCCTCGAGAAATACGCCAGCAACTGCGGTAAACGATTTCTTCCGCTGCTGTTATGATATATCTAGCAGCTTTTCTACCCGATTTTAAAGATTTCTGACCAAATTAGGAAGAAAGCGATTAGAAATAGCGTTTCTGCAGCAGACGACCCTGATCCCGGCGCGCGCGGCGAGGTCGCGCTGCGTCCTTCTTGAGGCTGCGATTGGGCCATCGCCATTGACGTCCACTGTAACTAGTCTTTTTCACTGGGAACGATAGCCGGAGAGGCGCCAGAGAGAAAAAGAACGCACGAAGCCGTCAAACAGTTGGAGAGGGTTGCGAAAAGTCTCCTAGTTTTTTGGTAATAGTGGGCAAACCGAGGACCCACGGCATCTCCGGAAGAGAGTGATCTACAGTATCCATCGCGACGCGCGCAACAGGTGGCAGCGAAGTGTGTTTCATCGAGGAACATACAGGAAGCTCCAATGTACGCAGACAAGGGTCGGGACCGCGGCGCGGCTCTTTTGGGCGGATGCAGAGCGTCTGTGTCTCTGCCTAAGAGAGTCGCGCCGCGGTCGCGACCAAGGTCTGCGTACATTTGGAGTTCCCTGTGGTTCTGAAGGTTTCAGAGAAAAACAAAACTCGAGGAATAGTGCCGCATTCGGAGAAGCAGGTGAGAAATGCAGATCATACGCGCAAATACTCAACTATCGCCGTTTTCGAAACGGATTATACAGACTATGCTGTGACACCTTGTTTTGCACAGCTTCAAAACAGATAGGCTTCATTTCATTCAGGGGGTTGCCTCTCGCTTCTCTTTTACAGGGAACTCCAAACGGCCGTGTGCAAGGGGCGGGACCGCGACGCGGCGTGGCACTCGAGTCCTCTGCTGCTGGCAGGAGTCTCTTGGGTAGAGACACAGATGCTCTGCATGCAGAAGTGGACAACCAAAGCCAGCATGCAGAGTCCCTGTGTTTTTGCCCAATAGAATTCTGCCAGCAGCAGAGGACCCGTGTGCCACGCCGCGTCGCGGTCCCGCCCCTTGCACACGGCCGTTTGGAGTTCCTGTAGATCAGGCGGGAAGGATCTCCGCGACGCTTGTGCTCCCCCACATCTTTATCTCTAACAAGAAGATCATTGATTAACAAGTTAGACATTCTAACTGCGTATAGGGCAATTTATACTAGATGCGTGCGACTGACGCGCGTGCGTCTATATGATGAAGAATAGGGCCGAGTCGCATTGAAGTCGCATCGCAGTCGCAGCTCAGACGCACGCGTTCACGGCCTCGCGGCGGCCGCGCGTTCTTTTCATTGAGGATGTGCATGCCGTGTTGACCGGTCTTCATGCAAAATCCCTTCCAAATGGATGCGTGCGACTGATGCGCGACTGACGCACGCAGGTGGTATAAATTACCCTTATCACTGTCGAACGTTGTCTTCAGTCATCTCTAACATGTCGGCCCATGATCTGCTTGCTGGAGGTAACGACGTGGAGGATTCTATGCGTCGCGGAGATCATTCCCTCCTGATCTAGAGGACTGTATATTTGGGGTCGTATGTAGCCTATTCTCATGACGTGCTCTTGTTTCGTATGAAGTCACATACCATATAGAACACTGCTTCCGCAAACTGTGAAGGGTTGTATGGTGGAGGAAATGAGAAATTTGATGAAGTAGCTTCAGCATCACTGCTCATACCTGGAAAAAAATCATTTGATTTTACGGCCATCATGCAGGGATGGACACAATTAATTACGAAAGAGACCGTGACGTGCAGCTCTTATTACCACCAGTGGCGGACGCTGAAATTGGGCGAAATGGGGGCGTGGGAAAAAAGTGGGGTCTCCGCCGTTTTCGGGACCCAGATGGAAAATAAAATCAATAAAAATATTAATCATAATAATAGATGATAAATAGAAATTATATTAAAAATAATAATAAAAAAGAACAATTAAAAGTAAAGTAACACAAGACTTCTATTTGTATTGTGAAGTAATTTCGAAAATTTGGCGACCCATTCTCGGGGATGGGGGGGGGAGCGCACGAATATCTTCTGCTCTTCAACGCGACGCACCCAAGTACCCAATAGAGTGGTACAACGTCACAAAGTGGGGAAGTTCACGAGTGTTTTTTTACTGCGCTGATCTGAATCCCTGCAATGCCTGGTCAGCAAAATGGGGAAAAAGTAAGCTACATTACAAAGGCTTTAGCCGTTTGGACAACAAGACGTGTTCAGACATGTGCAGTCCTTGTCGAAAAGATGGACATATTGCGCATGCGGTTTCATATCGTCGCAGCCGCAGAATCGCAATGGGACCTACTCGAAACTCTCACTTCCAGCATGCTCTACCCGCAGCTCTCGTTCAGGTCCCACCGCGATCCTGCAGTCACGGGATCCGTCTATCTTTTTGTCAAGGACTATATAATCACGGTTCAGCATGATTTTCCTGCAGTTCGCAAGCAATGCCCAACTTTTTCTTTTCTTAATTTCTGCTGAAAACGCAGCACCATTGGCGCTCAATGTAAGTGTACCGTCTATCCGAAACGACGAGTCCGCCCACGCACGCGCGGATCGAGAGGCGGCGCGGCTGGGACGGATGCTGTTGGCTGCCACGTCGTCCACGTCACAGCCAAATCATTGGTCAATACCATGGAGATAACGATGAAACGTGATACGCAGACCAGGGATGGTGACATGGAGCACCGGCAAACGTGGCAGCTTCTCGATCCCAGCGTGCGTGGGCTGACTCGTCGTTCCGGACAGACTATACTTTATTTTTGCAGCAACTACAACTACAGTGCCGTAGATCCGCCTCGTCCTCAAGACGCACCGCCTGAGATCTCACGTGGCGTCCTGCTGGCAGCACTCCCGCAGCCAACTGGCTGAGTATCGGTCGCCAGCAAGACGCCACGTGTGATCTCAGGCGGTGCGCCTTGAGGACGAAGCGGATCTACGGCGCTGTACAGTCCTATAGATCAGGAGGGAAGGATCTCCGCGACGCTTAGAATCCTCCACGTCGTTCCACGTTGTTATCTCCAGCAAGCAGATCATGGGTCGACGTATTGGAGATGACTGAAGACAACGTTCGACCATGATACGCAGTTATGTCTAACATGTCGACCCACGATCTGTTTGCTGGAGATAACGACGTGGAGGATTCTAAGCGTCGCCGAGATCCTTCCCTCCTGATCTACAGGACTGTATGTTGTATTGTGTGGATACCTTTGGGCTGGAATAGAAACGTGAATAAGTTAGGCGTCGCTTGCAAACTGCAGGGAAATCAAGCCCTACCCCCATCCCTGTTATACATGTCTGAACACGTCGTTGGACACGATCACACATGTCTAAACACGACAAACAAGTACCGTTGGACACTTTTTGTTGTCCAGACGGCTAAAGCCCATTCATAAGAGGAAACATCTCAAGCGCGAACAATATTATCGATAATTTTCAATTTGAAAAAATTAGCGCCCTACAACAAAACACCGCCGCTCCGGGTTTCGTGCCGGGACCCATCTGGAGACCAGGTGCGTTTCCACGACCGCGGTTTTAGCAGAGATATGACATCAGTGGGGCCGTTTTTGACATCAACATTAATGCCACTAGATTAATAGTCACAGAAACACGATTGCGTAGAGGGTGAGATTTCGAAATCAAACTTATTTCTTTGAGAGGGAGCGTTCTGACATTCTTTTTGAGGCATTACGCGCAATGGTGGTCATATTCGAATTCAGCACGTTAAATAACCTCCCTATGCAAAACTTCAGGAGATTCTAACTTCTGAGATCTCATTTTTGACGTGGAACCCACCGCCGGGTCCCTTGGTCTCTGGTGACTGCCAAGGCGGAACCCACGCGTGGGTTCCATTGTCGTCAATGTGTTAAGATTGTATCCCGCTTTTTTTCTTTAGCCTTCGACCAATATTTCTCCCCAATGTTCCTATTTTGGTTACCTCGATGAGTTGGACGGAAAATCAACAGCTAATACAGCAAAATGCGCAATTACACCAAGAGCAAAAAACAAATTTTTAAGCACTTGATTCGAAAGCAGAACAACCTCAAGTCTTCGTGTTCGAAATTTTCCTTGACTTCGGGATTCTGAGGGATCTAAAACCCTCATCCAACAATGAAATAGCACAACAAACTGCGAGATCAGGATGCTGTCTCTAGTGTGTGCCTTTTCGCCCTCCACTGACACCCGTGAGTCTCGCCACGCAGGCGCGCCCACACGCGCTCGTGAATGCGGGGGCCACTGTTGGCTGGCGCGTCGTCGCTTCAAAAACACGTGCGCGGGAGTTGGGTTCACGATTGCGACTTGGATTTCTTCGCAGGCAAGTCGTGATTCTTTGTATTCGTTCAACATTGATATTGTGCTGACAATATGTAGCACTGCTGCTGCTTCTTCTCAGATTCGAGAATTTCGACGCGTGCTGCCTCTACGAAAAAAGGTCTGAGGGATGAATAAAAATATTTTCGACAGTGGTGCATCATGTGCTATGATTGCAGTACTTTCGTCTTTCAATGAAGTAGAATCCAAGAAAGGAGCAGAACACTAGCCTCACCACATCCTCGAATATCGTCCTGATAGTTCAATCCCATTAACTTGAACAGAAATTAGATCCTTCTCAAAAATCTATGCAGAATCCTCGCTCTTCGTCTAATATTTATTCACGAAGGCGTTCACATGCAAGGATAAATTATGTGACATGCACAGAATGGATATGGACATCTCCATTGACTTCGATTGACATTACATCCGAGGCGGAGTTGCGGTGACGGAATTCGTAGAGGAACTGTCCATTGACGTGAATCTGGAAAGAAGTAATGCAGTAAGTAAGAACGACAATCACCCTCTTTCCATCAAATGCATGAATATAATATTTAGTCGAGTAAAGAAAGTCGTTATTTGAGTTGTTTTCGCAGATTGAAGATGACACGTTGCGGTTGTACGCTGTGAATCGTGTGCGATATCGATTGAAAACGACCGCGTCTGAGTCTAATCTGATCCTTCAATATTGATCCCAGCAGTTTGAATAGAACATACGCTATTTTGTGTACTTTACCGTAATGGGCTAAGGGCATCTAGTGAGATTCAGTTCGTTTGCCTCGTACTGGTAGCCACCAGCTACAATAGCATCCAAGCACGAAGAGAACGTGCATGGACAGCAAGACCCACTCTATGGCTCCGCCCCTTTGCCCAGATGGAAAATAAAATTAATAAAAATACTAATTATAATGATAAACAACAAACGAAAGTTATTTGAAAGATAACAATGATAAAAGTGAACAATTGAAAATAATCTGATACAAGATTTTTATTTGTATTGCAGGGTAATTTCGAAAATTTGGCGACCTACTCTGGCCGGGGGGGACGCCTTCACATCTTCACCTTGCCCAAACAAAGTGCGCTTTTTCGAAGAATTTGATGTGGAAAAAGTAATAAAAGCTGATGGGAGGCAGAAATATTATATTTCTATATTTTTATTTTTACTTAATTTTTCATTTTTATTTGTTGTTTCGATTTTTATTGCTAATGTTATATTCTTATATTTATAAGTAATATGTGGTAAGCGAAAAGAAGAATCAAAAGTTTCCTCACGAGGACAGAATTATTCGAGCTTGCAATCATCTCAATCGTGTAGATCTGCTTCCGTTCAAAGGGAAACGCGAGCGATGGGCGTTCCTCGTATTGCCAGCTTCCACCGAGAAAGGTGTTGAAGATCACGACCTTGTCCTGAAGATGCGCTGAAGCTTTTATAAGTGGCTACTGCCTAGTATGGTTACAACTCATACCTTCAGACGAGGATTGAAGTGCATCAGAATGTCAGATCCAGACTTGAAGTTGATCTGAAATCAACCATATTCAACCGGATTGTATTCAACGGAGCTCCTCAATAAACCAAGAATTATCAACCGGATTGTATTCAAAAATTCTCATTGCTTATTGAAGAGTATAAAGGAAGACCTCCTTTGTGTCAAATTTCTATGCATTGGTGAAAAAAAAACAAAAATGTAAGCACTTTCTTCTTTCTTTATTGACTTATGTATTAGCTTTTTTTTTCCTTGCTAATCTGCTTCCTGTATAATTTCATTACTGTGAGATTAGAGCATTGAATGCAGCACTGACGGAAATTTTCACTTCTGAAATAAGTCGTTTACCATGTAGCCGGCCACAGGAGTCGCATCAGTAAGTTGAACACCTTGAATGGCCGCCTACCTGCGAAGATACTGCCGTAGACACATCTGCCGCTGTGGACAAAAGGGTTCCGTTGCACCAGCTAACGCCGTTGACAGGGTGTGCGCATGTGGTTCAGCGGGGGCGTGTCTATGAAATTCCTACCATTTGCAGGGTTCCGTGGCGGGACCCATCACGGAACACTCGTCCGTGCTGTGGACACACATGAAATAGCGCCATCATTTTCTGTGTTTTTCGCGTGTTTCACGCTACTTCAGTTAATGAGTTCATCGTCCGTAAAAACCCCGACAGACCGCGAAATCTTCAACCCAAAAATTCCCGTGAATGCTGCCTTTAAAGGAAAATGTATTTCAGGGATGACCATTCGTGGTTAAAAAAGTTTAAAAGTTGTAATTTTAAGCCCAACGCCCATCTAAAGCAGTGATATCGATTCTCATGATTCCATGATCTCATGACTGAAGAATAATGCTCACTAGGAATTAAGGGGGGGGAGTACCGTTTCACTGATTCGGTGAGAAGAACCAAGCAATTTTTCTTATTTTCTGGTCAAATTTTCCTCCTATTTGAGGTAAAATAGTCATTTTTAAGGTTCAAGTCAAAGGTCAACATTTCTTTGTATACACAAAAGCTAAAAATTATGGAAATCAGCTGATTTTTCTTCACGGTATTTAATTACGTCTCCTCATACCTCAAACCTCTCATCTCTCTTGTCCAGAGTTTTCAGTACAACTCGGAAGCGATGTCCATGCTGGAAGCCGTTCACGGGTATTTCTACTGGGTTTGTCTGCAAAAAGAATTTTAGAAGGATTCAAACAAATTTTGGGATGATATACTTATGAAATTACATATATTATATCTCTTATATTTCGTACACATAGTATTCATATAGTTTGAATGTACCTTTCTTTTACTTATACTGACAGATTTCGAATAAAATCCGTAGATCCGTTTACTGTTGTACTTTATAATACGTTCTTCTCATTAGTGTGGGTTTTTTTTTCGTCCCACTGATTTATAATCGATGTGATAAATAAATAAATAAAATTGAATATTACCGGGGTAAAGACCTCCTTATCGAACCTCGACACAGGAGGAATGGCGGGGGCGTCGGGGACGTTATGTGGATAGTACGAGTAGTCAACCCTCTGGCAGTCGTATTCGTACATTTCTGGAAGAAATCCTCCAAGTTTTCAGCTATTCACGGGCTCGCCAAGAGAAGAGGAGATGAACGACGATCACATGTAGATGAACTAGAATCCAAAGACACATGTGGATTGTCTGGGATGAAGGTGCAGAAGGGAAAGAATACAATGAAATCAACAAAAGCTCTTTTCGCTGTACGTGTTGTCGCGAGCAAATGTCAGATCGCCCGAAGTACTCCGTGGATGTTATGGAAGATAAGTTTTTATCGGACCTTGATAAGGGTAGAAGGCTTTAGAGGCCATAGAAGGAATGGCTCACCTATTGACTAAAAGGAAAGTGCAACACCCTGGCTGACTCAATGTTTGATGGCTGTTCGAAAACGTAAGAATCACATCGAGATGTTTCACTAGAGTAAACACATAAATATCTGTTTCCTTTTAGGATTTTGGGAAAATTCGAGTGACATTTCTGAAATGCTAAATTTTTGTTTGTGCAGTAGGTTTCTATTCGGAACTGAACTCTGGAAAATACCTGCTGAGAAGCCTTCAGAAGTTGTCCCTTTGATAGCCAGAAATGAAAAATTTTCCTAAAAGCTAAAGCAGCAAGATTCGTCAAAGCCTCGAAGGTGGATCCGCACAAACGCTCGAATCCACTGTCAGAATCCGCGTGTGCAAGTGGACACCTCGTTACGAATGGCCTGATCTCCACCACCCCCCCCCCCCCCACCCCCTCAAGTTTCCTTCCATTGTTGGCCTGAATTTAAGAAAAAATAGTCATATCGACCGGATAAAACTATTTATTGATATTCAAAGGTATCACAAAAATTCTGGTCAGAAGTGTTGTGTGTAATCCAAGATTCCACGAGTTTGTAGGATCAGTTCTTGTTGCAGGCTTTGTCCTACTATTGGATAAACTGCAATTTCGATTACCTTAATGAAATGCGGGGGATGACAGCTATCAGCCATTTTGACACATAATATCTATCCTGCTTTTATCCTGCAATATTCATCCTGCATCCAAGGCATTTGGCATTTTGGACGTCTCCTTACCTTTTTGGGCTGTGCTTTCAGCCCGCCTCACATTTTCATTCCATTTTCCTGCGAATTTTGTCGTCTACCCTTCCACCAGAAGAGCTTATTCCTTGCAGAATTTGAATTTCACTCCAATTCTTGCTTTTCGAAACCTTTCAAGACTTATAGTTTTTTTTGAGCTTGAAGTACTAGTTTGTTGGTGCGTCTTCTCTAGTGTATGTAGTGTATACAGTGAGCGTCGATGGCGTGGCCTTTCCGCGTCCTCGATAACACGCCGCGCAACCGTGCCGCGCGCGCGGGAAGCGATGTCATCCCGAATGTTCTTTCTTCCCAATTTGGTGATTTTTCCTGCTTTTTTATGTTTCTTCGCATTTCTCGTTCATTTTTGTCGGTGAACCTCCAGAAGGCCTTTTTTTTGCTTCCTACTAGACTTGAGTCCATATTCGAGTGCAAAGCCCTAAGAGCATTGCCTTACACACACGAGAGGTCAGAAGTAGGCTCGATAAACACGTATCAACACAAAAAAAATTCGAAAATTCTTAAAATCGAGTAAAAGAGCTGCTAAAAGTAGCATAACGGCAGCAGATGACATCGATTCCGGCGGACGAGGCGCGGTTGCGTGGCGTCCTTCTCGAGAGCGCGGAAAGCCCACCGCCATCGGCGCTCACTGTATATCTTTCTATCTGGTCCAGAAAGGGTTGAAAACGAAGCGAAAAGCAATTGCGCAAGAAAAAATGCGGCAAGGAAAACGACACCATTCGTTTCTTCCGTGAGTCCTCATCACCCCAAAACTTGGGCAGCTTCATCCATTTTAAGTGAAAGCAATGAAATGAAGGCCCGCAAGAGGCGAAGATACCATAGTTTCAAGGAACTGCAGCAGCATGATTTGTGTGGTATGGTTTTAATCCACAAAAACTAGGAACCAACTACAGTGCGTGTAAGCAGGCATTTATTGCAGTGATAACAAAGATCATTTTGAACGACCACGAGCACCCTAAACCACATTCACGGAGTGGATATCAATGTCTCCTTCCACTGCCAACGACGCGACTCGGTTACCGGACTGTCGTTCGCGGAATTCGTAGAGCAGTTGGCCGTTGACATGGACCTGCGAGGATTTACAGCAGGTATGTGGTTTTGAAAAAAATGTTGACGTAAAAGTGAATGAAGTACTCCTCACGTAAACAGTATTCTCTCCACTGGCAACAAAATCTACGGTGTACATTCTCTTCGGCAGGAATGGGAACACCACCGATGCCCGTTCCTCGTCTTGCCATGCGCCAGCGTAGAACGAGTTGAACACAAGGAGTTCATCCTGGAAATGGACTTGTTCACTGGTTACTAGTTAAAGAAAACTAGGCTTTATCAAGTTTTCCATGTCGTGCGAGGAAAATAACTCCTGGAAGGGATAAAGTTTTACATTTTTTGAAATTTCTTCAATGTATGTATATAAAAACATAAGTGGCATAATATAAATGACCTTTAGACGAGGGTTGAAATGGAGGATGATGTCATCACCGTTTTTGAGGTCCATCTGAAAGTAAAGTCTCTTACGCATTGAGTGAAGATCATTTTCTGAATAAGTTATATCTTCTAGCTTTTAATTCTCCTATGCATACAGTAGGCGTCAGTGGGGGTGCATTTTTGCGCGACCTCGAAAAGCACGCCTCGCGACCACGCCGCTCGCGATGGAATTATCGCCGCAGCGGCAAGCCAAGGTTTCCCTGATAACTTTTCATTATATTTGACGTTAACAATCAAGAAAACTGAACAACTGTCAGAAACCCCATGGTTTGCTATCCCGGTGAGTATTCCAGCGAGAGCGACGCAGTCGCGCTGCATGCTTCTCGAGGCCGCGAAAGATACATTGACATTGACGCTCACTGCACAATTTCACGATTTTTGTTGGTTTTTCTTGTTCTGTAGCCTTTTTATCCAATCAATATTCTCACTTACACATATATTCGGTAATGATTTTATAGAGCTTTGTCATACATTACATATGTTAACTTCTTTTATTATATATTCAAGAGGACTAGCCCAGAAAATAGGGGGGGGGGTCATTTGGAACTGAAAATATACAACAAGTCAACACAATTATGAACGCCTGGGAGTTCTGACTGCGCAGAAGGTAACCCCAAGACATGGTAATGTCCTGGATTTAGACAGGGGTGGTGAATTTAGGCCAAATCACAAAGAATTTCTTCTAAGGAAAGCTTGATGGGTCACTGATCATAAATAAAAATCAAAATCGTAAGTGGGATTAAGTGGAACGCTTACTTTGAAGTTGCAATCAGACTTGTTCTTTGTCTCAAATACAACACGAGCTCGATGCCCATACGTGAAACCAAGCAGTGGCACTTCCACGGGGTTGTCCTAAAATGGGTAAAATAAAAATAATCAAAGGACCTTTCAAACTTCATCACATAGATCTTGAAACTCTGCTTATTTTTCTTTTTTTTTTCACTTGTCTCCTGGAGCTGCATGCATCATTGAGATTACCCGGGCTAAATTTATTAGAACCACACTGATGTACTCATCTTCGGTACAACCGTCCACAATTTTACCCCGGGTAATCTCACTGATGCATTTAGGACCTGGGTTGATTTTTTCGGCACTGCTCAGCAGCACCGCCGTTCCACCAGTTCTGACAAGTCCTGACAGGTCCCGACACTCACAGAGCGGTTTTCCATTTGTCCAGGTGAAGAACCACAGTTGAGAATAGCTGGGACATTAGCGTAGCGCGTGTCAGGACATGTTAACACGGCAGCGGAACCGCGTCGCGAGCGTGCTGCATCGCGATTGCTCAAAATTCCCGGAGTGCAATTCGTACCGGATTGAACACCGTCCTCTCTCCTCGAACTGGTTCTGGATCAGAAGAGTCAGGTGCGATACTGATGTATTGAAGCTCTTGCACGAAATTCCGAAACATTGCTTAAAATGAACGTTGTAACAAGAGCTAATAAGCAGATCTGAAGCATCACAAGCCCAGAAATACAGAGAAGTTGAAATAAAGTAAGTTTCTGGATTCACGGAAAGGAAATATATCGCAAACGACTCGCGAAAATTGTTCAATATTCGGCATGCACTACGAGGCGATAAGTTTTTATCGTACTTTGGTGTTGATAAATGTCGGCTTTGGCTGCCATAGGAAGAGCATATTCCCATTGACTGAAAGGCAGCCGCTGGATGAATCAACGCTTTAAAGGAATCATTTTTGGAACTTGAGCACGAAAAAATCGTTTGCTTTGTGACATTCGGAGCGATTGGACGTTCTGCTGACGGAAAGGCATCGTTTGTTTGTAGGGTGCAGAAAAAGGAGAATTCTAGGACAAAGTCTAGGTGCAATATCAGACCCGGGATGAGAAGTGAAGAAATGATTAATGAGCACATGATCGATTGAATTATATTGGGTGGGAGAGTGAACAAAGGATGATAGAGACCTACACATGATCCCTCCCCCCCTTTTTTTTCCTCCGACTTTGAATAGAATGGATACTAGAATCGTGAATTTCCACTGATTTCCTATTAGTATGACTGTAAATCCTGGAATTTTTCCTGGTTTCGAGTGGCATAGATACCAAAACCAATGGTATAAAGCTGAATGGTCTCTCATATCGTGTATGAAGTTGAAGGGCATTAACTTGGAAACATTTATCTTGGCGATGTTGCCTAGGAAAATATGCAAACAAATCTCATTCTTTTTGACGGATCATTTTCGGACAATTTTTTCAAGTTCTCTGGAAAATTTCCTTCCGAAGACGTCTTTGCTTTTGCTTCAGGTCACAAAGCCCAGACGATGAAGATCATAAAGAAGTTCTTCTTTTCACATGTACTAGTTCAGGCAACTCTATTACAAATATTTAAGTAATACATATAATTGCTGTGTGTGCCTCGAAATCTTCCAGCTTTCCGTATTTGCGATATTCCAGCGTAGTTTTTCTGTGGTAGGAGTGTCACGACCTTGGATCCCATAGATTTAAGATGCTAGGACCATTCATCCATAATCTGGAACCATATATTGGGCCTTTTAAAGCTGCAAGCACAATCAACCAATCACAAGAGTTCCTAATTTAGACCCAGAAAAGAACCACGCCCTCATTCTGCCGTCTGCGCTCACGTCTCTTTGAAGTGAAGCTTCTCTGTGTAATTTCATATCATCAGAGTACGAATTTTAGCCAAGGAAACTAAGAGTAACAAGACGAATAAGAACACAAATGTTTATTCAAACCATTAGCAAAAAATACAAAACGACTTCATATGCTCTAAATAACTCTGATGGAGTGGATGTGGATGTCCCCTGCCACAGCTAGGGAGGCGACGCGGTTGCCGGATTGACGTTCGAGGAATTCATACATGAGTTGGCCGTTAACATAAACCTGCAAGAGTTGGAAAAGATGACGAAATTCCCAGAGAAGCTTCCATTTTCCGCTCTTATCATTGTTCTAGCGAAAATTTCAACCAAAATGCAATAATTAGATCAGGAATTTAGGTAAAACAAAGGTGTATTCGAGGTCAGATGGAAAATTCGTGGAGAATTGTCCGCAATTGCAGAAAAGAGCGTATCTAGCCATTGTTGTATAAATAGAGTATTCCTTACAAAGACGCTGTTGTTTCCACTTGCCACTAGATCCACCGTGTACATTTTCTTCGTCTCAAAAGGGAACACCACGGATGCTCGCTCCTCTTCCTGCCACCTACCACCAAGGTACGAGTTGAAAACGAGTAATTTATCCTGGAATCCGGAAAAAAATCAGTCCTGGACGAATTTTGTGGTTTTATGCCACGTTTTACTAAACATAAAATGCCTGTACCTTTAGCCGAGGATTAAAATGGAAAATGATGTCATTTCCATTTTTGAGATCCATCTGAAAGTAGAATATGCTTCGATGCTTGTTTTAGAATGCAAATCAAATCTTGAAATCCCTCATTTTTCGAATTTAAAAAAATTCATCATTTTTACATGGTTTTGACTTTTTTCCAATATTTTTTCTTTTTCGGAAATTACGATCGTCAGCGGACTAAATTGATCCACTTACTTTGAAAATGCAATTTGACTTGTGTAGTGTCTCAAGCACAACACGAACTCGATGTCCATACGTGAATCCGAACACTGGTACTTCCACAGGATTGACCTGCAAAGAATAACCGTACTCTAAGTGGGAGGCACCTCCGCCCATTTATTTATTTATTTATTTCACTCCGTTATATGGATTTATTCATGGTAGGATACAATATACGAACAGTACACAATAAGATAGCACAATACAAACAAGTGAAAGATTATTCCATACAATTTTTAATCCGAGAGAAAAAGAGAGACCTTCAATTACTCCTTCTGTTTGAGGAATCTGTTAGATATGAACTTTGAACCCCGATGTTTATGATGAACTTTGATTCCCGATGTGTGATGTATGGATGGATTGAACACTGTCCTTTCTCCTCGAATTGGGTCGGGATCAGAGGAATCAGGAGCAATACTTTTGTAACGTATTGTCTGTGTGATGTACATACTTTGACCCAGCATAATATATAAAGGGGGCATCCGAGTATGGTTCATTCATTGCGTCCGGCAATAAACTCTACCTACCGGCACCGCCTACACAACAGATTTCTTTTACTTGTTTCTCAAATGATAGAAGTTTAATGGGGGTGAGCTTTCTCTTGCTCATCATTTAAGCCATCCCTCCCGGCCAGAGGCTCTGTTACTTAAAGAGGAAAATTTTGGGATAAAAGACGAGTCATTGACGGATGCAGACTCGGGGATGGGAAGGGAGGGATGGTGTAGGAACAAAAAAAAACGAAACCTGAGCAGCTGCAATGTCGAAATTAAGGATAGGGGAAGAATCGGTTTCAATTCCGAACTGTTAAGAGTGAGAGATAAAAAAACCTAAATGCAGAATGTCTATTGGATTTACACAGCAACTTTGAAAAATTATCGGATTTTCTCTCGGAAGTGGGGTGGGGTGAGTGTGATTGCTGCGAAGCAACGTCCAGGATACACCGGCAAATGTTTCTAATAAGATCTGAATTTACGAAAAAAAATCGCTATTTTCACGATATCCTAAGGTTTTTTTGAAGAAAGCCTCCAAAAAATCTAGTCCCCATACCGGATTGAATACTGTCCTTTCTCCTCGAATTGGGTCGGGATCAGAGGAATCAGGAGCAATACTTTTGTAACGAAGCTCTTGTACGAAATTCTGGATCATTCCTTAAAACAAGCTTTTCTGGGCGTGTAAAAACAAAACGATGAATGGAAAGCAACTGAGGCCCAAAAATAAAATTTCGAGTAGATCAACTACAGAGCAAGCACTGATGTTGAAACAGAAGGAGGAAGTCATGGATTCATGGAGAAATTAAAATCTCTTGCAAAGGGCGAAAGAAAATTGTTCAATACTCGACAAACACCAGGAGGTGATAAGTTTTTGTCGTTGTTCGACTACGATAAATGTCGACCTTGTATGCCTCGCGAGGAATGGCTGCTTCTCGCCGACCGATTATAGAAGACGTGGCTGAGTCAGCTGACAGAGTTATTTGCACAGCGAAAAATGAGATCGTTTGCTTTGTGACATTTTGACTGCATGAACGATGCAAATGATTCCTAGTGGTAAGAAATGTTTGGATCATGGAAAGGATAGATAGAATACCTGGACCAGCAGGGACATTTACTCACTTATTTGATTATTTATTCGATCATATCTTGTGATAATATGGCCCAACAGTCCGCACCAAATCGAAGTAAAGCGCTCGATAAACAAGTGGAAGACACAGTCACGACACGAAGGGATAAAGCCAATTTATTAAACTCAAAGCTTTACAGAGGAAAATGCGAGTATATGGAACTACGAGTAAATGATCACAGCCAAAAACGGTGGGAGCGATGTGATGTCGTCGGTTGAGTCGAGGGCACTACGAGTAAGAAAGAAAGAACTCTTAATGTGAAATCGAGCCTGGACTCCTTCTGCCAGGCAATTCTCAAATAGGCAGGATTTCCCACGCGTCATTACGTTGCGCGCCGTTCGGGAAGGCTCATTTGACCTAACATTCCCAACAATCTATGTATAAAACATAGAAACGCTTGGTACACTTTTTTTTCAAAAATCTGCATGGCGCGCGTGAGCGCCAAACTCAAACGATAGGAATGCATCTGTAAGGAATGTGGCGAAGAAGGGGGCTTGGAAACATGGAACACCATCCGAGTGGAGCGGCAGGACTAGGATACTGTTCATCGGATAGTAATCCGAATATCGATTTGTCGATCGATTTTATCCTTTTCCTCAGTTAGCTCCAATCCGGACCGAAATGGGCAGACTGAGGTTTTTCACCACGCTAATCACAAATCTACTGGCCACTTTGCAAGGCGTGATTATAGATTTATTGATTCCATTGATTTTTCGCAATTCGTGCTGCAGTCATGGCGGAACCGTGCCTACAGGGGTTTTTCACCAAGCTGATCACGAACCTGACAGCCATCTTGCACAATCGCTATCGATTGACTAATGGTCCTTCCACCAATATGAAGGATGGCAGCACGTGAGGGGACGATGGCAACAACAGAGAACAGTTGCTGGTTGAGTTTCTATTCGAACCATTACTTGAACCATTACGCCGTTCGGTCCGCATTCGTGCTGCGCAGTTATCAGAGTTTGTGCACGACCATTATCGATCCATTGATTTCATCGACTTTTCATGCGCTTCGCTCCGGCGTGGTGGAACGATGTTCATTGGGAATTTTTGGCATGCAAAACATAAGTCAAAGCGTGAGCACAGTAAATCCTTGGAAAATCGTTGACAAAATCAGTGAATCAGTGCCTGCGCGCGAAATGTTCCTTAGTTACTCCAATTACATGGGCCTTGAAGGCAATGCATGTATGAAAATTATTGTGGCGTGAACCAAGACAATTTTCACATCTGAGATATTCTGAGTTTCAAGCCTGCATTTTTATGACATTCTTGATGGCGTAGAACTTTCGGAAAAAAGTTGTAAATAATAACTCAGACGCCACTACACCGCACCGATATTTCAGATATAGAAAATTCTCCTAGTTCTTTATATAACCAGCGCTATTGCTCTACAAAAACAGAATGAAAGAATATTTCATAAGTCATATATTTAAAGGAATTCATCATGAATCTCTTTTCCAGATAGTGTCAAATGTTTCACAACAGGAGTTCAGCCTCACGTTCTTACTGACGTCGAAATTTAGAGCCCATTCCCAAATTACATTCCTCATAGTGATCAGCATGTTAACGCGCCTGGGTCGTCCTTCTTTTCACCTATCTATAGGCGAAAAAAGTATATTAGAATGATAAATCCATCGAAAATATAGCTATATGTCTATTCATAGAGCGGCATTCTCTTGACGTGCAATAAATGAGTAAATCAATGAATATTTGCGTTCAGCGCGTTCGATAATAAGATCCAAGTAAAGGGATTTTTCGTAGAATTCCTTAGCTTCCTGGGATTTCCCATTTAGGTGCAGGATAGCGCCATAGTAAACTACTGCATATATTTAATGTGTACATCTCCTGGACCTGGGTTTGATTAGGTTCGGGAGATGCTGTTGTACTATAGAACTTCTGATCCAAATTGCGATCAATAATTTATTCAAAAAACAATGAATCACCACATCTTCATACCAGTAAACATAAGGACCCGAGTAGATGCAGGTAGATCACAGATTCGGGAATGTATATACAATTGCGAGTTCCACAAAAACAAGGTCACTAAAGTGATAAAAAAAAATCGAATAAAGGTACATGTTACTATATAGTAACTCAAAATAACAGAATATTCTGAATACTGCAAATGGAAGAGACCTAAAGGAGGCTCCCCACTTTAATGCTTGGAAAAAAGCAATAAATAAATGAGAGGTAAAAATTAGGAATGACAAGAGGAGAAAGATAATGATACAAGGAAACTCCATACCCTAGAACTACGTCAATTTAGCCGAAGCCATTTTCCTCTCCAGTTTTCTCAGATTTTCCTTGACCAAATAGTTTCTAGGATCCAAATGAAGGGATTTCTCGTAGAACTTCTTCGCTTCCTGGAATTTCCCGTTCAGATGCAGTATAGCGCCATAGTCGCCGTACGACTCAGAGCTGGGATGATGGGCCTGCAGCGTTCTTAGAACCTGGAATTCTAATTTTTAAAGCGACAAAGTGGGCGTGGTTTAGATCGCTCACCTCTTCGCTTTTCTCGTATCGGCCCTGTTCTCTGAGGAGAGTGGCGAGTGCTCTTAGGGATTCCAAATGGGTGCCAGCAAGTTGCAGGGCATTGACGTAGGCGGATTCGGCTCCAGCAACGTCTCCCTGGAAAAATCCAAGCATAGTAAATTTTGAACGAGGTTTACACAAAATTTTCCAACTCCTCGAAAAATTTCACCTCAAAAATAGTCACCTACCCTTGAAGCTGCCGCCATTCCTATGTGATGATGGACTTCCGGCGAGTTCGGAGAAATTGTCAGGGCACGTGAGAACCAACTATTCGATTCAGAAGTGCGATTCTGCAAAATTACGTCTTCCATCTCGCAAAATTATCCAGCTGTCAGGTGAAGTTGGCTTACTTGTCTATTTTTCAGATGACCCATCGTAAGCAGGGTTGGAATATGTTCTGGAGATGTTTGAAGTGCGGTTTGCAATGCGACCTGAATAGTTTGTAAGATTTTCCTAGGCAAGATATGTAGTTTTATGAAGCTTATCACTAATTTTACGGAATAAAAAAAAACGAAACACAGAAAAATAATGATGATTGAAAGAAGAAAACCAGCGTTATGAGCGGATCTATGAAAATACTCAGGAAGGTTTCCTAGCCACTATAACAGTCAGAAAGGCTGAATAATTAATCAGGAAAATTTCCATTCAATCTCCCACATTGGAAGATTTCCAAGGAAAACGTATGGAAGTGAAATTGAAGGAATTTTGAGTCGGAAATGTATTTAAACAAGGCATACCTCAGCTTTCACGTCCTGACCCAGCGCTTCATAGAGTTCTCCCAAAGAAAACCACAATGATGCTAAGAACGGATACGAACGAGGCGCTGCATGGATTGCCTGAATCAGGGACTTTCAATGAGCCTAGATATTTATTTATTTGTACACCTATTCTAGATATCTATTTACTTATTTTTTTTAAAATAATTTCTCCAGCATTCATGTAAGAAAGGCGCGTTGATTCGTCAACTTTCGAAGATGAGCTCAAGACATCGCCACCTCCCTAATTTTCACCTTAATGTACCGAAAGGAGATGAAATTGACGGAAGTGAGGGGGAAAAAGCACTAAGAGTAAATGAATGAATGAATGAATGAATGAATGAATGAATGAATGAATGAATGAATGAATGAATGAATGAATGAATGAATGAATGAATGAATGAATGAATGAATGAATGAATGAATGAATGAATGAATGAATGAATGAATGAATGAATGAATGAATGAATGAATGAATGAATGAATGAATGAATGAATGAATGAATGGAGTGAATGAATGAATGAATGAATGAATGAATGAATGAATGAATGAATGAATGAATGAATGAATGAATGAATGAATGAATGAATGAATGAATAAATAAATGAATGAATGAATGAATGCCCACCACTGTTCAGAAATGGAAAACCTGAGGGCACCTCAAAAAAAATTGTTAGATTGAAGCTTTTAATTTAAGAAGTTTTGTTCCAGCGTACCTCTTCCAGAACGTTCTTGGCCTTGTGGAGTTCTTTCTTCTGGATCAGCAGCTTGCCAAGTCGAAGCCGACAACTCGTCTGCGCTTGCTGGTGATCCCGTTGTGCCTTCACCGTTGATCCATCAATTCTTGAGCACTTCTCCCAGATCGTAGCTGCTTCTTGGTCTTCGCCATTTTCATGGTGCACAATTCCCAGGTTGAGGTAGGCTGGAAGTGAATTACTTGGGAGTAATCTGGAGGTTTGAGCCTATGGAACCAAGAAAACCCCTACCGGTGGCAAAAGTCTTGCGCAGTTTAATGGCGGTTTCGTAGCAATTCACAGCTGGTGTGGGATTTCTCCTCTCCTGATACAGTACTCCCCTAGAACTCCTCTCCGTCATAAGATTACTGATTAGTAAACATCTACATATAACTAGTGTGGAACTTACAAGTTGTACCAGGTGTCCGCCATATTCGGCCTGTGCTCCAAAGCCATCTTGTAAGCTGCTTCAGCTTCATCTAGTCTTAACTGAGCAGCGTAGACTCGTCCAAGATTGGAATATGCTAGAAACCCAATGATTTTTTGAAGTCCGCAATTACACAAAAGTCTTTCTTTCTTTAATTTCAACGGTAAAATGCCAAATTTCTAACCTTTAGGTGGATTCAACTCCAACGCACTCCTATATAAACGTTCTTCATCGAACCAGTCCAGGTTCCTCGTATAGGTTCTTGTCCCATGCAGTGTAAGAACTACTAGGGCAAGGGATACTGTAAGAGTCCTGCCAAGTCTGTAATTACAGAAATACACGACAGTACGAGAAAAAACACACGAAACACACACTGTTGTGCATGAATTAATGCTAAGTAAAAGCTTATGCAAAATTCACTGATAACCTCACCTTGAGCAACAAAAATCGTACAGTAACCCAGCAAGAATACAGTATCCGACGCTTGACAAGTAAAGGGTTCTTTCGGCAGCGACGAAGCCAACGTAACAGAAGAGATTCGACGCGGGAAGGAACGGTAGAATGAGGAGGGACAAAGCAAGGAGTATTTTTCTGGCGGTATCCTGGAATTTTCGAGAAGTTTTTAGAATTCTCTCATAAGTAATGGTTGCTCAAACCTCAGTAACTGGCACTGTGGTGAAGGAAATGATTAAAATAATAACGAAAACAGTAAGAAAATAGAAAAATAGTGATAAAATATTACTTTCCACTCCTTATTCCTCGCTTTTGAGGGTGAATTCCTCCCCGAATGCTTCCCTGACCGATGTGGCTGCTTGTCGACTCCCAGTAACTTCCATGTTTTCTCTACTACGCCACATTCTACAGCCAATTTGTAGCCAGTTACGAGTAAGATCGAATAAAAAACAGCTGAAGCCAGGAATCGTGGATCTGTAGGAGAGGTCACCAGTGGGATGGAATCCATGGACCAATCAAAACTAAGCTGAAAAAATAAACCTACAAATAAATAAGTAATAAATAAACAAAGCATATGGAGATGAATACTCACGTATTTTGTGTAAATCATGAGCTGCAGATGGAAAATTGGCAGGTATAGGAAGGTGAGGGTGCGTACGAGTGCAGAAGGGTGATGAGCCACAGGATTGTCTGACTTGGAAAACCTGGAGTGGCTAGTTATTGATCCATATTGATTTTCCTGCTACAAGAAGACGCCAGTGATCACCTTGGCGCCTCGAATCCATTTATAGCATGACGCAGTGTTGCTAGAAGTATGAATGCAAGCGCCAAGCCACGAATCGATCGTCGTAGATCAGGGGAGTTCTGAAAGAGGTGCACAGAATTGGAATTTTTTGGGCTTAGTTTAAGAAAAATGAGAAATTTTCCGCTACAGGAGTTCTGGAGAATTTTCCTGTGGCGAGCAATCCAAGGTCTAGGTGCATCAGTGAGATTACCCAGGGTAGACGTGTTGACGCTTGTGTTAACTATAGGTAAATTGCAGTGGCGGACGCAGGGGGGGGGGGGGGGGGGGGGCGCCCCCCCCGAGAATGGGTCGCCAAATTTTCGAAATTACTTTACAATACAAATAAAAATCTTGTGTTAGTTTATTTTTAATTGTTTATTTTTATTATTATTTTTAATATATTTTTTATTTATTGTTTATTATTATAATTAATATTATTATTAATTTTATTTTCCGTCTGGGTCCCCAAAACGGCGGAGACCCCACTTTTCTTCCCACGCCCCCCCCCTCCCGCCCACTTTCTGCGTCCGCCACTGGTAAATTGTGATGTGCTATCAGGTTTACCCAGGGTAATCCTAGTGATGGATGCAGCCCTAGGAATTTTCCTGGTATCCAGATAAATTCCAGGATTTTCTAGGAATCCCTCCATGTTGCTCATTCTAATGAGATAGAAGTGCAGATTCGCGTCCCTTCTCCTCAAATTTTCGTGAATTCTCAACGAGTGTCCCGAAACAAAAGAAAGAATCTAATTTAGCGAGTTTTTGTTCTTCTGGAGAACCCACTAAACCATTCTCGAGCAGTTGCTGAGAAAAAGAAATCGAATCAACATGGATTTCCACTAACAGGCACGCATCTGTAATGCAATTGGCTAGGGACGAGCTTCTCCAGGATTCTGCAGGGTTGTTCAGCTTTCCACGAGTACTCTTAAATGCCCTCTCCAGAAGGGAACTTGGCAACACTTCCCAGAAAGTACGTACTATATCTACCACTTATCTCTCTCAGTTTCTTGATAATTGGAATTTATATTCATCTACATATTTATTTGAATCTACTCATTGGTGCAAGAATAGAAGAAAAGGAAATGCAGAATTAGGGGAACCTTAGGCACCACGGGGAAAAAATCAGAGATACATAATCGGAATAATAATATAATCGAAAATTGAATAATAATGTCATATAATATAATCAAAAGGAATGGATATTCTCCATTTAGGGGTCCTCAGCTGCTCAGATGAGTTCCAAGACAGTGTATGGAAGTCCTGTAAAGGAAAGAACAACGAAAATTCAAGGGCAAACAGTCCCCTTTGCGAAAAAAGCGATTTCTTTGGAAATTTTCAGCGTTCTTCTGAGTAATAATAAGCTGCATTAGTGCTGGGGGTGGAAGCGACAAATCCGCCACTCTGGGGACCCAGATAGAAGGATAAAATCAATAAAAATATCAGTTTCAATGCCAAATAATTAGGAATATAAATAAGCCCATGTAGAATTTCTGTCTATTTTATGATTTATAAAGCAACTTTCAAATTTTCAACCCCCCATGTCCCTACCCCCCCCCCCCGCTTCCCGCTCCTCTCCTGCGTTCTCCACTGATTCGCATCTTCTTTCCTGATAGTCACATGTACAGTCGGGTCCGGCAGCCACTGCAAATGGGCGCCGGCGGGCGCCGGCCGCCGCCACCCTCCGGCGCCCCGGTATTAATGAGCTATAAGTCACTCAAGCTTGGGAGAAAGCGAGGAAAAATACAATTTAGTTCATAGTAGGCAGAGTGCAGTGGATATGCTAAGGCTATAAAGCAGGGGACCGTTTTCACAACGTTCACGTTTTTTCATTTTTGTGATTTTCATGGGGAAAGATTTCAGAAAGAATACACAATAAGCGAAGCCAACTCTTCTATTTTCTGCTATAGTACACTGCTTCGCGAATACAAAAATGGCCGTTGTTCTTCTATAGATGGACACAGTACTTCAGTTATCCCATCTGAATAATAAAGCTTATCCAATTCGAGATCAGAAATAATTGAAAACCGTATAAATTGTTCCATATCCATTGCGAAGTAGTTCTACCGCTGTCATTTATCTTTCGTGGAGCAGTCCTTTACGGCGGAGTTACTCTCTCCTGGTTTCCCTCAACTTTGAAAAAGTGGTTTTTCACTATTACTTACACTATTACTATTACTTACACTTACACTTATCGTAGTTTATCTTCAAAAGAGTTTTCCACTATTACTTACACTTACACTTATCGTAGTTTATCTTCGAAATTTATGCAAAACGTTGCCGGATGCCTTCCTGGACTACCCGAAGGAGATCACGGGGGACGTTTCAAGCAGTGAACCCCAAACACTGCGATACTTAACTCTGGATCTCCAGCGGAGTGGAATCAGCGATAGGGACAGATTGCAATCTGCCACTCAAACCACTGAGCCATCCGGGCTACTTTTTATGTTGGAGTTTGTTAGATAACTGCAGCAGTCGTAGGCGGCATACTATATGTATTTGCAAAACGGGGGCACAGAGCAGGATTCGATCCCCTGCCCACCACAACGTCGATCATTCGCTCAACCCCCTGAGCTATGCGCGCACGCGATGAAACGTACAAATGGTGTCCACCATTACTTACACTTACACTCATCGTAGTTTATCTTAGAAATTTAGGTGAAAAGGGAGTTGGGTGGGGCCACTCCTGTGAAGCCTAAGCCTAAGCCTTAAACCCATTCTTAAGCATAGGGTCAGGCTTATCTACCCTGCCTACTATGGACTAAAATTGTATTTTTCTTCGCTTTCTCCAAGCTCGAGTGATTTATAGCTCATTAATACCGGGGCGCCGGAGGGTTTCGGCGGCCGGCGCCCGCCGGCGCCCATTTGCAGTGGCTGCCGGACCCGACTGTACATACGTGCCTACTTACTTTCACATGAATTGTAATTTGGCTAATTTGGAGGCAGAAATTTTTTTTTCAATTTTTTTTGAGACTGAGCCGGAGACGATCGTCCTGTTTTGTATGACGCTCCCAATAAGGAATTCTTTTAACCTTTCCACAATGTATTTTACCTTTTTGAATAGCTTCAGTGTAAAGTCAGCGCAACTCAGGTATTTTGTTTAAAGATCCTCCCCATTTGTCCTTCGATAAGAGCCATTTCTCCTTTCTCACGATGCTAAAGAAACAAGTGATCAGGTTTCAGACCTTTTTTTCAATCCTTTTGGATAAAATTTCACATCCGGCTGCTATACAAGTGCATCTAATCCCAAATTCTTTCCAACCCATTACTTTGGTGTCCTTATTTTTATGGGAAGACATTTTAGTAGCTGTCTAAACCAGAGATGTATTGCCCATGTGAGCGACAAAGAAATGGGTAGCAGCCTCAAATGATTCGCTTGTCGGAAATGGCTCATTTGCGCGGCGGCTCGAGAGTAATAGTAGTAATAGTAGCAGTAGTACATAGTTCTTGCTATTGCTACTAGTATTAGTGGTTTTGGAGGAAAAAGTGCGAAGAGCTGGAAATATTTATCCTTTACCCAGGGCAATTTTGGCACTTCCATTTGACCTCCATGTAGAAGTGACAGAAAACTAGGGCGAAATCCACGACCTCCCTGTTAATCCAGAAGACCTCCTCGAGCCGTCTATAGCCAGCCCAAGCGACCGCCGTTCCGCTATTCAGAGCGCATCAGGCATTGTCTTGACGTTGTTGTGTCAGCGTTAATTTCTTGACCTTCCACCTTCACGCCCCAATTACGCGCATCGCCTTTGAGTGCTCGTTTCCGTGCGCACATCCCACATCCCGACCGTGGTGCGACTAATGAGCCGCCGACTCCTTTTATGGAATGACTCAGGAGTCATCCCAGTGGATTGCGTGGACCTTACTCCATTCGGAGAACCTACCAGTAATGGGTATTAGTGGCGGTGTTAGGGAAGCGCACTATAAGTGCTTAAAGTAAGGGAATATTTCCAGAGCGCTGAGATGATTGCGTTCTATTAGTTTTATTATTTTTTTACTCTTAATACATCAAAAAGTCTGCAAATTCTACAGAGAATTCTATAATTATATCATAATCTTATTAAGTTTTACATGCTAAATCGTGGAAAATTTTCTACAAACCTTTTTTTTTGTTAAAAAGATTCCAAAGACATCTATTTAGCTCATTCCTCTCCCTTGATTTTGGGTAATGTAGTTTAAGCTGTTAATTTTTGTTACCCTACTCAGAAATTAATCCTATTCCCTGGATTCAGGATGTCAACTGCCTTTTTGAGCAAAAAAACACTCCTCTTCCTCAAAACAGGAAACAGTGGGATTGGACAGGAACGAGAAGAGTGACATCAATGAAATGTGTGGAAGCGCAGACAATCAGAGCACGACGTTGGACGCGGTGCAGCGCGGCGAGCGGGTCTCGACCACTGAATTCTCCAGTAGATGCCGGTAACAATTATGGCGTTTTGAAAAAGCCATGGCAGGGCAAGGAGTCAAGGATACAAATCTAGGAAAATTCCAGAAGAGTAATAAGCAAAGACGAGTAGAGCAACCTAATAACAGCTTGTTCCCCAAATTCAGATCCCATGTAAGAACTCTACGCTCCTCTTCTTTTTGACAGTCCACTACCTCTAATTAGCTTATACCTCCTGTCCAATAAACCCACACAATGCCCTAAAGGAACAAAGCCCTTTCTCTACAGGACCTATGCCTCTCCCTCTACCGCCAGAGGAACTCCGCGCGAACGTTTTTCAATGAGACGAAATTCATTCCGCAACTTGTCCTTGGCGGTGTCACAATGACACCTCCGTCTCTGGCTGAATGACTAAGCAGTGGCGGAGTGGGGAGCAGTGGAAATTAGCTGCTCGAATAACCCGGGATTCCAATGGGTAATCCGTCAGATGAGGCAAAAATCCGTGCAGGACCAACACGTCCCCATGACACCTTAGTACTACCTTGCCGGTAAGGTAAGAGCGTGTTAGGTAAATCTTAATTGCCTAATAATGTCCCTAAGAGTAGCGCCCGTTCGACACCTCGCCTTCTACAAGGACAAGGCCACATAGCGGAAGATGAAACGAGCAAGACAGTGTATGGGACAGAGAGAGTCCAGAGAAAGAGTTACTGTACCTTTTTCGGGTTGAGCACCATAAAGACGACTAGCAGCGGAAGTAACATGATGCCAGTCTCCTTGAAACTCATGGCCAGCGCAGAGAGAACTGCTGCGAGTAAAATATTCTGAAAATAAATGCGTTGAGCATGTGATGATCGATCAATAAATCAATAAGCATGCCTCTTTTTGATCGAATGCCAGAATTCCGGTCAGAACGGCAATCGCGGCCAGGACATCGGCTCTGCCTACGATACCAGCGACAGCTTCACAGTGGATTGGATGGACAGCAAAGAAAAGGCTGGCAAAAAAGGAGGCATCTAAAAATGACGCTATTTTGGTGCAGTTACGGACTATTGTAGAAAATGTAGTCGTACATAAAAATTACAAACTTTGGTTTTTTTGTTCCAGCAAAAAAAGTTTGGAGAGTTAATTATTCTTATATTAATTGGGAGCTAATAAAAACCTATAGGATTCTCAGTGGTTTTTGTTCTGCTGATGCGAAAACACAATGCGAGTGAAGAGAGATTGCACACCTGAAAAGAAGGCCGCGTCACATGAGCTACGCGGCGCGGCAGACCAGATGACGCTTTTAGTTTCGAGCCTTTTTGAGATTACTGCTTGTTGAAAACACATACACAAAGGATCTAGCAGTAAAAGAAACAAGAAGGCAGCAGTTTCGATCCTGCTCGAGACCCATGACGCCCATCTGGTCTATCGCACCGCGTCGGTGATGCGGCGCGGTCTCGTTTTCAAGTGCGCAATAATGATTGACGCTCCATATAAGAGCACAATTTTTGGCTCGCACACTGCGGGACGTCTATGGCTATTGAAAAACTCACTAATTAAGCTTGTCATTCATTTTTCAGTGAGTTCACACTCAGTACAACTGCTATTTTTCAGATTTACGCCTTGTTAAAAAATTTTAAATTCAAAATTATGAATTATACTGCACTAAAGTTTTCAGATTCTTGCAAAAATACAAACAGACAAAAATACTGTTGAAAGTATGGAGGTCTTACAACAGAAACCCTAACTCAAAACTTTACAGTACGCAAAGCATGTAAGCGGGATTTGCGGTGTACTTTCTGTGAAGATAGAAAATGTGCATTCTATCACTGCCAGAGCATTTACCAAATCGGCCAAACCTCAATTTTGAGAGGTCAAAGATTACTTGTCAAAACAACCTATACGTTTACTGGAACAACCATTCTCATGGAAACTTTGATTTCTTAGGCTTCGACAACACATTGCTCTTTGTTCAAATGTATGATGTAGATGCAAACCAGGATTATTTTCTCAGAAATTTCTGGAGATATTGAAAATCCGTGTACTGCATCCCCCCTAATCCTGAACACTATCCCTCTCCATTCTTCCTTCATTTCTCTGAAACAAATTTCACTTCGACGTGGAGCTATAAAGGTGTATTATGTGTTCCTAAACAATGTCGTTTCCTTCATGAAATGTGACATCTTAGCGGGATATTCTAGAGATATGCCATAATTCACACTGACAGCGACTACAGCACATAAAAGCTTCCCCTTCCAAGGTGTTCACCTCAACTGCTTACATAACTCTCCGTTAATTGCCACGAAACAGCTGTTTTCTCACCGCGTATGCATTACTAAGCAGTTTGGTCAGCTTGCCGTTACGTAAGCTATGATGACAGATCTATACTGTTTGCCCAGATGATGAAAAATCTCAAAAAAGTATGGCGAAATAGAACTGAAGGATGAAAAGATGAAAGAAACAAAAAAATCAAAAAAGGAAAAGGGAACTCCAGGTAAAAGTTAAAATCTGCAAGCTTCAATGGAGTTCTACAGGGCACAGCATGGAGTAGTGAAAACACCCAGACTTGGTTTGCTACTCATTTATATGTAGTGTGTTCCGCCGCAGAACGTAAATGTGAAGGTATTAGAGAGAGAGAGAGAGAGAGAGAGGAGAGAGAGAGAGAGAGAGAGAGAACGCAAGAGAGTGTACGGTAGAGAGGCAGGCGAGAAATGCGGGCCATAGACACAAATACTCAGCTATTGCTTTTTTGTGGAACGAACTGTACATCTTATGGACAAAATTAATTAAATATGGTCATTTGTACATTAGTAGTACATTAGTAGTTATGAAGCAGTAGTATTTCATAGTTACAGTAGTTACATAGCGTAGTACGTACATTATATGTAGGCATAGTAGTTATCAGGGCTGTGCGTTACTAACGTAACGAATTAACGCATTAACGCGTAACGGCCATTTTTGGCCTAACGTAACGAATTAACGGATTAACGAAATCTCAAATTTTTCTAACGCACAGCCCTGGTAGTTATATATGTAGTAGTTGGTAGTATATTATATGATAGCTGTAGTAGTTATATAGTAGTAGCATATCGCAGTTACCGATAGTAGTTACTTACTTAGTAATAGTATAATACACTATAGTTATAGTAGTTATACAGATAGTAGAATATCATAGCTATAGTAGTTACATGGCAATAGTATATTATAGTCATATAGTAGCAGTACACTATTTATATAGTAGATATAATAGTAGTATACTATTGTTATAATAGTCAAATAGTAATAGCACATTATAGTAATACATATAGTAGCAGTACATTATTTATATAATATTCCATTAACAATCTATGCCAAAATTTGAATAATTTACACATTATTCATCCATTTAATCAAAATAAAATGAAACAAAAAGAAAGGTTGATTTTCCAGAAAATACCTGAATTCTGTGCGAAAAACTGGAATTTGCGCACGAGTTTGAGTACCAGACAGGATGTCACTGCATGAAGGAGAACATTTGTCACGTGGAACCTGAAACAAGGAGTTAAGTACACTGTGGAAAACTAGGTGAACTTACAGATCTACAGCACGATTCAGAAACACACCGCTGAATGTTTTTTTTTTGATAACGTGAGAATTTCTTAAAATGACTCTTCCTACGTAATTTCAACGTCAAGATTGATGGATTCATCCCGGGAAAGTAATGATTTAGTGCCTCCAGCCCCCCCCCCCCCACTCCCCCCCTGATCAAGTGAGCGAGTTCTCTGGGGCAAAAAAATGTGTGCAACTTCCTCGAGCGGTTTGTCGCAGTTGTTGGTGAGTAGCAGTGGCTAAGATAGCAAGATATACTTCTTTTTTTCCAAAAAAATCCCTCTACCATAGATATGAGGGAAGGTTGAGACATTTCCGGGAAAGTCCATGAATTTGTCCATGAACCAGCACAGGTCCATCAATCTCTAGGGTGAAGGGAACTGACGCACACTGTCATACGTCCCTGTCGTATGCCAGAGTCACCTTGAGGCTCTTTAAGCTTCAAGGATAATGATATCCTCATTTTCATGGATTTGGCAGAGGAATTCGACTGTCTGGTCGGTGGATTTCTGTCATGCGCATTACGAGCCGCGAAATTTCCTGGCGAATTTTTCAAAGCTCCAAAGACTCGGACAAAATAACGTCCTTCTCTCGTGGAGTTGGGTGAATATTAACATGATTCAAAAGCACTTAACAGAACTTATTTTTTGTTTTATTTTAACGAGATTCAACGTTCAATACCCGAGCGCTACACCTCCACATCTCCTAGTAGTCTTGCGCAACCTCATTCCGCTATAGCCACTCAGCCGGTAATTCAATTTGTTTGCTGGATGGGTCTTTAAATCCGAGCAATCAGCCGGGTCGTCATCGTCACTCTGCTACAACCTATCCCAGCAAAATTTCTCATAAAGCGCCAGTATCCACCCCGAAGCCCAAAATGGAGGCAATGAAGACCAACAGTTTCGAGAATGGATCCTAATTTGTTGTTGTCCACTGCACATATGACGCCTAGATATACGAGAAGGTGCCGCTGATGTGAGGATAATTAAGGAAATGAGCAAATGACTCGGAAAAACTCACGACAGTGGGCTCATTCCGAACAGTGCGGCATTGATCCTGAAGCTCAGGGTCGTCAGCGGACGATAGCTCTTGTGCGACGCCCGGGTAAGTGGGTTACCCCAGAAATCCAAGGTCCATGCTTGGATAGCGCTGACGTCACCGGTGACGACGGGGTTGCTGAGGATGGCTTGGCTGGAAAGCGTATCTTCGTGGTTAGCACCATAATTGGGCAATTTTCGTCTCCCAACTCTGTATACATGCAATTTACTAATGGATTTAGTGGCTTGAAGGCCTAATTAAGGAAATAACCAAGTGAAGAATGTTACCTCAAAGACCTACCTACCCATTTAACGATACGTTGAAATGAAGGAATTCAGATAAAACGAAGCAAAAATAACGCAAGAGAATAATAGATATTGATATCTGGTTTTTTCAAAGTTCTGTAATAGTTTTGAAGAATTTTCAGCGTTATTCCAGTTCTAAAAAGTTTCTACTTCCCTGCTGACTTCATTCTAACCCAGCTGTGCTTATTATTAAATTTTCTGGATACCAAATCCAAAAAATTCCGTGAAAATTAGATCTGTTCAAGTTCATCCGCTTACTCAGAACCCCAAAAAAAAGTTTGTGCATCTGAGACAGCATCTGAGACTTGTTCGCCCAAAAGCTTGTCGACAACTTGTTCTCACTCTACCTTGCCGACAAGTTTTCCACTCAAAAGCTTGCCGACAACTTGTTTTCACACTTCCTTGTGGGCAAGTTGTCCGCACAAGAACTTGTCCACAATCTGACAATCTGTGTGTGTATGTGTATGTGAAAGTGTGTGAAAAAGTATGAAAGTGTGAAGACAAGTTGTCGACAAGCTTTTGAGCCGACAACTTGTTGACAAGGAAGTGTGAAAACAAGTAGTCGACAAGCTTTCGGTGGAGGAAGTTTCAGAAATTTGACAGCAGAAATTTTTTGGGGTTCTGATTAATTCCTTTGCCAATCCAATCCTTCGCGAACTTTATGAGGTGCCGCAATGGCCCGCGGTACCCTTTCCGTATGACCTTAGCGCCACTTTGATTTGGAGCCGATAACACCAAGTGTGATCCTATCAGAAGGGCAATAACAACGACACACCTCCTAGGAACCCTCTACATGACATCTATCCCTAATCGATAGGCACACATACCAAAGAGTTGAGTGAGAAGACCTCTTGGCACCAAATCGGTCTCGGCGGACTTGTTGTGCCTCCTTGACGGACATCGCAATCCATCAACACGGTCAGCTCCCGGCCGAGTCGCAGGCTGCCTACCCTAATTTACATGCGAGAGAACACGGCTTAATCCCGAAGATCACACCCTGGGATTTGTTCTCTTTGCTAGGCCATGAGCATCCAAAGAATATTTACTAGTTACATACGAGTTATTGCAAGAGTAATTTTGGAAAATTAAGGCCAGTAGAACGTTCCAGGGTGCAGCAATACCCTGTATCACCGCCAAGACATCTTCGAGCGTCTTCAAACGAGTTCATATTGAAAATTCAATTATTTCCAAAAAAAACTCCACAAATTCCAAAAATTAGCCAGTTTTTACCTAACACTACATATGTTCGCATTATTTTTATTTTACTACTACAAAAGTAACAAATTACCAAGCAAAAAGTTCCAAAAATCTCAAGAATTTATCATTTTTCATCTACTACCACGTTCGCTATTATTTTTATTTGACAGGTTAAAGAAATTTCGGGTTATCCACCACAAAAACAACAACTCTTTCGGGTTTTCTCCAGATTTCAGCATTTTTAGCCGCATATCTCACTGTGCCACATTTAAAGCGCAGATAAATAAAATGCTACATTCTTTAGAAAAACAACTTTCTTTTTTTTATTCCACTCGTCGGGCCCATTAGGAAAGAAAGAAAATTTATTTAACCTCTCAGTAGACCTTTGTAGAGGAAACAGAGAGTTCTCTGAACCAATCTATTCTCCCAGGAAAAAATTGTCCACCCCCTCTTGTTTAGGGAATTACCTGGCAAAAACTGGAAACCAATCAGCAAAATGGAATTTCCAAGAAAAAAGAGGATAACTCCAGCGGTTCTGCCACGCATACCGTTTGCATTGCACTACAGAATGGGATGAGAAAAGGAACAGTGATATTAGTGAAATGTGTGGATGCGCAGGCAATCAGAATGCCAAGCTGCAGATTGCGCGGCGCGTGCAGGCGGGTCCAAAACTTTCTTATAAAAGTGGATAAAGCGGGAAAGATGGGAGGGAAAATTTCCTCTGTGTTTTTTTTGCCTTTCTCCATTTTAGAAAATTATATTTGAAGGCATCTACTGGTATCTACCTTTAAAAATAAGACGTAAAGGCTTATGAGGAACTATTTTCTCTCCAACTTCATTTAGGTGTATTTTAGTGTGAGGTAATTATAACAGTTTATTATGCAATACAAGCCCAGGAGATCAATAACTTATTTTGAAATATAACATGAAATAAATGTGGATGATGAAATCTCAAGGGTTCAGTCTAACTATTATGTATATTTCAACATTCGAAATGTAGATGGTTAAAAACGAAGAATTTCCACTGATTTTGCTTATATTTCATGAAAGAAAATTGAAAAAAAAAACTCAAAATGGAGCAGACCCCTATCCCGGACATCCTGGAAAATTCGAGTCAGGCAAAACTCATCCAGTTTCTCACGTGAAATATTCTTCCAAAGTCATTCCTAACCACCAGCTGGCACTAAGCGTAGCCAGCGGCGTCCTGTGGAAGCTGGCACTTGCGGCTAATCCGCTTTGAACGGCTTATTCGTTAGTCACCAACCAACTAAACCGGGTAAACAACCGCTGTCCACGTTACTCACACATCTCACAACCACTATGCTATTCAAATCTCCGTCAAGGTTCATTAAACTAAAGGACTTATCGATTACCTGTCATCGTACACAAAATCTGCACGGAAAGTGTTACTGTAAAGTAGTACAGCCGCTGAGAATACTAGTAAATATTGATAATTTGCAGACATTCGCTCCGAGATGAACATCATCGAGCATCGGGGGCGATAGACACTTTTCTCCCGGTCTCACGGGAGATCTTTGCGGCGATAGTGGGCGGAGCGACCACGCCCACTCGGCTAAGGAGCATCCGGAGACTCGCGATTACGAGACGATAGCGTGTCAGGAGTGAATAAATTGAAAGTCGAAGAAAAATTGTTAGCAAATTACGGAGAAAATCGATAAATTCAGGAAACCCTCACGTGTCGTGTACGAGGAGGGAGCTTCACTGTGGTAGTTTCGATGGTTTTCCCATTAGTTTTCCTTGTCAAAAAAGGAATAATATTTGAAATTTATAGAGCCTTTGCCTTGAATAGAAACAGACTTTAGAATTTTCATCTAGGAGCACAGCACCAATCATTGCACTTAGGTTTTTACTGCTTAAGTTGAAGTTTTTGTGCAGAAGATGTAGGATTTGAGGTTGTGTTAATTAAAAAAAGACGTGGAGAAATGGAAACAGAAATGAAAAAAGCCTACTTCTATATCCTGGAATTCCCAAAAAAGTTCGCCCACAGTTCGTGGAAGAGCTAATTGATGTACTCATCATGGAAGGCCCTACAGCTATAATTATTATGTACCGTAATCTCTTTTTTGTAGGGTTGTGGTAGGCATGAGGTAGGCTTGATTTTCCATAGAATCCACCAAAGCTTTGCATAACGGAGTTACTCCGGATGCATCATTGCAAGGATGTGTAACCTCATGTCCATGGGTATGATTACCCGTGGGTAGCAGCAGAGTATACACAACATTGCATATGGGTAAACGTGAAGTGTGGCTATGTGTACGTCAACTTGGGAAGTCGAATTCGACTACTATCTTGGCTCCTGTACTGGGATGGCCAACAGCAGATCCATCATATATCTTTAGATGAGGAGAGGGAGCGGTAGCACCTCGAGAAGCCTTTTCACCTTGAATAAATCAATCAATTTGTTGTATTTTGCAGAATATTAGCTCTTGACTCCTTATACACATTCCGTGGCTTCAATAATTTACTGGAAGGGATAAGAATTCCTAAGACGCATAAAACACTGTAGCACCATTCTCAGCTATTCGCCGAACATAAATTCTAAAAACACAGAGTAGTGCTCTCATGAAAAACTAGGGCAGCGATGCTAACGCACTCATTTTTTGTCGCTTTCCAGTAATAGATGGGGGCTCCCTGCAAGTCCCAAGGGGTGAATGCGGCCGAACACTCGCCCTTCCCTCCCTAACCTTTACTTCAGGATAAGATGAGCCAAAAGAGATGAACTTGGGAATGTGCTAATTCACGTTACGCCTGTAGCTTCTCAAGAAATGTTGATCTTGTTCCTCCACCCCACCCCCCCCCCCCCCCTCCCACCAACTTGTATACTCAGGAAATTTTTGAGAAGTTAATTCGAAAAATTTATTTTTGAGAAGTTAATTCAATAAGAAAACAATAGAATAGGGTCCACACTGCTAAAAGATTACGGAAATATTCCTGGTATTTCTTTTCTCTCCAGAAAAAGATCCTTATTCACTAGCTTTGAATCCAGTTGTACGCTGCAAACGAATATACACAGATCACTCAAACCTACGAAATTACCCCTAACGTAAGTAAAATGGAGTTGGAATTGTTTTCAAGTCGATACTTTTACGAAAAACAACAACAACCAAAAAAGAAACGACCTCTAAATTCTTTAAAAAAACCCACGTGATCCAAAAGCTGATAAAATGCTTGTTCTATTTGTTATTCAAGTCGCAGAGAAGAAGAAGAAAGAAGAAGAAAAATGAAAGAGGAAAAATCCAGGTAATTTGGAGGTGTAGCCAATATGAAAACATCCAGAAATGCGGATGAAAAGTAACAAAATATAAATTTTTGCACTTCTTAAAGGCATTGTGTCAGCTCGTTTTCGTGTTTGAGCTTTTAACAGATTCTGAATCTCCTCGACACGCTGAATCCAACGGTATACCTGAGATGTAAACCCTATTTCTAAACGTTTTCCCGGACGGGATTTGTAACAGTTTGTCGAGCCGAGTGGACGCGTGAAGTAGTCGATCTCATCGATCGGACACGTCTAGACGTGTTGGCTAAGGCTGCAGACGTGGCGCGCAGCCAGCACAATCACGAACCGCTCCACATAGGTGGTCCGTGAACTGCACCTTCGGACCCTACGAAAACGGGGTTTTCGTCATTTTTATGAGCTTTGACGTACATCTTCGGAATTAGAGCGACAACGAGGTCTAGAGTATGCTGCTGTCTGCAGTCCACGAAACGTGGTGACACACCTTTAATGGTCAAACTTCTCCCCGGGGAAGAAGCGCAGGTTATTCTACCCTGACTTTGATAAACCCAAACACCATCTTCCTAGTACACACTTCCTAAACAAAACACAAATAAATAAATAAATAAATAAATGGATTCTCAATTAGCTATTTTCTTACCTCTGTTTTGCAGTGTTTTCCCACGGTTTCTTTTCACCATTCTTTCATTTTTCATTTTCATTTCCGTTTGATACGTCATACAACGTGCTGGAAAAAAAACGAACAAACAAAGTATTACAAACTGTGGATCCTTGTTAAATTTTATAAGAATGATGTGTTAGATATTATTTCGTATCAGTAATTTAGTATATTCGGCACAAGAAACAGAAAAATAATGTGGGACATGAACAAATGGAACACCAAAAAACACCAGATTAAGCTGTCAGGGTTAAACGGAGCACCAAATAATTAGATAAAATGCCCGGATTTATCGCTTGCCAAAATCTCCAAAGCTTTAAGAACTATTTCTCCTCTAGAGATGCCAACTTCTGGAGGAGGTCTCTTTCCTAGGAACTGTGCTCAAAAGAGATAAAAATCACTATAAGTCGGCAAAATTTGCGAGTTGGATATCCATAAAGATGAAAAAGTACCCAGAAGGCTTAGAATGCGTCCAGATCCACCACCTCTCAAAAACTGCCTACACAGATCACCTAATTCTTCCAGGAATTGTAGAAAAGATGACTCCGTTAGTCTCGTAATAGCTGCGCTATCGTCTCTTATGAAATTGGATGCCTTTCTCTGGGTGGCGATAATTAATAGGCAGAGCGTAAAGGCAAACGTAGACGCTGGTCGACGGCGTTAATAGGGGTAGCTTCTCTAGATAATGATGCCAACGCACGAATACGCTGATAATCCGCTACCAAAACTAATGAGCCAAAGTTGACGAGTCGGCGGGGACTGGATTTTTCAAGCGCGCATGGTTTTGATAAGAATCGATCTGTGTAGGGACTCATTCATACTCTTTCTTCTAAAAAAGCTAGTGGTTCATCGATCCTTCTTTCAAAAAATATCTTCTGACTCAGGGCCGTATACATCATGGAAGTTACCCAGGGTAAACGTGTTGACACCACAAGTTTACCCATTGTTAGCACTGGCGTCAGGACATTCACCCTAGCTAATCTCAGTGGTGCATACAGGCCCTGCCTGAATTCATAACCCACTTCCGAATCCAAGAGATCGAACTCCGTCTCGGTCTCTTCAACAAACCTCGTCGAAGGCAAAGGCCCGGCACCTATTGTTCTCAAATATTGACCCTCTCAAACCCTGGGGCCACAGCCATCATTGAGATTAAACAGGATAAAGGTGTTACCAGCCTCACATTTGCCCATCGTTAACACGGGTGTCAACACGTTTACCCTGGGTAATTCCAGTCGTGCATCCGGACCCTAAGTCCCATAACACCTCCACTACCTTGCTATCTTTACCTCCTTTTAGCCCAAGTTCAATGTAGCCTCCTGTGCTATCAAAATCCCCGCTTGTTAAAAATTCAAAATTGGCGCGCTGAGTATCAGCAGTGCGTTTGGAGCTGACGCTCCAAATGAACCCAATTTTCAGAACATATTGAGTTGGTTTTCTATATGTGCGATTTTTTTCTCATTGTCCAACCGAAAATGTGTGATATGTGTACCCACCCACAGTCTCACAGGAAGCAACGCGGTTATGCACCGACAAGCGCGCTCGATATCGAATGGAAACGACTGCGTCTCACAACCAGTCGCTGACCGCTTCATCACGAATCACAGCCTACCAAATGAAATATGGCCAGATTTACCCAGCGTTGCACGGATAACATACTTTTATCAGTATCAGGAAGTAAAGAAGGTTCAGCCACTCTTTTCAGCTCATTTGCTCTACTCACAACACGTTAGGCAGTCACGCAATAATTGGACATCATCTGTGAGTCAAGTGCATTCCCAGCCACCTAACTATTAACGCTAATAGCGCCGCCGCAAAACAGATTACACGACGTTCTGTAATTCACCACGGAAGCTGTGATTAGGATGTAGCAGCAGTGGTAGTATGCGCAAGCGGCTTGTGGACTTTCAATGATAAATTCAATCAATATTCATGGAAAGCACGATGATTAATTTTTTCAGCAATGCTAGCTGACAAGAAAAAACCCGGGACCGGAAAAGGTGGCATGTCCACATTGGCCCCCAAGTCCAAGATACACTTCGAAGGATTCAAGGGTTTGGAACCACTGAGGTAGGGGCTTCGGTTTGGCATGTCAGGGGTCTTGTGGAACTGCAGTGCAATTTATACTAGATGCGTGCGTTTGATGAACGTGCGTCTGTGCGATGAAGGATAGGGCCAGTCGCATCGCTGACGCAGCTCGGACGCATGCGCTTAACGGCATCGCGGCGTCCACGCGTTCTTTTCGTTCAGAATATGCATGTTGCGTTGATCGGTCCTAATGAAAAATCCTCCTCCGTAAATGGATGCGTACGTCTGACTAGTACAAGTAGCCCTATATGCAGTTTGACGTACGATAGACTGATCAGCTCGTTGCTTCTCTCCAGTGTAGTCATGCACAAACCACATTTTATTCTACGCCCGGAAATTACGGTAAGACCATCTGCTAACCGGACTGAACTTTTCTGCATTTCTAAGGCTGAATCACCAATAAGCGCGACTTTATTCTTCGCCCTAAATTGTTTTATGGCTCATAACTAATGAACAGTCATCACTCTGATCATTTCTGAACTACCGTTTCACTAATGATCTTCAAGTTTTTATTGATTAGACTGATAAAATCCCTTCATTCATATGTCTTCATTCGTCAAGCCTCGACTTCGAAGAAAAGATCCTCTTGTTCGGCTAATAGCGCACAGTTATTCAACCATACTATCAGCTCTGAAGATTGTTTTTCTGGATGTATACGATAGCAACAATGCTGAGCTCAAGAAATGTCAATTTCTAGAGATGGCGACGATGTGAACTTGAATTCTGAAGAATGTGAGGACTTAAAAGGAAAAGGTGAGGAAACCTATGGAAAAGAAGCAGTTTTGAACAATTTAAAGTTATGGCATCACCAAATTAAGTGAAATGAGCAAGCAATTGAGTGGATGACTGGGTGAATTTTTTTTCTGAGGGGGCACTAATTTCACTATCGAATTTAGATGCCTTGGAACAACCGGCAAAAGACAAAGGCAAGCCACCACCAGCAGGAGGAACAGCACCGCGTAAGTTGATTTTGCTGAAATAAACGCACAGAACACTATTGGTTCCCATAATCAGGCAATGGAGATTCTTCCTGGATTTGCAATCAATTCCGGAAAATTTGTTCCTGAAATTCCAGAAGCGACAAAACCTACGGCTAGCAAAGAAACAGTGACAGCAAGTAAAAGCAAATCGGATGCATCAGGAAAGAAGGTGAGCTCAATTCATCCATGATCGGCCACAGTACGTCTCGGAGTTGATGTCACCCAGGTGACGGTAACACAGGGTGTTGTACTCGTGAAGTATACTTAAAGCCCGGTTAACAGCAGCTGACGTTATTTTTCCAGAAAAATTGGAGCAAAAGATTGCTTTATGAGAAAGAAAAAAATGCTCTGTTAGCTCATTGCTTTATGAGAAAGATAAAAGTGCTCTGTTAGCTCATTTTTAATCCCCTATTTCAAATACAGTAAGCGTCAATAGTGAGGCGTTTTTCGCGGCCTCGAAAAACACGCGGCGCGACCGCGCTGCTCTGGTGGAATCCTCTTCGAGACAAGGAACTATACGGTTTTCTTGATGGTGGTTGGAATGAACGACTATCAAGAAAACCCTGAATTCAGCAGATCGAAAGGCAATTTATACTAGATGCGTGCGTTTGACGCGCGTGCGTCTGCGCAACACCATGCGCCATTGCAGACAAAGCCACAGACGCACTCTCTGAGCTATCCGACCGTAGTTGTCAAACATTCAAACAAAAACGGCAATCCAATTCGGAATACTTTTGTATTATTAAGAATAATTATGCCATTACATGCGTGATATTTACTTATATACTTGGGACCGAATAAAAACTGAATAATTTTGTAACTTCAATTAACAATTTAGGAAACAACTTAGACATCCAAATAATTGAGAATGAGAAGGTCTAAAGCTCTTCTTCTCCTTGTCGAAACTTTCGAATTTTCCACTTATTCGAAATCGAATATTTTGAATAAATGGAAAATTCGGAGGCTCCAACAAAAGAGGCCAATATAGGGCTATATGAGGAAGAAGAAATGGTTTAGGGCTTTCTCATCGTCAAATACAGTACCCGCACTAACTTTGTCAAAAATGAACATCTAGAACGCGGATTTGCGTTATTTTCGTTCTACGGTTATAGCTCATCGTAACAAGGCCATTCACAGACCAAACCAGGGGTCAGAAACGGCAATGGCGTTAGCTACCATATTCCATGATGATCAGCCCTAAATTCTGATACGTAAGAACGAAATTCGCAAGTTTTTAATTCTGCCGCGGCCTTGCCGCGCATGGCGCGCGACGTACTTTGATGCGCGGCATGATCCGAGGACTATAAACGACTCTGGAATTTCAATGTTCAAAATCGAAATTTACAGCTGGTTCCATGAAATATGCTAGCCCACTCCACTGCTGCTTCCGATCACTGGTTCGGTCTATGAATCGCTTTGCTACGATGAGTTATGGCCTTGGAACGAAAAGAACGCAAATCCGCGTTCTGAATGTTCATTTTTAACAAACTTAGTGCGGGTATTGTACCTGGATGTTCAAATTGTTTCCTAAATTATTGATTACAGTAACAAAATTATTCGGTTTTTATTCGGTCCCAAGTATATTAACTTATCCGAAGGAAGAGATTTATATTATGAAGCGGAAGTATTATGCTGCTACTGCGTCCGATACTTAGGACTTATTTTCATTTTATAATTTCTAAAAGGGCTTTTAGTAAGTGCATTGGTAGCGCTCCAGCGACGTTTCGCGTGAAGAAAAGCAATTTTGATCCATCATATAAATTCTATTTGGGAAGACAGCGGCCATATTTGGATATAATTTATGAGCAGCCTATTCAAATTTCGTCTCAGCTCAATGATACGGTCGGAAAATGGCGTTTCAAGATTGGGATTGCATTTTTGAAGGGGGGATCCCATGCTGGAGTTTTTCCACAAACGTAACACATCTGAAAGTGCGTTGAAACGACACAACATTGCATCTATCAATATTTGGTTGATTTACTCTCCTATTCGTGTTTTTCTTCTTAAATTTCCATATCAAATTCTCTTTTTCAGACGCTAATACTTGGTGCCATGATAACCATCATTATATTATTAGCGTTGACATCAACTGCAACGATAGTGGTGACATTACATTGGTATGGTTCGATTCATTGGTTCCCGGCGTTATCAGCAGCTCTTCAAGGAAAAGATTGAGCCGATTCCGCCTAAGAATGCTCACGGCGATTCATATGCGTTTTGCATGTAATCCTTCCAGTTTACTCTCAAAAATGCTATCTTCTTTCGAAATTGTTGCGTCACTAATTACAGCAGCAATAAAAAATTTATTATTCGGCAATGATCGGAGTTTATGGGATATTTTCTAACTCAAGCGAAGCAAAACCAACTTTATGCCTATCGAAAATGGCGAAAGAAAACCTTATAGAACAAGATAAGTATAATAAGAAGAATTTTCGTGAATTCCCATAAAGAATGCCAGACGATGACCCTTATTTTATGCTATAATATTTATTTGGAAAAACATATGTACATACAAATCAGCTATGTAAAATGCACGGAATGAACTTGTACATCTCCGCCGATTCCCAGCGAGCGCACTTTGAAGCCCGGTTGCCTTTCGCGGAATTCGTAAGTAAATCGGCCATCAATATACACCTGAAATAGAACAAGAAATAAGTAAACCGTAGTAGCCGGTGCCATCCTGTTTTAATTGCCCGCACCAATCACTCCTGCCACTACACACCATGAATGCAGAACGTTATTATACCTTTGTTTAATCTACCTTTATACCAATGTATGGGTGACTGAGCTATTTTTAGTGAGAAAATGTACATCAGCTTTTGACGACAAACAAGAACTCACGAAAACAGAGTGAAAACGGGTTGGCACTAAGTCGACCGTATAATAAGTGTCTGCTATGAAATATCCGCCCATCATTGGAGCTGTTTCTTCAACCTGCCAATGGCCATTATAGAATGAATTAAAGATGATCCTTTTTTCCTGAAAAGAACTCTCCAATAATAAATGTGTCAGCGAATTCCCTAACGAAAACATCAGCTTGTATGACGTGGAATACCGTTCAGTGATCCGGAAACTTACACGGACTCGTGGATCCATTTGCATCACAATGTCTTCTCCATTTTTGAGGTTGATCTGAAATCAGTGCATTCATAGAAATTAGCGGATTAGCAGTTCAACATATAACATTAAAACCACTTGTTGATCCGTGTCGCGACTTCGTGCGACTCTATTTGTAACATCTTGAAAGAGTCCCAGGTCGCGCCGAGTCATAGCCCTACGCTCCCCGCACGCGCACGTTAGGCTCCGCCCCCTCCGCCGAAACTGCATGAATAGGGGCGCGTGCGTCCTCACCAAACCATTCGTCGAGAGTCCACCACGGGGAGCGGTAGCGTAGCAAAGCAAGAGGAAAGATGTTGGAACAACACATGTGTCGAGCAACAACACCAACAATCCACATGCTACGACAAGGACAGGAGCTGCGCCTCAAAGAGGTAACCCGGCGTTCCTGGCTGCGCGAGGAAGTGTGGAGCACACGCTGCTCCTGCGGAGCACGGCTCATACGTCGGGGAGTTTGTGTTTGCCATCAAGCCCTAGTGACGGGCTGGTTGTGTTCCCCACTTAGTCTTTGTATTGTATTTGTGCATACATTCGTAGCGGGCTATGAATATGGGCAGTGTTAATGTTCTGTTGTGTAGCATGAAGTACAGACGGAGGCCACGAAGGTAGTGGCCACAATATCCAGCACAGTTACTATCTTACACATGTGTATCATCAGTGCTGGCAGATGAGATGGCAGATCATCTGCGATATCACATGTGTCGTTTGCTGTTGGTTGTGCATAGTGTACGGGATCTGGTTATGTCACAAGTGTCGTAGTGGTTTAGGTTGGTAGCAAGGGCCTCCACAGCAGTTGTGCAACCGCGTTCTTTGGCAGGCGGACAATAGCATTCCGACGCAAGCTTCTAAGCTACCAACATCGGCAAGGCACACGCCTGGTATGTGCTGTTCGGGGGTTCTCCCTGCAGCTCTGCCGGTGCATATTTCGTGACCTGTATCTACTGAACGAGCTGCCCTGGAATTCGCGTCAATCCGATATCCACATGTGTTGCAGTTATCATGGTGGCCCACAACAAAATACAGAGATAAAACTGGAGAGACCAGCAAAAATGGTGAGAAAAGTGGGGTGCAAGATGGAGATGTGAATAAAACGTTGCTCGAATTAGAACTCAGAATACCCTTGTACAAACCAACTTCGAAATAATTATGTAAAACGGGAAAAGTTAGAACATGAACAATGTACCCCGCCCAGCAAGAAACTATAAATGTGCTACACACCCAAGAAAGTTGTAACCTGTCCAAAAGAAGCCGGTCATATGTTTAAAACAGATATACTATCCCTCAGCGACTATTCCCAGACAGCGAAGGCAATCAATCTATGGGAATATTGTAGAGATTGGATACTAATTGCAAAATTGTTAAAACCCTAAAAAATATAATCTTCCGCGAAATGTTGATGAATTCTGTCAGGAATGTAGCGCAACGTCAATAACATATACAGGTACTTGTTCAACAGCGTTCCACGAGTAATACACTGGAAGAAACTGAATAAGAACTCCTACATAAAACTTGTAGTCTGCTCTTTTCCTGCATCGCAGTACAATTCGAATCCTTCGCACATGTGTGAACTCAGTTACAAGGAATTCGATGGGTGTTTCCTGAAAATGAGGGATTTACTGTCCAGGTGAGAACCGAAGAGCCAATGCGTTGATAGTGAAATGTCTGAAATATCTGAAAGATTTACATGGCGTAATATTATCACATGATTATATATGAATAAATATGAGCACTGTGACATAAAGTCCGTCTTATCATACACCTAACCCATCCATTTAGATTCTCAACTTTGCTTGCATTCAGTAATACATGAATTTGGCATCCTGCCACCAAGTAGTCAAAATAAGTGCACTTGAGCGGCCCGAAAGCTACACAGCAGCCAATCGGCTTCCTCGAGACGTAGAACTCCAGACCTTCGCAGTATAATCTTTTGTCTAAATCTAACTAGTCGTTTATGCATGGACTTTGAGTAAAGACCAAACGAATAAAAAATGAAATGAAAACTAATCCATACCGGATAGAAAACCTCTTGAACGAATTCGATGGCGGGTCTTGGTTGGTTGTTACCTGCAGTCATCCTGAAATTTCCGAGGATCATCCACAGAAATGCTTTAAAATTGAGAACCGGAACATTCTGAAGCAGATTCCTCCCTAGTGAGCGTCGATAGAGCTACAATTAGTTTTCCCTCATATTTTGTTGTTCCACAACAAAAAAAAAAAATGCAAAAAAAACACTAAATATCGCTGTGAGTTACCAATACTGCAGCACGAGATAGCAAATCAAAAGTCGGATCCACCAGCGTTCATTGTAGATGCGCGAAGATTTTTCAAGCTACAGTGAGCGTCGATGGCGTTGGCGTTTTCGTGGCCTCCGGAAGGACGCCGCGCAACCGCGTCGCGCTCGCCGGAGTCGATGTCGTCTGTTGGCGTAATGCTATTTCTGGGCACTTTTCTTTTCGCTTTGATTATTTATCTATTTATTTCATACATTTGAAGTGTGCCGTCAAAAATCATAGAGCAGATACCGGTATGTGTACTACAGCATAGTATATGTTAGAGAAATCAACCCAGAAGGTGATGTGGTAGAGTATTCATGTTATAAGAATAACGCCAGGTCAATGGTGTTATCCCTCGTGAACGTAGATTTATGATTTGTAGTAAGAGAGACGGGTCATTTCACAACTGCAAACATAGAAAAAAAACTCAAAATTGATTACAAAGCAAGCCATAGAAGTGAAGATGACGTTCGAAGCAACATAAGTGATGTGAATTGTCAAAAAAGAAAACAGGAAAAAAAAATGCTCAAAAACAGTGAATATCAGGGAAAAACTATCAGACAAACATTTCAACGCACTACGTGCACAAACACTGATCATTGATGTCGAAAGTGCAGGTGTTAGTTAAAAAAGGGCAAGGTCACTTCGTATGGATGACTCATCTTTTATAGGCGTCTTTAAACAGTATGCCGGGCAACCCTTTTTCGAAGCTGGCGTAGTCTTCGAACTTTTGGATGCAGATCGTCATAATAATGAAGGGAATCCCGTATATATACAGGGAACTCCAAACGGCCGTGTGCAAGGGGTGGGACCGCTGCGCGGCGTGGCACTTGGGTGGTCTGCTGCTGGCAGAAGCAGACAACCAGAGGCAACATGCAGAACCGCTGTGTCTCTGTCCAAGAGAGCCGCGCCGCTGTCTCGCCCCTTGCACACGGCCGTGTGGTGTTCTCTGTAGACGAAAATTGGGCATCCCTACCAAAATTCTGCCGCTAGATGCTGCTCTTTTCTCAGTAAACGTTTCAATTTCACACAAAGAGATTGATATAGTTGGGAGAAACCACTAAGCTGTTACTACAGGCGGTTCGGAAATGAGTCGGTATTGGTGCATTTTTACGTAAAGAGATCGGAGCGGCCTTTGCCAAGTCGCGCATGTTTAAGCTTGTTAGTCGCAGTAATTTTTAACTGCTTAACATGTTAGAAAGGGTCCCGGAAATGATGTGGAAGTACGTGGAACACATGACTCACCTCAGGTCCGTGAATGCACCAGTACCGACTCCTTTCCGAATGCCCTATACTACATCTCAAACATGTATACTGCACGTGTCTCGCTCAACATACTCAACAATCAGTCTCGTTTGCACTTAACAGAGGTACTGTAGCACAGAAAGGACATACGGTAAGAGAAAAGATATGTGTTGACATAAAGTGTTACTGCAATGTGAAAGTGGTATTCAAAATACAAAGTATTTAGTGAAACTTGGTGAAATAAAAAAATAATATGCAGTAATTAGTGAAAAAAATTGAAGTATAGAGACTATTCGACAACTGAGAAGAGAATAAAATCGGGATTACCATAGCTCGGGGGATGGATGCTCTTTGATAATAAAAGGACATCCATCTTAGTGCATTTTTTATGGAATCATCTTCTCATCTTAATGCATTTTTTATGGAAGTGAATTCAAAACGGAGTGAGGTACCATGAGATGTTCACACATCCACCTGTCAGATTCATAGAACAGTTGCCAATCATATTTTACTCACCAATATGTACATAAACAAAGCATAGGGATCTTTTTTCACATGACTAGTTCCAAATTAGGTAACGTGCACAGAGTGTACAGTAAGGTCTCCATCAATTTCGAGAGATGACACCTTGAAACCAGAATGACGCTCGCGAAATTCATGTATGTTGCGACCATTGACGCGCACCTAAAGTTCATTTGCTGGAGAAATCTTTGAGCCAATGTCGTACAACTCATAAGCTCTGCATATGTCACCTTCTCATATGGAATTCCTGCTACGCATACCTTGCAACAGAAAGTGTATGTCGAATGAGATTCAGAACTATCAAATCTGAAGCGAAAATCACTCACATAGACGGAATGATGGCCGCTGGGACAGAAATCTATGAAATAAGTTTGGGTAGAAACAAATTTGCATCGACCCGCTATCCGTTCTTCTGATTCCCAAACTCCGTTACGGCAGGTGTTGAAAGTGATATGTGCAGGATTCGGATCATAGTCTTCGGTTTCCTAGGACAGAAAATTGCTGGATCAAGTAGTCTGAACAGAATACAAAAAAATAATACCAGTGTGTGAGCTTTGAAACTGAGCACTACTTCACTTCCATTCTTGAGGCGAATCTAAAACGAGGTCATGGTCTGCCGCGCCGCGCCACACCCGCAACGCGGCAGACCAGCTGGGAGCTCTAATTGTCGGAAATTGGCGGAATTGATGATTTGCTTGTTTCCACAAAAGCATTTCGGAACGAAGACAATCACGCAAAAAAGTGTGGAAAACACCGTCCGAGACAACAGCGTCCAGCTGGTCTGCCGCACTGCGTAGGCGATGCGGCGCGGCAGACCACATTGTTGTTAGTACCATTATTGCTTGAGGGTCATTCAAAGGAAAAACGCATGTTAACGAAACAATTCACTCTGACCTAATACTAAGTTTATTCTCTGAAGCTAATTTGAAACATGCATTGTATGGAAAATACGAAGACAACCCACTCACATGAAAATCGTGAGTTGTGCGCCAACCAGGTTGTAAAACAACTCGAAGCTTATCCCCTACAACGAAGCTGGTTACAGGAACCACTAAAGGAAGCTTGGTTGACTGAAACATGGATAGTATTACTAGAGCGGGAAACAAATGTAAAAAAAATTGTCTTGTAGATAGAAAAGTAAGTTGACAGCTTACTATTACAGTTCCAACAAAGTTTAGTGGACTGTCAGTGATCAGCTCAGCGCGGCTGTACTGGATCAGTACAACCAGCTGGATAAAGCTTACACATCCCAAGTCCGGTCTTCTTTAAACCTCGGCATAATATTCTAATATTTGTATGCTTCTGTTAGCGACGCACGAGGTTGTCAAACTTCTTTATTGGCCGACGTTTCGGCGACTTCGCCTTCGTCAGAGCCTGAAAGAGTCGAGTCGATCCGTTAAAGTACTTGGACAAACACCTCCTCAATCCAACTTCGATCCAGATTATACCCAAGAATCACGAATAACCCCAGCGGTAACATACTCACCTCTTCACAAGTCCGCCAACCGGGTGATGTTTTGGACGACCGGCCGAACACGCAGAACTTGGAAACAGTATGAGACGTTCTGCCATTAGTCATATCTCGCGTCAGATCTTACACAGTGCGAGATATGGATAGAGCTCACTGGTGATGGTGGGGCACTCCTCTTTGCGGTTCATTCTCGGGTTTTTGGCATGAATCCAAAAGGCCTCGAGCGTCTTGCGTGCTGATATCTCAGTTTCAAGTGCAAGAATCGTTGCTTCTACTTCGTAATCGACGCCGTCATGCACTCGCATTCGATGAGCACCCAAAGGGTTAGACGAGCGAGAACTTAGTTTCCCTTCAAGATGCTCTTTAATTCTAACGCAGAGTGGCCGTGCAGTTTCACCAATGTATTCGTTCCCGCAGACTCTGCACTTGATCATGTACACAGTACAAGATTTCATGCAATCACCCTCTGTGCCGAATGGACAAATGACACAGTCGGGCGTTACGCAGAGGCGGTCGTATAAGCGGTTTCGAACCAATTGGTGTTTCAAATTGTTTGGTGGAATTTCAGTGATCGTCACCAAACTTTCCAGACCTGCTCTCCTCAGACAGAGTCGCGTGGCTCTGCTAACATCATCGGAGATGAACGGCATGCAAAACTGGATTGTATTGGATATATTGGCATGTTCTTCCCGCGTTTGTTTGTTGCGCCGCCAACCATAGGATCCTCTGAGGGCATAACCGTTATATTAATTTTATTATTCTGGTGCAATTACTCAATTACGTTCCGGCTCACCTAAAAAACACAACCATGTTTCTGGATCATCTACGTAATGCACGCTTCGATAACAACTGTGTGATGGAGTCATTCGATGTTAACGCACTTTATACCAACGTATCGAATGACTCAGCCATGCAAGCGGTGTTTGAACTTCTCAACCAACACCAAGGAACCATCAAAATGCATGGTTTGTCAATAGCGCACATTATGACACTTCTCAAGGAGTGTCTCAGCTGCACAACTTTTAGATGGTCTGGTAAATACTTCGCGCAAAATAGGGGATTAGCCAATAGGGGATGGGACAACGCCTCGCACCAGTACTTGCCATAGCTTTTATGGCAAAAATCGAGTCTCCTGTCTTAGAATCGCGCCCGCTCTTGTATTGTAGGTATATCGACGACTGCTTCATCATCTGTTCCACTCAAAATGAGATGGACAGATTTTTTGAACTGTTGAACGAACAATCGGAGCACATAAAGCTAACTAGAGAAACACCAAAACAAGACTGGCTCCCATTCTTAAACGTGCAGGTCCACATTTCTGGGGGTACTCTACGAACAAAATGGTATCGCAAACCAAGTAACAAGAACATTATTGTTCACAACCTCTCTGCCCACCCTAAACAGACGAAGAGATCGGTTGTTGGCAACATGTTCAAGACAGCAGCAAAGGTCTGTTCAGGGAGGGAAGAGAAGCGTGAATCGCTCCACTTGGCTCAAGATATCGCCATTTCTAACGGTTATGCCCTCAGAGGATCCTATGGTTGGCGGCGCAACAAACAAACGCGAGAAGAACATGCCAATATATCCAATACAATCCAGTTTTGCATGCCGTTCATCTCCGATGATGTTAGCAGAGCCACGCGACTCTGTCTGAGGAGAGCAGGTCTGGAAAGTTTGGTGACGATCACTGAAATTCCACCAAACAATCTGAAACACCAATTGGTTCGAAACCGCTTATACGACCGCCTCTGCGTAACGCCCGACTGTGTCATTTGTCCATTTGGCACAGAGGGTGATTGCATGAAATCTTGTACTGTGTACATGATCAAGTGCAGAGTCTGCGGGGACGAATACATTGGTGAAACTGCACGGCCACTCTGCGTTAGAATTAAAGAGCATCTTGAAGGGAAACTAAGTTCTCGCTCGTCTAACCCTTTGGGTGCTCATCGAATGCGAGTGCATGACGGCGTCGATTACGAAGTAGAAGCAACGATTCTTGCACTTGAAACTGAGATATCAGCACGCAAGACGCTCGAGGCCTTTTGGATTCATGCCAAAAACCCGAGAATGAACCGCAAAGAGGAGTGCCCCACCATCACCAGTGAGCTCTATCCATATCTCGCACTGTGTAAGATCTGACGCGAGATATGACTAATGGCAGAACGTCTCATACTGTTTCCAAGTTCTGCGTGTTCGGCCGGTCGTCCAAAACATCACCCGGTTGGCGGACTTGTGAAGAGGTGAGTATGTTACCGCTGGGGTTATTCGTGATTCTTGGGTATAATCTGGATCGAAGTTGGATTGAGGAGGTGTTTGTCCAAGTACTTTAACGGATCGACTCGACTCTTTCAGGCTCTGACGAAGGCGAAGTCGCCGAAACGTCGGCCAATAAAGAAGTTTGACAACCTCGTGCGTCGCTAACAGAAGCATACAAATATTAAAGCTTACACAATTAGTTATCTTACATGTCAACCTGTTCTCAACGCACTCAACATTAATTGGACTTGGTGAGACTGTACATTTAAGCAGCAATCCTGTAATCGGTTTTGAGTGATCATTTCGATAACATACTGGTTTGAAAATTTCATTGGAGAAATGCGTGTATGTTGGCATCTCAGCAGACAGTCCCTGTGCACTAGCTGTAGCCATACGAAAACCTAGAAAAGAATCAGAACAGCACTGCAGTGGAAAAACAAAGATAGCAGCACTTAAAACGTCAAGACGGGCAAGCGAAAAAAACCGAATCAGAAGGTTGACAGTGAGAGGCCGGCAAAAGGGCAAAAATTCTAGGCAAGAGTGAATTTGATGATTCATGCACAGAATCCAACGGTGTCGACAAGTCGACACAGGTGATCGATAGATAGGATCATCATTTCTCTCTAGTGTGATTCTTCTTTCCTATGTTTATGTTATGCTGTATGTTGCATTTATCTTGTTTTGCCTAGCGAGCTTTATGAATCATGTTTATATATTTGTGTACTGTATATAAGCATGTATTCCCCATGCTGGGGGAGGTTCGAAAGGTTGGATAAAACTATTGTGAGCAAGTGTCTGGGCATTCGAACAAGTTATACAAGTCCCGTGGCAGGGAAAAGTCCCAAACAAGTGAACCTACCACAAGTTACCACATGGTGCATCGGCACTACGACGAACTTAGATCGGTCACTTTTTAACTTTCATTTTCTTCATCATAGTCATCTACCTCTCTCTTCTCAAGTAGAGACAATCTATCTCTCTCTATCTCACAAGTTACACTTGCTCCGAGACAAGTAGGGATAAGGGAGACCATATACGTCAGGGGTACCCACAAGCTTTAGGCATGGTGTCTGGATCGAAAGTTTCGAGAAAAGGATAGCTCAGTACTGTGCTGTCATCGGACGTTTGTAAAGCAACGTCCATATAGAATCGTACAGACATTTCAGAAAAACCCCTGACAGGAAACTTTAACAACACATGAGGCAGTAGTACACTCCGCCATAACGCGGCAATCCTGCTGTCTATAGCAACTCATGGTCTATACTCACCCCGTCGTTTCCTGATCAAGCTAGTAGCGCCGCAGCGGAATGTGCTAAGGTACAGCAAAGCCGTACATGCACGTTGCTCAAGTCCATATAATAAGAAAGTCAAATGGAGGCAAAGTGCATTAGGACAATGACCCCTTCACTTTCACGAATCATCAGACAGCTATCATTCAAAATTTACCTTCTAATACATACAAAGAAAACGAGCTGAAACCAGATAACCAGCCCCGAATTAAGGGATATGTACAGAATGTACAGCAATATCTCCAGCGATTTCCAGCGAGGACACCTTGAAACCATTGTGACGTTCGCGAAATTCGTGAATGTTACGACCATTGACACGCACCTAAAATCTCGAATACCACAGAAATCTGATAACTTGGCCCATATAGTTCCTATGTTGCTCACTTACTCCTTTTACAATACAGTGAGTTTATAATACAGTGACTGTTTGTGTATTGCTATGTTGAGGGCGTGAAGATGCCATTAAAGGCAGCACCGCACCTCGTTTCTCATAATCTAGACATCAACGGATCCTTGACCTTCGCCCGTGCTAATTTCAACGATTTAAATATGTATCTACATCAGAAGTCATAAAAATGACAGAAGTCTCGTCTGTGAAAGGGCGCTAAGTACAATTTCCGCGCTGGCTGCCTGTCGCAGCCGCAAGGCTGGCCAAGAAGTTTGGTCTTGTCCGATCGATAAGAGCAACAGTGAAGTACAGCTTAGCACGTCAATTCAGTTCAGCGAACTGGTACAGGACCCGTAAAGACGGGTTTACAGCTCGTTTCGGAACATTTTGTTTTCATCGCTAGAACCAGCGTGTCCAAGTGGTCCCGAAATCAAAAATAGTCTAACTATTAGAATGAGGAGGACACTGCCTTTCAATCGTGTACACTTGTTGGTCACGAGAAATTTTAACTGCCTTGTATCATGAAATGATCCCGCGAATGATCCTGAATGGCGGGTATGCTGCTTCGCTTAGGATAGTACCCTTGATAAGTCAATGGCGGAAGCGAAAAGCACTCACGTAGACGGAATGATGACCACTGGGAGAGAAATCTATCACATAGGTTTTGTACCAGACGAAGGGGCATCGTCCCGCAGTTTGTTCTTCTGACTCCCAAACGCCGCTGTGAAAAGTGTTGAGAAAGACATGCGCAGAATACGTGACGTCATCTTCGTTCTCCTGAAATCAGAAGAAAAAAACTTGATTGCAGAAATACTGCTCAGTGATGTTCACATTAAAACAGAAATAATTTGAAAAAAAAAACAGTACCAGGGTACGAGCTTCGAAACTGAGAACCACCTCACTTCCATTTTTGAGGCGAATCTGTAATTATGTCAGATGCAGTAAATTACTTTTTTTTTCAAAAGCTTCGTCCAGATAGCTACAAAAAAAAACTCGTTATGTGTAAAAATTACTCGAAACCGTCAAGGAACATAGAAAAATTCGAAATATGACCACAGATATCGCATTACTTACATAAAACTTGCGATTTGTATGGAACGTGGGTTGCAAAACAATTCGAAGCCGATCTCCGAGAGTGAAGCTTGTCATTGGAAACACCAAAATACACTCCTTTGGCTAAAACATGTGTGATGTTATTTGATCTGTTTAATGTAAAGGTAAATATCAATTATCGACTAACGATCTCGATCGGAGTCGAAGGAAGTGTTGTGGTTTTCTGATAATTAATCTCGCATGTAATTAGATCTTGGCAAGAAAGTCAGACATTCGGGCGCTTGGAGCACCGGTCCACATCGTTTATCGCGGCATGACACCTGCGGGACAGACGCAAAAATGGGCGGAGTTGGCGCGCCCATTCCGCCGTTAGTCGCGCTTTATCATGCAATTGACCTGCTGTGATCCTGCTATGGGGATAGCAGGATTAAGGCAGGTCATGTCCTATTGTAACCGGTGCCTACAAAAATAGTTCAAAAATGAGTTCGTCGGGTATGTATGTGCTCCCTCAACCAACTGTCGACGAGCCGAACATCTGCGGCGAGGCGGATTTTCCCGTCCGCGCAGCGTTGGCACGCGACCGCACCCCGCGCATCTTGTCTGGCCAAATGGTACAATGGGCCACAGTTTCAACCGGGTCCCAGTTGGCCAGACAAGTCCCGTAGGAGACTAGACTAAGCTTTCACAGCCGTCTGCTGGCTTATATACACTTCGGGTGCAACGTGGTAACGGAGAAAAAAAAAACAGGGCGCAGGTTAACCTGCATATCCCCTGCTTCATGCGCGCTCACAGCAGGTTTTCGTGCTCCATCCGCACCTTCAGCATATATTCCTGCTCCACCCGCGACTACCTGCCGGAAGCCTGCTTCGGCCAAAAGTGGGTGGGTTCACCGGCGCTCCAAACGCGAATGTCTGAGAAAGCCAACCAATTACCATACAAGAAAAGTGACAGGGTAGAGTGCATATCGTAGTCCGCTACCAGAATTACTGAAATTCGGGCCGTCAAATGCGTCTCTTGAGAGCCATCTGCACCCGCTACGAACGGCTCGCTACCAACCGGCATTTTGACGCAAACACCGATTGGCGACCGTCGCGTCGCAGATCAATCACGATCTGTTCGAAATCCACCAATTCCGCTCATGCCAGCCTACGCTGTGCCGCGTCTTTCTCATTGCTAGCTATTCACAAGGTCCGACGGGTTGTTCAGGTTGTAAAGGACTTAAGAATAAGAATAACATATGTAACCGATCCACCATTGGCTCTGAAACTTTTAACTGTACTAAGTTTCTCAGACAATTGAATGATGAGAGTATGAGGTTCATAGTTAACAGTGACTGTGCATGCGGGAACTTTGTGGAGTTCATAGACCCACAACTGAGTCATGTGTGTACAGGAAATCTGAAAACAATAAAGAATGAAAGACTAAGGAATACCTTCAGTAAGGGGACTAAGTACAGAGTTCATACAAACGTAAGTAAATATCAGATATATGAAGAAGTTAACAAACTAGCTACTGAGATTGCTAAAAAGTTTAGAGTTAGATTCAAGTACCATACAGCAGTAGAACGACAGCTGGTAGAGAAATTAGAAAAACTTAGAAGGAAACGAATTCGAAAGGAAAATGTGTACAAAAAAGGTTGAATGTTGCTTGAGACTTTGTGGTAACGCCGACAGACAAAACCTCGTTTAACTTTTGCATAACATGTAAAAAAACTGTTTTAAAACTATTTAGAAAATTAACATGTTTCGATGGTCAAAAGAACATACATTTATTACGCTGTTTAAGGCAGACATTTAAAAAAATAATAATCAATACATAATAGTAGAGATAAGTGTGAACATTTCATCACATGCAGTAATAACGAGCTAAAACTGCACCATTCTTTTGCAGTTATACTGGTACTGGTAAATCTTTTGAAGGCAGCAAGAGAGTTTAGAGCAGGAACATTCTTGCTCGGAGATAGATATACCGCTCCCGCTCGTACTGTGAAGCTCTCAGCTCTTACTGAAGTTCGGGGTCGTCCATAAAAAAAATTTAAATTCACCACCCCTAGTTATGGAGGTCACTGATGAAAAGAATTGTTTAGCTTCGTCAATATCCCATTCGTGTAGTATCTTATAAACCATGCGGACATCGAAGAGTCGTCTCGATTCAAGAGAGGGAATATCAAGATAACGATTTCTTATTGTTGCACAAGGGATGTTTGAGTGAGAAAAAGTCCCTTTCCCAATAATTAACTTCCTCACACTTTGGTACCGCGGTCAGCCCGCTCCATTGTCTGAGTTTCTAACTTATCGGACTGTAAATAACTTGCTAGGATCTTTTTTTTTCATAGACAACCTTTAAAAATCTTACCGGGTTGAAAATTTCCTTGGAGAAATGGGTGTACGTTGGTACCTCAGAAGACAGTCGCTGAACGGCAACATGGGCCATGCTAAAACCTGTAGGTAGATAGAAGAATTCGAGAACAATTGCAACAAGTAAAGCGATGGCAACACCACCAGACACCTCTTTCATGAATTAAGGAATAACGTTTAGTTTACGAAAAATATCCATTGAAAAAAGTAAAAATCGAAGGAACATTACAAACAATGCTAGGAGGCGAACTTTTTCATCAGAATTTCACATTTGTTAGCATTTGTGATCGACCCCATAACTTGTGGTGTTAAGATAACAGCAAGGCACAACCCAGTCATGGAAAAATTTTCGTCGACTAGTCAGCGAAAGTGCAGCAGCTTGTGAGAACCACCCTCACAGAGTACGCGAACGCATCAAGCAAAACAGGAGGGTGACAGACGGTTAGGGGCTGGCACAACGACCAAGCACTGAATGAAGGTGATTTTGGTGACTCATTCACAAAACCACATGGTTCCTAAATCGGCACAGAGAGATATTTAGAAAGGGATGTCACCAGAGCCCTACAATGCCATCGAATCTAGGTGGAGGAGGGGAGCAACCTTCAACCTCAACGGAAACTACTTCACTGTTAGATATAAGTTCTAGGTCCTTCGCAATCCCGAAATCTGGCAGAATCTCAAATTTTTGTGTTTGAGATCTTGATGGATTTCGAATTGCTGTTGTCTGTGTCAAGCTTTTTTCAGCAGAAACTCAGACAAAAGTGCCGTGCAAGCGGGCCCCGATAGACCGGGTGGCGGACACACTTTGCGGCCCGCTCGCACGTTTGTCGCAGCCCGCTCGCACGGTGTTATGGCCAATTCGCACGCTGTAGCGTCTCGCTCGCACGGGATTTTCCGTGCGAGCGGGCACGCCAATCGTGCGGGCGGGCTGCGACAACCGTGCGAACGGGCCGCGACAAGGCTGCGACCCGCTTTACCGGGGCCCGCTCACATCTGAGAATGTCAACAATTTTCAAAAACCATTCTTATCTGAGATATCATTGAGTAACAATGTTATTGCGGTAACAACTTCCTGAGACAGGTGTTCCACATTCTATCTCACATTTATTTAATAAATGATAATATATACAATGAAGCTAAGAGAGATGCACTGAAATAACTTCGACATGTCCACCGATTTCTACCGAACGCACTTTGAAGCCTGGTTGACGTTCACGAAATTCGTGGGTAAATCGGCCATCTATGTAGAACTAAAAAATAAAAACATGACTGAGAAAGTCATAGAACTCTTGGTCTCCACTTGCATTAGCTAGTGTTAACTATTCTTTCACAATATGAGGGTAATTTTCACTAGATGCGTGCTTCCTTCGCGTTTGCGACTTATGTGATAATTGATAGGCTGGGACGCAACTTTGAAGCGGTTGTTGCTTCGCGGCTATTCGCAACGGTTGCGCGGCATTCTCATTAATGGTGTATATATCGCGTTTACCCATGTTCACAGCAAGTCCTCACCAAATGAATGCGTGCGTCTGACGCGCGACTGACTCACACAGATAGTATAAATTACGTAGTACTGTGGACTCAGAACGTTGAAAACCTTCCGCTCGTAACTATATCATTACAATTTAACATGAACTATCATACAGAATTGTGTTGTAATTTTCTGGCTTAGTCCCAATCTACTGCGAGTATGAATAAAGTCTCGAAACACAGAACCCAATGGTTTTGGGGAATCTTCAGAAAATGCAGAAATTAAAAAAAAAACCGCTGGATTTCGGACAGCCCTGACGGGTATCTGACCACTGTTAAATTTGATTTCATGGTGATAAACTTTCACTTTAACGTTCATAATGATGAAAACGCATTAACAACTCACGAAAACAGAGTGAGACCGGCTCGGTACGAATTCTAGAGTGTAGGTACCGTTCGCTTCGATAGGGCATATCATTGGAACGGTTTCCTCTGCCTGCCAATGCCCATTATAGAATGTGTTGAAGACGATTGCTTTGTGCTGTAAGGGTTACTTCGATGTTTTGCATCTCGAATGGAATGGAAATTCAGTAACTCCAGAACTTCAAACACATTTCTTAAAAGTATGAAATGACGTACATGAATTCGTGGATTCATTTGCATCACAATATCTTCTCCATTCTTGAAGTTGACCTGACATTGACTATTTTTATAGGAGAAAATAACCACTCTACAGATGAGCAACAACCTTTACAGGACAATTGCCCGCTAATCAGGTCCAAATAATGAGTTAAGTGGAGTAAATACAGTTGCTCGTTTGACGTCAAAAATCATGCCAAGATTCATTGAAAGTCAAACATGGAAATTATAATACATATTACAAAGTGAATCTACTTACATAAAACTTGGTTCCTCCTCTCGTTAGCACCGGATGCAGTAAAATCCGGATTCGTCGCACATCTGTGAATTCAGTGACAGGGATTTCGACAGGTACACTCTGTAATGTTTTCAGACATTTGCCGCAGCAACAATCGCTCATGGTTATAGTGCGTTCCACCACTGACAATGGTTGGGTAGACAGCAGAGATAAAGAACGCGGGAAAGTGTGCAGCAGTTGGAGAGGAATGAGAGGAAAGCAAGCTGTCCGCACGGTTACTCAACTATCGTCGCGTTTGGAACAGGCTATAGGAAAAGGGTAGCGACTTTACGGCGACTTCATTGCGGCAGGGGTTTTGCAACAGGAATATTTTCGCTTTTTTTTTGTCGCCGCAGCGGTGTGCTTCGAGTGGTAGTGGAAGTAAGCCAGGCGACTTTTGCCGCCGTGACGCCCCGCCCAGCGCAAAAGTCTGGAAGCCCCTAACTGAATACCCTGTACATTCAAGCACATTTTTTTAGCGGAAGAAACCTGCTTGCCCTTTAACTGTAGACTGCTCGGAAAACTGCACCTTGAAAGAAAGACAGGTTAACTGGAAATCGCCACATACAACCTGTTGTGCTTGTAATGTGTTTAATGACGATAGGTAAAATCAAATTAGCAGTAAAATCGTACCGGGGAGAAGACTTCGTTGGCGAATTCGACGATGGGTTTCGGCTTATTGTTGCCTGCAGTCATCCTAATTCTGAAGATGCAATAAAAGTTACTAGAACAGTTATGGAAACCCTTTAGACTGGGAAAATAGAGTACAATCGGAGAGAATTACTACAACTTGTTCAGATATGAATAATAAAGATGTTTAAGATTGTCAAACCATTCAAAACTGTTCCTGTTGACGTGTGGGAGACAGTTCAAGCTTTCCTATGACAAATCACAAGATTGAAGCACTAATACGACCCATAAGCATCGATGGAAAAGCGTAAGAAACGCAAAAGGACTTATTGGGCTGCACTATATACACAAACACATAGAGCTGGCACTGAGTGTGCAAAAAGACAGATGACACAAAAATGGAGATGTATTACTCATCCTTTATGGCTGCACTCTCAGTGCAGCACCGTCGCTTAGCTGCGTTCATGATCCATCGACTGGTAGGAATTCTGCAAGCTAGGGGTGGCGGAGGGAACGATGCAGTGCTGCACCTCCACAATCTTTTTTTTAACGGCTAAGATCCCCCTTTCCCCCACTCAGAACAGAAATGCTCAGTACAAGTATGAACAATATAAAGTGAGTATATTCAGTTAAACTTTCCTTCTCTAACCTCCTGCCCTCTACAACTCACAAATATGTTGCCGCTGTGCTATTCTAGGAGTACAGCGCTTTTGACGGGCCGCAGCTACAACGTCAATGATTTTCATATATATCGATTGTGGGCCAGCGATGCACCGCTCACAATCGATATGCACCTAAATAATTGCCGCTACGCCACAGCGAAGGGAAGCATTGTACTTTTCGGGGAGTATAGTAGCAGTCTTAGCGGCTTGAAATTGCTTTCGTCCCACTAAATTCTTCTCACCAATACAAATTTCTACTCTCCTATGGAGCATTACTAAACATGTTAAGAGTATGCCCCATTACGCAACTTTGTTTAGTTTGTTTCGAACGAGAAGGTAATTATAAAGACGTCAGAGAGGAAAACAGCGCGGGAGAGCACATAGGAATCGCAGAGGGTAACAAAAAAGGTAGAAGGTATTCAAAATACTCGACTATCGTGCCCAATGAAACGGACTATATATTGATGCCAGTGAAGAAAGATAACAAGATCAAAACTAAAATGTGCTGTGAATATGGCATCCTGAGTGCATAAAAATACGTGAAATGGGGGCAAACTTTTCCAGCACTTACTTCTTTCGGTTTGAAACTAAGAATAGCTAACTTATTTACACTACAAGTTAGAAAATAGCCGAGCTATATGTTTCTTAGGCACAAAAAGCAAGTCAAAAAGGTGAAGTAGTGAAGTAAACAACGATGTTTACGTAATCATGTGTTAGATCACGAAACAGCTGATATTCATAGTTTACTCACTGATGGGCACAGGATTAAATCACAGAAATAGTGTTCACATGAATATGTGCAAATTATGACAGATGTAAAGAATGTATTGTGATATTTCCTCCAATTTCGAGCGTAGACACTTTGAAACCGTTATGACGTTCCCGAAATTCATGTATGTTTTGACCGTTGACGCGTACCTAAAAGCCTCAGTGCTGGACAGGTCAACGAGCTCATCCCATATAGCGTCTATGTTTTGGACATGCTAATTTTAACACAGGGCTTCTGTCTAGTCTACCTTACTGGGGACACATTTTAAAAATTATAAGAATAAGTTTGATAGAGAAAAGCACTCACATAGACAGAATGATGTCCACTGGGGGAGAACTCTATGGTGTAAATTTCGTCGTTAGCAAAAGAGTGTCGACCCGTCGTTGGTTCTTCTGATTCCCAAACTCCATTGTAGTAAGTATTAAAAAGCACATGTGTAGGATTCGGATTCTGGTCTTCACTTTGCTGAAAGAAGAGATGTCAGAGAAATATTGCGTAAGGAAATAGAGAATACTCAATAGGATAAAATGGAAGCACCTCTGTATTAGCTTCAAAATTAAGAACAACTTCACTTCCATTCTTAAGCTTTATCTGTAAGTAGATCAATAGCAGTAATTACCCAAAAATCTAAATTAAACGTCTTTGCAAGCAAAGAGATATATTCAATAATCAAGATCACCGCTAATAGACCTACATCAAATTTGCGAATTTTATCATGCTGGGGTTGCACAACAATTCGAATCCTATCTCCAATAGTGAAGCTGTTCACGGGAACTATATAACGCTTCTGCTTCTTCTGAAATATAAATGAAATCAATTCAAACAGTAGTTTGATTCATAGACAACTATATTTTCTGCTCAACTACTCTGAAGTCCGCCGCCGGACCAGCAGGCGGGAGAACGGGTGTGCCTGACCAGGAAACGGGAGATCTGAAGTTTGCCTGGCCAGTTTACGGCTGAACCGACGTTTTCAGATGTTGCCTGAACATTCTACGGGTCAACATCCGATTCGGCTCAATTTACGGGTGTTGCCTGACCAGATTACGGGTATCGCCTGTTGCCTGACCAGATTACGGGTATCGCCTGTTGCCTGACCAGATTACGGGTATAGAGGGGAAAGAGGCAAAAACCGATGCTAGTGGAGAAATGAGGTTGCTAACTTGATAGGACGGCTTGGACCCACTCAAAAGTGAAGTGATCGAGATTTTCCTGGTGAAACTTTTGCATACTTCTCCCTTTGACATTGAATTTCATGAACTTCACTGCAAAAGATGAATCTCGATCTCGGAAATTGTTTCGCAGTGGATATCAGCTACATTTAGATGCATAAATGCAAAACAGAGATCATGATAATCACCCTTTCAATCACCCTTTGTCGGGTTGCCTGCAGCTCCACACTTCCAAATTGACATTGGTTACTTACTACTCTATGCGCATAAAGTTTTCGATAGCTACGGTGGAGCAGATTACAGCAAACAGGAACTGATGGGAATAAGTTGCCAAACACAACAACTGGAGGTTGGTCGGCGGAGTATATCATACACCGGCGTATGCGTTGCACACTTACAATTAATAAACAAGAAGTATAGGTTGCTTGAAGTCTTACTCTTGCCTATATTACACTAGGTACAATAAAATAAAACATACCAGTTTAAAAATTTCTGTAGAGAAATGAGTGTATTTTGGTATTTCAGAAGACAGTCGTTGAACACCAATAGAAGCCATTCTAGAAGCTAAAGGATAACTAAACAATCATTCCAAAAGCATAAAACAATGCCGACGGCCTTCGTGAATCCTTCTATAAACAAAGAAGAAACACTCTGCAAATTAGGAACAACTATTAAGGAATTGCACCAAGGAAAACGTTACATTAAAAAATTTCCTTCACACGACGCGATTCGACGAGTCAGCGAAAGTGCATTTTGTGGAAACCACTCTCATAGAGTACGCAAACGCATAACGCAAAGAAGGAGGGTAGCGACGGTGAGAGGCTGGCATGACGACAACGCAATACGTGAAGGCAATCTTGATGACTCATAAAATCAAATGGTTACCGAGTAGGGACAGAGAGATTTTTGGAAAGGGATTTCACTGCAGCATCATGTTGTCATCGAATTTGCTGAAAGAGAGTAGCAGAGCAGAAGTTCTTACCTCTTCACGAGAGATGTAAATTTCTTCCCGAATCGTCAATTTGAAACAAATAAGTACGAAATGGAAGATTTGTGAACGAAAACACAACAAGTATGTAGCACAAAAAGAAAAAGAAACCGAAGAAACGTTAGCATCAACCGTTAGCATATCAGTGTTCAAATACATTTGTATTGACATCTGATCTCAGAGATTATGGACGGACATTTTTCGCACTTATTGCGGGAAATGCGTTACCGCCTGCGGTGGATCCTCAGGGTTTCACGCATTCTATACGCTGGCCTTACACCATGCAACATTATTGGAGCAAGAGTAGCAGATTCTTCATTAAAAAGAGATTGACAGTGAAAGACTAGACAGTTTCGAAGAAACAAAAACAATTTCTGTTGCATGAGAACATCTACAAAGAACTCCAAACATAGAGGCCCCCTCCTGTAGAAATTTGGAAAATGACTCAGTGCGTGTATAGTGCGTAGTTCTGGAGTGGCGTGCATCCGCACCGTTCACCCTTCGTCCATATCCTTATCACGGTCTGCGTATCATAGCCAACCATCACCTCTAGCAATCAATGACGTGTCTGGATCGCTAGAAATAAGGAAAGAAGAACAATTTATACTGGATGCGTGCGACTGACGCGCGTGTGTCTACATGATGAATAGGGCCCAGTCGCATAGCAGTCGCAGCTCAGACGCGTGCGTTTACGGCCTCACGGCGGCCGGCGTTCTTTTCATTGAGGATGTACATGACGTGTTGACCGATCTTCATGGAAAATTCCTTGCAAATGGATGCGCGCGACTGATGCGCGACTGACGCACGCAGCTAGTATAAATTACCATAGAGAAGGAGAGCGAGCGGTGCGCATGCACCCCACCTCATGGTCAAAACTAACAGACCATACAAATAAGTTCTTATCATACCGAGATGTTGATAACATATTTACAAATCGGAAGTAATACTCAAACTCCTTCCTGTGGCAACCTAGACCTGGTTGGTTGGGTGTGGGTGTTCCTCCACGAAGCAGCAGGTCAGTGTGTACCATGGATGACCGCGTGAAATACGTATATCAAATTTGGGGGAATTTTGTAGATGGAACAGGAAGGAAGCGAAAAAGGAAGCGAGTCTCCACCGCTATCTCAACCCTCCGACAAATCTGGTGAGTTTTTCATTTGACGGTGCTGAACGTTAAAAGGCCACATGAACTTCCAGTTCTGAGTGGAGGGGTCCTACATCCATAGAATTGACTTCTTACCTTAATTAACTAGTGAAAACATTTATTGCCTGAGTTCAGCCTCAACCGTGAATAATAGTAATCGTTGTGCCTACTCCAAAATGGTATATTGCCACAAAGAGTAATTGCATAAATACAGTAATTGCATACTCGTTCAATTACGAAATGTATACCTCACCTCAAAACTGCACGAAAGATACTGTTATCCTGACGGATTTTCAGATCGACAAGAGGAGTTAGACGAAATCTGGAACAACGTCAAATCAGTAAGTCTAGCAGTACCCACGCGAATTTTGCTCCTGAGATAGGTTGCATCATGTGCAAACGGCTGGTTATGAATCACACCTCTAACATATAAGGAACGTCAATCTTGCTGCACTGCTCGCAATAGGGGCAACGCCGATCGATACGTATCATTTCCACGATCCTTATCTCTTATGTCGCCGGTTCATTTTTATTCATTTTGAACTGGCGAAGTCTGAGGATACTCTAACCTGTCACTTGTATTATCTACTTATATGTAAGGCATACAATTATCTAACCAGTAACTTACAGTGTTTCCTCGGATGCACAGCTTGCATGCTTTTCGTTATAATGATTGCAACTTGTACAATTGGCTTCTGGATGCTCATATCAGCCACGCTTAAAGAACATACTCAAGATCTAGTCGTTGTTATGGAAACCACACCAGTACCAAACAAAACAACAAAAGCTGCATAGAAGGTTCGTTCGTATCTGTAAGTGCGTGGATATCTTTATAAATTTCCCGCCTCTTACAGAATGGACTGGCAGATACTGAAATGGCATGCAGAACATGGCAAATCAAATCTCTTAAATGCACAGAACTCAATTACAGCAATAAATTATTATGAAAAGACAAAACTCAGTTTAACTTACTGAAAGAAATAAACTTTACTCGCTATTTGATGAAAACGATCAAAACATTCACAGTTCAATTCACAGGAACGATATTTTAACTTTACGTAGAAGCTTGAAAGCGAGATCTTCGAGATCAAACAACCAAAACAAAGAACAACAAGTAACAACAAGAAAAAAAAACCCTCCAAACCTGTACAGGAACAACGGCAACAATTCTATTCTCCTGCGGGAAAGAGATGAGGGGTAGGGGAGCGGTGATTCACAGGGGATTGAACTGTACACAAGTCACGGCTTTAAAAATGTAGCAACAGTGCCTCTTGATAAGACAAACCTTATGGAATAATTGATAGCATTAAATGATGATACTGGTGCTGTGAAAAATCCATCCCAAAGCAATACCTATACAATTTTTTGAGAGCAGGCATGAAAGAGCTACGAGCACATGTAGGCAGCTATCTGAACAACGCCAAAGACTGACAAATGTCATGTAGGCGGCTTGCTATATTGCCAAAGATTGCGCGCTATCTAAGGATTGTATGAGTCATTCTGCTTTCGTGTAGATTTACATCCATATAACAACATGTGAGGCAAAGATGACAACGACGCAAGAAACCTTCGAATAAAATACTTGAATGCACGGTTTCTCCAGGCGCTGCCTTCACTGGTCCTTTCCCATCTGCCTTTCCCATCTGCACCGAACGGAGAACGTTTACAGTTTCGCTGATTCATACTGACAGCAGATAAACTGATGGACAACAGTAATAGAATTACTTAGAGAATACAGCGCTGGCTACAGTGTGGAAATTCATAGACTATGGGAGGCCATGTTCCTTTAGTCATCGCTTGTCACAGCCCTCACATCCGCGATGTCTGCACGGAGTTGCGTCCTTATAGCTTTGAGACTTCTGAAAGTTCTTCACTTGCCTGCTTTAATCAAACTTCTACGGAGAAACTTTTGAGAAAAGTAAGTAGTGTTCTACCTCAATAGTAGACGGCATGATGCCTCATCATAGCTATAGAAATTTGTGAGATTGTGTACGACATGTAGTACGGATATAAAAATTCAACTAACTTGATCAAGCTTTCCTTGCTCGCCAAGTCCTTCGAAGCAACAACTTGGCGCAGACGGTGCGCAGCTCTCAAAAGTGTTCTGTGGAGTAGGGCATCGGCGTTCATCGCTCTAAAATTTTCAAAATAATTTTCATAACAAATTAAATGAACAGTCTATCGCATTCGAGAATATGCAGCTGCCATTAAAAGAAAATGGTGCGGCTGAATCTTTAAGCTAGAACCACCTCTTATCAGCAGTTTCCTCGTGAAGACGCTGTCCAAGTTCCCGCGCTGTTTCAATGACCTCTCTTGGAAACGTTGACAGTTCAACCAGTTCAAAACCTTGAAAGGGTCAAATGAACCACTGTGAGAACAAAGGATCAATACTGCATCTAAAAGAAAGTTGGTTCAGTTCGGAACCAATCAAAATCTCAAATCTTCTGTCATTTTGAACACACTCTAAAAGACGAAAAGCATACAGCAAAAAAAAAAAACTTTGACACGAAGAGCCTGTCAGGGAAACGACCTCAGCTGTCTCGTCAGGGATTCCAAATCAGTAACAAGAATGCTTGTTTGCAACGAATACAGTAACGCATAACGTGGAAATGACTTCCAAGCAGTGGATCTATGTATTTATTTCAGCATTAACTTACCATACAGCGGTCCATTATAGGGTCCCTTCCGAAGTTTATGCGTTGGAGACAGCTGCTCCTGCCCATCCACGTAGGTGACCTGTGGGGGAAAATGAAAGCTGAAATGGGCTTCGAGTAAGAAAAGAAGTCGAAATATTCACTAGAGTTGACAAACTTCTCCACTTCCAAGTGGTTGACATCCAAAGCAGCAAGATCGAGGAAATGTGTGGCAAAAATGGTGAAAGTCTGAAAATGCAGGATACAAATTTCATAAATCTTCCGACATGGATGGTATCCGTCAAAAATTGTTGTTAGAACATAATATGAAGTAGATACTAGAGGTTTGTCGCCGTGGTATGTATGGAAATGGAGTAACAAAAAAAAGCACGATTGCGATGATTTCCTACTAAATACATGAATCGGGGCAATAGTTTGATCCTATCCCGACATCGATATTCATTGACCCGAGTCTCCACAGCTACATCGCCAATACAGCTGTATGATAGCGTCATTTTCGAATGATCTACTAATTTTCTGCTACAACCATGTGACAGTGGCCGACGCAGGAAGTGTGCGGGAGCGGGCGTGGAGGAGTGGGGAAAATGTGGGGTCTCCGCTGTTCTGAGGATCCGAAAGAAAAAATAAAAATAATGAAAACATTAACTGAAGTTTTAAATAATTCACAAAAATTATTCAAGAAATAACAATAAAAATAAGCAATTTTAATGAACCAATACAAGACTTTTGTTTATTTTAGAAAGTAATTCCAAAAATTTGGCGACTTCTTCTCCACGTGGGGGGGGGGGGGGTTCCCTGCGTCGCCCACTGCTGTGTGGATATCACCAGAGCTAATGCGAGCTCTGATGGCAGTTACAGAATGATCTGGCAATAAACAAAGAGCTATTGAGGTTCTCTATCTCTATGTACTTGCCGCATGTTTGTTGATGAATTTTCTAGAAAATATCCAAAGTAGTGAAAATTTTCAAAGCTCACCCCATGCTGTAGGAGCTTCTCAATAATGGCGTACGATATCCCAATGCCTTCTTCCGTCGATGTACCTGAGTTATCAGCACTGCTATCGTAGGCGTATAGTCACTTAGGAAGTGCCCGTCCAATTCTCGCAATTCTGCAACGCTTACTCTCTCTCTCTCTCTCTCTCTCTCTCTCTCTCCCCATATATATCGTTATCTCGAGCAAACCTGTCGTGATTAACAGTTAGAGATAGATACAGATAATGACCGATCGTGATACATAGGCAAAAATAACGATATGAACGAAGAGTAAGCGTTGCAGAAAACGGCCAGGCACACCCTAGTGACCATACAAGACAATTCTACGACTTCTACATGAAGTGAGGTTGCTCGTTGCTACGATAACAAATTTTAAAAGTGGATTTACTTGTATGGTACATACCCAACGCTTCTAGGTCAACGTCCAGATGAACAAGCATTCTTGCAAGCATATTGTCCTATCTGATTCAGACGATTTCACAAGGCAAGCAATGAGAATTAAGAGGTGGAAATCCTGACTGCTAACGAATCATATGCCAATGTAGCACCATATCTCTCTTCTAATTATTCTTAGTATCTGATATTTGGCGAAACTGTCTCAGGTGACGGGAACAAAGCGTCTACTGCTTACGATATACCTGTAGTATGCGGATCTAATAAAAAATCGTACATAGACAACCAGTTTCCGCAAGCAGCTAACATGTATTAGTCGAGAAGCGTATATATAGAAATTTTTGAACTTACAGTTGAATATGATAACAGCAAGACTTGAGTTAGTGTAGAAATTTCGAAGTAAAAATAGAGGAAGCTTACTTCTCGCCAATTCATCAATCACAAGAAGTGTTCGATTGTCAGCGTATTGTAGTATCAGGGCAATTTCATCCATTTCTAGAGCGAAAGCCGAGAGATTTTTCTGTAGATTGTCGTTGTGACCAACTCGAGAGAAAATCCGGAGGAATACTAAAACACACATCATGGTACAGGCACTGCCTTCAATATTTAACAGTGGACAGTCGTGTACACACGGCTTTTGCACTAATCAAACGAGAAGATATGCGCTCAGATGAAGAAACCATAAGACCTTGAAAGTAGTCTTATAAACTGACCTGGAAGAACAGCAACTTTTGCAGGTAAAAGTGAGCCACATTGTGCCAAAATGCATAACTGACACACTTGCTTTAAGTATGTGGATTTGCCAGTCTGAGAAAGGAGAAAAAACTGTCAGAACCAAACTTTCGAAATTGAGAGAAATAAAAGATGTCAAGTATCGAAAACCGTAAGCAGAGAATGAAAAACAAACCATATTCGGTCCTGTGATGATATTGATCCTTGAATCGGGAGAAAGATACTAAAATATGAAGATCTTCTGCATTGACGTGTACAATGTAGAAAAACCTTTAACGATCTACCGTATCGTTGGGTACTACACTATCACCCATACAGTAGTCCAACAGAGGATGTCTCCCTTCGCTGATGATGATGCTATCTCCGAATTTCGGGCGAACTGTAAAGATGCATGATGTCGCGGCAGTAAAATCCGAGAAAACACAGAACTGCAAAAATGTACATACAGACCTGTATCTCTATTGAAAGCATAGGCAGCAAGACTGCACAGAAAATCTGTCGTTGCAAGACAATCCATAACATGATACAATACAGCAATGGAAGGTCGAATCTGAACATGTCCACAACCCGACAATACATAATGAAGGAAATTTAGGAAAATAAGGCGATTTCATGGCTTCACAACAAGATTCGAAGCGGTTCAGTGAAAAATAAGTGAATTAACAGAAAGTACTAAAAAGGAGAAAGGAGACCTACCTCTCTAATAACCTCCTGTACAACAACATTCGTAGCAATCATCACTTCCGATATAGACTGCTCTATTCTGTCTGCAAAGAAAATTTTCAAAGAATAAAGTGAAAGTCAAGTAGGAAAATAAAAGCCAACTGGACACAAGCACTTACGACTGACCATTATAACGCAGCAAGTTCCTCGTTGTAAACGTAAGAGAAGAACGGTTCCGCATTATGTTAATAAACACCTTAGAAATTTAAAACTAGGATCTGTAGTTCCATACAAAAGAGAAATTAATAACCAGTAAAAGGTGGCATACCGATGGTACACTAACTGTTCCAGCATCGCCACACACCCATACATAATGAAATCCGCGGGCAGTTGAAAACGCCAGCCGTGTGTCTTGTCCAGGGAGATATTTAGTGAGGTCTTCTTCTGTAAGACTCAAATGCCAGCAATGATTTAACTGTATAGTAAAAGGAGTGACTGAGAACAGAAAAAAAGCGAAATTCTAAAGTTCCGCTTGCAAATCAAGCACATATTTTGATGAATCCGTAAGGAGAAGTTTCCAGAAGCAGCAGCGAAAGCTTTAAATAATTCAGTCTAGTCTACCGGTCTACTAACCAGGTACGTATATACTCTCTTCATTTTTGGGAAGAGATAATTCCTTTTTTCGGGCTGATGTAAAGTAGTGAGCTCACCTTGTGCTTGGATATCTCTAACTAGCTCCTCGTATGCTCTTCTGGCAACATCAAGGTTTACAGACACATTCTCCTGTAGTAATAGTGAATTTGGGTCTAATAAATAACTTTGGATCAAAAGAAACAGCGAACCTTAATGGCGTAGCATTTTTTGTGTCGCTGATTGAGTGAATTCTTTTTGTTGCTGCCAATGCTCTCAGAGCGAAATCTATCATCCAGTAACTTTTTGATCACATCTATTCGTTCATCGCTGAGCAACTGAAGAATAGCAGGTAAAAATACTGCAATGGCACTGCAAGAAAAAACTTTTGAACTCACCTCACTTTTCCTACTCATTAGTTCACACTTGAAACTTCTCACAAGCTGTCGCAGAGGATCGACTACATTAAGGACGTTCTTCAAACGCAGAAGCTAGAATTATTCAGCCATAGTAGACGTAAGTTCATTCTACTACATAATAATTGGTTCAGTAACATTGCTGGACCTGTGTCAAGTGGAAATCTGCGGTCTGTACAGTAACTTCTGTCGGGGACCCAATAAATATGTCGAAAACGTGATCCAAATCGTAGGTTGAACCCAAAAGCAGGCGCAATTTTTCAATCAGCTGCAATGCAGATTAAAAGCAACATCATAAACCGGAGGAAGTATACTAATCTAGGAAATTACTACGAAAACGGAGTTATCGACGTGCATATATCGCGTGAATTCTAAAAAATGACAGGTAGCTACTGAGCTCACCTGTGGATTGTCTAATAGCTCCTCAACAGCATCAAGCCTCTCATTAATGATCTCCTGATCAGCAGACGGCTGGAGAAGATTGGAGCGAAGTAGGCGTCCACCTCCGGAAGTCAGAGTTTCATCAATCACTGTCAGCAAGGAACGATGATCCTGTAAAGGGCTACAAGTGGAGAGAAAAAAAAACTAGCTGAATCCGTAATCGATGGTAAAATGGTGTTGAATTTGAGGATAAATGCTTCTAATCGTAAAAATAAGAGAGCTGCGGGAATGTGAACTAATACTACCTTCGTCGGAGCGTTATTGACGATCTCTAGATTTTGCCATGATCCGACGTCTGAAATGAAAAAATCCAGAAAAAATGTGGAGGAAAAGGAAAGGATGGCGAAGGACGTGAACCCTCACCCAACATACACATCTTTTCAATATCCCGATAGATGAAACGAAGCGTTTTTGAAGCAAAAACAATATTTTGGATATGTTCCACGTATCTGACAAGAGCGCAACAAGCTTGCATAGCATATTGCCTTAAAGATAAGGATATAAAGAGACAGCTGGAAAGGAGAAGGAAAAAATGCAACGCTCACTTCTGCAGTATTACACCGTCACAGTTTGAGATTTCCTCGTTGGCAAGTTGCATAACTAGCTCAGCTCCACGCGTCTGGTTAAAGAACCTGGGACGAAATTGCAAAAGAAGAAATCAAGGATGAACTGCTTGCTGATGAAATCCGATTAACAATTCATCATATGTGGTAGCCATGCATGTAGACATGAAATGAAGGGAAAAATCCGAAATAGAAAAATGATTCTCACAGAAAGGTTGCAAAACAAGAATGAGGAAGGACTAAACAAATAAGAATGATGTCAGTTCTATTACTTTTTGAAGCAGTATAACTTCTATAGAGAATCTTTCGTCCAGAATTCCATTAACATACTCACTTCTCAAAAGGGATAATGAGGGAAGTTCTAGCCGTGTGAAACTGTTTACTCGGCCAGAGGAGCGAGAACGGGGACAAAACAGGATTTTTAAAAGCATGTTCGGACAAGAGTTGAAGCGAGAAATTGGAAAGAATTCTAGAAGAAGAGTCAGCGACGAATATACCTCCGATGAACATTGGTTACTGTAACGTTTGGTAACGTGGAGCGAATCATTTCAAGCATTAGCGCATTCCCAGACTTGTCGTTGAAGCTCTCAGCGAGAATAATCTGAAGACCATTAAGAGCATTTCAGTTCCAAACATTTTTTTTTTCGAACAGAAGTCCTAAGCTCAGCGGACGACTTCAAATATGTTCAGCAGATTCTTTAGTGCAGCCAGTAACTAAGAACGAACGAATGGATATGTAGATTTTCGCACCTCGACAGGTTCAGCAATCATCAGTTTCATCTTCAATCTCGAAAACGTTGAGGAATCAATAAACTCGTTGATCTCAATATCAGCCTGCCTCAGATCCATAATGGCTAAACCGACATGACCCTTGGAAGGACCACGGCCTTCGACCACTGCTGAAAAGAATAAGAAACTTGTAGAACTTCAGCAAAGAAGATGATAACTGCGTATATGCGTTTATATGCACTATAGCGTCGCAACGTGATTAAAAAAAAACATTTTTTTTGAGCAAAACGGAGGCAAAAGGTGTGGTGGTGAAGATGGTGCTAGCCTCGAAGTTCACATCTTCTAAGTATATGACTTCAGGTAAGTTAGCTGCAGCTATATAAACCAATTAGCTCAAAAATTAAACCTTGAAAAGAAATCTAGACTTAGAACGAAATGTATCATCAATACTCCTCCGTTCAAAATTGGCCAAAATTATGTTGGCTTCACTCAAATTCATAAATGTTGTTTCTGGCACTACAAACCAGTGGATACACTTCTCTAAGAAGGAGTATGCTTTACTCTTCCCCTGTTTCTTGCTGTACTTCTTGTTACTAGATCCTTTAGCACTTAATAAAACAGAAGAACTCACAGCAAATCGAGAACCGTCTGTCAGCTGTGGTGTTCTTCGACGAAGGAGTGCGAGGTGTATGTGATGAACTCGATGTGTGGAAACGATATTTCGCTTGTGTTGGTTTGCTCAGAGTTGAGGATAGATCCACAATATTATCCGCAGACAAGGAAGACTGCGAAATTGATGACATTCTGAAACAGAAATTGTGAAACTGATGACATTCTGAAAGTTGACAGCAGAAATCAAAGAAAGGCTGTGGTCGGTTTCATCTGGGTGGACAGTTCGAGAAAAATCGAAAAAAAAACGCGAGTATTTGTGTGGTATGCGAAGAGGCAGACGAGAAACACACACTAGGCACAATATTAAACTCTCGCCGCTTTTACATAAACAAGCTACAGCAAAACACAAATGAACATTGTAACGAGAGCAACCTGTGACGATGTCCAACGAACAATGGAAGTTTTTACGGGCGGGGTCACGTTTGGGGTTGAGCTGATAATTTTCAGCTTTTATCCAAAGCGAACTGGATATTCGCTAGTGGAAATCTTGACGAGACTCTACAAGAGCAGCATGGATCATCAAAATTACCCTGGATAAACACGTTAGCACCACGCAACTTTACCCATCATTAACACGGGCGTCACTACGTTTAGTCTACTACATAGATAATCTCAATGATGCATCCTGGCCCAGGTAGCAACTTGGAGCATCGGTGAGCTTTAGCTGCGAAAGGGACTTGATTCTAAAAGATCTTGGGTAAACTGGAGTTGGGGGGGGGCCACTTGGTATAAGTCGATGATATGACCTGTCCTACACGTTCTGACTTGTTTGCATTACAGGTAACTACTGTACATTAAGAGAGCTAACAAGTCAGAGCGTTCTGGACATGTCAGCTAACAAGTCTGAACGTGCAGGACAGGTCATTCTATCGACTTATACCAAGTGGCCCCCCCCCAACTCCATTTTACCCAAGATCTTTATCCAAGAGGCTATAGTATGTTTCACTAACGAGGATAGTTGGAGAAATGCCATAGAGAGGAAGAGTGAGGGAAAGTGCGTAGGAACTGGAGAGGGTGAAGAGAAAAGCAGACAATATGCACACTAGTCAACTACTATGGTCGCGTTTGAAACAGACTATGTAGACACTTCCGAGTTCGAAAAATTGAAAGCATTGGTTAGTGTAATTTCATCTTAATGAAAAAATCACTAAATACGGTTGTATTTAGTGTTTTTTTCATTGACTTGGAAAGACGGAGTGTTCTTTTTGCCAACCATTGAGATTTATACCAATCTACTCCCATGTTTGATTGTTCCGGAAAAACCGCACTCCTGCATTCCTTGATGCACAGCATAATTTTCCTTAGATCCTTTAGCCAATCTGATCAAATCTGCAGAAGTTTCTAATCATTCGAAGCATGTAGATAAGGATAAGGAATTTTAATTATAAAGGTCATGGTCGGAATCATTCGGTTGAAACGTACTGGAACCACTGGCTTTCGTCTAATTGTGAGTTGACGTATTTGTACACAAGGGTGTTCTTAGACAATGTAGCCCCAAAACTTGCTAAAAATTGAACGAACAGTGTTCAAAACAAAAGTGCCAACCGCTCAGCAGCACCTATCTGTCAGTCCTGACATGTATTTACATGCCACCTAAATCCTAATGAGTTAGGGAAGACGTTGCGACACGTCAAGGACAACTGATTATCGCAACGAAACGAAGTACTGCTGAGCAGTGGCGAGCAGAGAAAGAGTACGCTACAGTTTAGACAGGTTTTAACGAGAAGAGAGACAGGATCAGACATGAATGAGAACTGTGACAGCACTGAAATGTAAGGATGCGTAGGCAGTTAGACAGCTACATTGCTTGTAGGGTGATGTGTGCTGCATGTTCCAACTACTGGACTCTTCTATAATTGTCTGAAATGTCTTAAAACCATATGACAAGCATATTTGAGGAGTTATGGCTGCAGCTGCGCCTCAAGCAGCAAGTGAATCGAATCCAGAAAATACTTCTGGCACCCCAGCGGCAGAATCAAATCCAGAACGGGCTGACATTGGTGGCGGAGTGAAGCAACCTGGGCAGTCAAATGTAAGGAAAATCTAAAAATCAATGTAACTGCATTCTTCCAAGGTCTCACAGCAAATCCATTTGTGTGGCAGTAGGCTAGTAGCAAATGTGAGGAATTGCTGACCACCACTTATCTGTAGATACATTTGGCTACTACGCCCCTGTAGTGGTATTGCGGTTTCGGGCACTGCTGCTTTGGCGACATTGGTTTAGTGCATATCGATTGGTGAGGGCGCGTCGCGCGCGCCGCTGTCGCCAAATCGATATATACCAAATCCAGTGTCGCTATAGGAACCGTCGTACTTTTCGAAGATTGCTGGGGTTTCGGTCGCGTGTCAAATGGGCAAACATATGGCTTGCGTACATGCGTGAGTCGCATCCTAAATTTCGTCATGAAAGCCTATCTCTCGTGGTGGAAACAGCTGCTCTGAAGACATACCTATAGGGAATTCCAAACGGCGTGTGCAAGGGGCGGGACCGCAGCGAGGCGTGGCACTCGAGTTGTCCGCTGCTGGCAGAAGCAGGCAACTCAGAGCTATATGCAGAAACTCTGTGTCTCTGTCCAACAGAGACGCGCCGCGGTTCCACCACTTGCCGTTTGGAGCTTCCTGCATATGTAAGGAAGTTACCATTTTTTATCAAAGGGAAGGACGTTTCTCGTTTTAGACAGCTGCATCGGTGTTCCGTGCAATGTGTTTCGTCATCATCGTTTATACGATCGCAACAACGTCAGTAGTGTATCTCCACCTCGCCGGAACTCTTAAATTTATTCCACAGCTAGTTGCTTAGTAGCCCGTTGTTTTGCAATTGATGCGAGATCACATAGTTACTACAATTTCATAGATTACAAACAAAAATTGATAAATGTTATTTTCTTGACACATTGTGTGTGTTCCTGTACTGTTCATTCTCCCTCATTCGTGGTTCTCGGACAGAGTAGATGATAGATTCCATTAGAGTTTAGCAGAGCGGTTTCATATGCGAGTGTAGGTAATTCATACTAGCTGCGTGCGTCAGTCGTGCATCAGTCGCACGCATCCATTTGCAAGGGATTTTCCATGAAGGCCGGTCAACACAGCATGTACAGGAAGCTCCAAACGTCCGCAGTCAAGAGGGGCGTGGTCACGTCGCGGTTCCTTCCTTCAGACACAGGCGCTCTCTATGCTGCCTCTGGCTTCTCTGACTCTGCAGACAACCAGTGGCAGCATGCAGAGCGCCTGTGTCTCTGCCTAAAGCCGCGTCGTGGCCACGCCCCTCTTGACTGCGGACATTTGGAGCTTCCTGTACATCCTCAATGAAAAGAACGCGCGGCCGGAAAGAGCGTCTGAGCTGCGACTGCTATGCGACTGGGCCCTATTCTTCATCATATAGACGCACGCGCGTCAGTCGCACGCATCCAGTATAAATTGCCCTTGTCCCAACCATTGGTACGCGAAAACAAACGATAAGAGTACACTGGATTCTCGGGACCCGTAGCACAATTAGTCGAAAGCAACGCTAGAAATGATGACTTTTATTTAGGAAATACGAAAGAATTTCAAGTAGTCAACATTCCAAGAAAAAAAAATCACATACTGAACGAAACTTCGAAACCAGAGAGATGGAGCGAACACAAGACCTTAACACAAAATAAAGAGACAAAACAATTGACTGCTTCCATCAATGGGCGCGGAGACTAACTGATTCAAATTCACGGCCTGTACTGTTATATCGGGGGTGCATCTGTGTAGTTCAGTGCGTTTCGTTTCGTCACGTTCTCGTTCGACCCTCCTTCCTGTTCTATAGAAAGATTATAATCTGCGTAAACAGGCAATGAGGCTCTGCGAGCGGTTCCTAAATCTGATCTGGATAAAAGTTTTGGAAGCAATTCTTCTGAAAAGGAAAAGAAGAGTTGTTCAAATCTGTTCCTTACTGAATCGTCGACTTTAGGAGCTGTTTACTAAATTATGTGCGAGATTAGTAGTGTACGGGAAATCCCGTATAGATAAATTCGTAGAATAATAAATATACGTCGTACATAATAAATGTATACTTTTCTGGTCAAGGCAGTTGAGTGAAATATTAAGTTTAATTGTATTTATTCTAAAACAAATACATGAAAAATCATACTAAAGCAAAGACTTAAAAACAAGACGGTCAAAAGTTCTCAATCAGTTTGTGAAGTATTTTTTGAAAAAAGGGTGACTCGTGTCGAACGTCACCTTCTCATTTGGTAACGACCGATCCAACGGTGCACCAGATTTCATCTGTATATATAAAAGTGAAAGTTTGTGTAGATGCAAACTGTTCCGTCGTAGAGTGCATCCCACACCACGCCCCAATCGAAAAACGCTGGGCGGCAAGAGAGGCCAATCGGGGTCCCCTATTGGATGATACCCTATTTTTTTTCTCCCACCCCTGCCCCTCCAGCCCCACTCCTCTGGCTGGGCATTTCTGTGTCTGGCATTAGGTACCATCCATTTTCCTATATTTTATATCGCTTTATTAGATTTTTTGTATTTTATTAATTTCTTTATCCAGAAATGCTTCGTGTACCTTACAGTTTTTCCGAAGCATTTTCTGAATAGTCAAGCGAGGAAAGCAAATTTTCGTGGATTTTCGTGGATAATATCCCTAAAGTGGAGATATCCTTGTCAGACGGCGACGGCAATATCCCATGGCGCCATCGTTCAGATGTCACTCAAACCTCCGCAGCTGCGTCGTCTGCAGAAGTGAAGTCAAGCTGGCAGCTCCCAGCATCCAGGCGATAACTCCAGAGAATAAGCCTTACCTGAATCTAGAAGGACATTTTTCCGAGGTCCTTATTGGGAAGTAAGGGGGATTTTTGGGAATTTTTTTTGTGGGTCGTAATTCTATGTTTTTTCTTCAGGGATATGTTTGTTTCCTGCTGCTTTCAGTGTTTATGCTAATAAGCAGCTTGTCTTATTTTGGCTACGAATGCGCTCTTATTTATTTGCTCTTGTAATGGAATCCTGTCCATTAGGCATTCCACAGACGACGCTTTGCATTTCCGACATGATAATTCGCTAGAATGCGACCCGACGTACAGGAACTTGCCAGTTTGCATAATTTACGGACACTCTCGCACTTTTCCTTCTTCCTCCACGAAAAAGCAGCCGCTCGCAAAGTGCAAGTCAACAGCGCTGTGGTTCACGAGAAGGGAAGTTGTCGAACTGGCCAAAATTTTGCATCAGCGAGCGAGTGGCTCGCCCGTTTTGAACTATTTGAAAGTTTGGTCTGAATCTTGGTCCTTTCCCTTTTTCCTGGAGCATTTTCAGGATGTTCGTATCAATCCTTCAAAGTTGTATTGATGCGATGCTAGAATAGCATCTTTATGGCATCCTATCTTGGAATGCTGTAGTTATGAAACCCTTGGGTAATAATATGTAAATTACTGAGGATCACTTTAGTTTTCGTTTCGTGCATTATCCTTATACGAGAACTAATCAGTGTAATAAGTTTCTTCCTGCATGAACCAAGGAATTAGGGGTAAATTGCAATTTTAACTTGTGTCCTAACGTGTTGGACCCAGAGGAGAGGTTTGCTAATGATTCCAAGGAGGTAAATTTGAAGCCGAGAGGATTTTCGAGTTTTATGAGGAAATGTCGGTGTAATTCACAATCTCAGAGGTAGCACCTGCGCAAATTTCTTACGTTTGACATTTTTTCGTACCTCCGGGCTTTGAGCGTATTTCAATGGTGAGATTTAGTGGAACACACGAGATATTCAAGAAACTGGGGTGCTATTGACTTTTTGTTGAACATTATAGGTGCGTGCCCTCTGGATGTTCGCGAGTCCCGTCGCGCGAGCGCGAAGCGCGCTCCACCGGAAGTAGTTGAGCCCGCGTAAGCTGGCGCATCGTAGAACGTGGATTTCAATCAGGCTGCTGGGTTAACGTAGTGACTGAATCATCTTGGTCGGTAATTTATAATTCTACGTGCTCGTTCCTCATTTATGGTGCCTGGACAACGTGTTCCACTCCTCGAACTCTTTTTAGAGATGGAAATTTTGAAACGCGGGTCCTCCCTTTAGTTGTTCCTCGAGTGACGCCCTAGGAACGCAGGACGGCGGACCAATATTATAATGAAATATATACTTGTTACCTAATAACTGGTCATGAAGGTGAAGGAGGAGTAGATTTGACCCCAGCAATATTCTTCCCTCCAAAGAATGCTCATATTCCATGGAATCGCAGAATGCCCTAAGGCTAAATGCTCTGTAGAGCTTGTAGTGCAAAGGAAATCTAATGGAGCTACTTCGTGTTCGTGAAAACTCATGCAAATCAGATTCTTGAAATTTCATGCAAATCAAATTGCGGTACATAGATTTATGGAGATGAAAAGCACATTTTTGATTTGGATGGACCCATCCTGAACCTAATACTTACTTTGAATACACTATCTGCCTGCATTTGCTATTCTAGAGGGAAGTTTGCCGGGAATGACGAGGGATATGAATTAATTTCGTGCTGATGTGACATTTGCAGCTAAATTTTACGTTTCAGCAGACGCTCCGAAGTTTTCAAGCTGGATGTGGTTATCAGTGGATACCAGTTTTTTTTTTACTAAAAGAAAGATGGAGATTAAATTCTTCATATTCATACGCGTTTTGTATCTATCAAACATTTTTATAAATGGCTGGCGTGGAGGCAGGCAATGAAGAATCGAGCTCTCCATCACCTTGAGGAACAACATAGCCCAGATTATCTAGGAGACCGAGCCAGAGCGCCGCTTCGCAGCGCTCTGACTCGGACCCGTGTGCCACGTTACCTCAGGGCTAGGTAAACTCTGAAAAAAAAAGGAACCCCGAGCCAGAGCGCCGCTTCGCGGCGCTCTGACTCGGACCCGTGTGCCACGTTACCTCAGGGCTAGGTAAACTCTGAAAAAAAGGAACCCCGAGCCAGAGCGCCGCTTCGCGGCGCTCTGACTCGGACCCGTGTGCCACGTTACCTCAGGGCTAGGTAAACTCTGAAAAAAAAGGAACCCCGAGCCAGAGCGCCGCTTCGCGGCGCTCTGACTCGGACCCGTGTGCCACGTTACCTCAGGGCTAGGTAAACTCAAGAAAATCACTGTCATCCACACGAAGCGCAGCTTCGCCGCGCTTCGCGGATGACAGTGATTTTCTGCGAAACTGCATAGCTCCTAAACGGTTTGGAGGTTAACTCTTATTATGTTCAATATAAAGAGCTCCTACATGGTGCGTTTTATGAGTAGAAACACAGATCCTCACGTGGTCAAGTCTTTTTCATTTGTGATAGCGCTGGAAGTCCAAATCGTTATGGTTCGGGCACAATCAGGTTGTAACAGGAAAAAAGTGCGTAAACGTTCTATTCCTACTTTGTAAGCACAATATTAAGCTCATAGAGTGCACCATTTGTTCCCCTGACCGTTAATTTCTAATTGCTATTACTACTTAATGCTTTAGAAGGAGTGCGGTGAAAATTTCCGTACAACTCTGCTGTATTTGGATGATTCACGTTTCTGATTGCGAAATCACACTCGCTTCATCATTGGTTCTCCTATTCTGCTTTAAAGATCAAAGATATTCCGTTTTCGTTGCAAATTGGACGTCCTAATTGAAGATTTCCATGTTGTACACATACATATACATGGGCGTGTCATTGGGCGTGTCAATTTTCGCAATTGAGCCCGTGGCGGCGGGCAAAAGAGGTGGGGCGAGGCGAGTGGATCAATGACAGCGTGACCTGTCATCCCTCGCGCGGCGATGGGGGGGGGGGGGTCTGCGCTTTATATAGAGTAAGATAATGACAAAATAGCACTGGTAATAACCAATTGGTTCAGAAACAATCAGTTTAAAATGAATAAATTTATTCAAAACAAAAGTAACGAGGCGGATGGCAAAAAAGAACTCCCTAGTAGACAGATGGAAAATCTAAGGCCACCGAGATATTGCAGGCAGCCTTTTATGGGGGGCCTTCCCGCCAGCTAGAGATCAAATGGATGCAGATCAATCCAAGGTAAAAAGAGAGGTAAAAAACACTGTAGAATAGGAGAAAACAAACTCACTACTACTACAGTAACAAAACTAGTCTACATATAATTTATAAACATCTCTATAATATGTAAACATCTCCACGAAAAGAAAGATACAAATCATCACTAGTAGGCTCATCTACAAACGGCTGGAATCGCAAAAATAGAACGGTTGAACAGATCAGTTTCAAGTATGCATAGATATGTGACTGATGAAAAAAAAGAACGAAATAGTGAGACATAAATGAGCTAATACAAAATTTTCGTCCATCTAATACATCATAATATTGCAAAAACATCCATCACGTAATTTGAAAACCTTATATATAAGTCTATATCGCAAAATTTTCCATTCTATCCGGAAATCTAGGAAATACACAAGTGCTGTGTACGGTTTAACTGGTTTTTCCGCTTCCAGTGCTGTTTCCTCAATTTTTCATGGCTTCTTTGGATTCGCAGAAAGATCCAGAGACTTAATCATGTGCATCCTGATCCCCATGATGCCTCACTTAATTCCTTCCGTTAGCCTACGCGTATATTAATATTCTGCTGACGTTATAGCCCGTGACATCTCCGACAAGCTATAAATCTTCGTAATTTTCGGGAAAATTATTGCGCTATGCACGAGCGATGGACTTACCGGATGGAAAAAAAAACCTCTATCATCCTGACGCTGCAGAGTGGTTATGTACATGTGTATATTAGGAGAATAATGAGGAGGAGAATTTGCATTCTAATAGCCCGTAATTACGAGTATGAGTAAGTTACTAATCACAATTGAATGATTGAGGACTTGAAAAGGGGCCGAAAACTAATTGAAGGGGGAATTTGTGGAAAATAAATTCAAATAAAAGTGGAATGAAGAGTATTACAAATCATAGAGATGACCAGTTAAGCATGAGACAAGAAATTTAATTCATTATAGCTTTACAGTGACGGGATTCGTCAGCATTATTGGGAATGATCCAATCTTCCCGCTCACATGGAGTGGACAAGTTTCCCTAGCAAAACATGATACAGGGAACTTCAAACGGCCGTGTGCAAGGGGCGGGAACGCGTCGCGGCGTGGCACTCCGGTTGTTCGCTATTGCCAGGGGCAGACAACCAGAGACAGCATGCAGAACCTCCGTAGAGCCGCGCCGCGGTCCCGCCCCTTGCACACGGTCGTTTGGAGTTCCCTGTATGTGTTGCAGTCCTAGAGACGATTTTTTGGAAAAGAGTTATCCATGTTTGGCAAAAATGCTTCTTTACGGATTTCAGGCGTGGCGTACGTACATATGTCGAACGCACGCTCGCAAACAAGGCCTCCGCTTGTTGACCAGTAATCCAGCTATGTAATCTCCATGAGTCCCTCTTCAGTTTACTGTTTATTCTGCATATTTCGTTGTACTGTCTCAATTTCCTCGTTTACTTTATTAATCTCTCAGTCATAACCACATATGTACATATAAACAAACAAATATTTTCTGAGGAACCCGCCCACTTTGGACTGGCACGCAGGTCACAGTTTCAAAATGCATAAGGATTCACCTAAAAATTACGGGAAAATGGATTTTCCCGACTTTTTCTGAAGGAAGAAGTCAATTTATGCTGAGACGAATATAAACTTTGGGAAAGAACGCCTCTCAATTTCAAAGGCGTCAAAATTACGGGTTAACGCCTACCTATTTTTTCATGCAAGGATAGAAAATAATAGGTTCATGCACTGGCAGGTGATCTTTCTAAGAGAAATCCAGAATCTTCTCATGAATCCTGGTCTTTGGTAACAACTATGTATAGCGCTGCAACTTACGTGTCTTGTTTACTTATGAAAAGACGGATTCTACTGAGAAGTCAGACTAGGGTTGTCCTTTCCCTGGTAATTAAAAATTTTAACGCCTTTATGTCTACGTAAGTTTAAGGACACTTCAAGGACACTCAGCCGATTCCAGTGTTTTGAGCTCTATTGCTATGGCAGGCTACATTTTCTTGCGTCCAGTCGAACTTTATTTCGTTACTATTTCATTTTATTTACTATCAATATTTTATTTTGTTCTTATTGTTGCATATTTCCCACGTCCAGATGTAAATACGTGCGATATAGCTAACGAATAAATAAGTATAAACGATCTAAAGGTGGCTGGGATATACAAGAGCATTAAGATAATTCTGATGATCTCCATACAATACTGTAGATGCCAGCAAGAAGTAGACTCAAAATTTCATTAAAAAATTAACCTTTTTTAAAGAGAAAAATCGGGCTCGAATTGCAGGAGTTTTGACAGTTTTGCATCCATAAAATTTGAGCTTTTTATTTTAGGAGAATTTTCGGAGAAAAATTCAAAAAGCTTTGTAATTTTTGTCAGCATGTAATGTATGTATGGATATAATGAAAGGCAAATAGAAATAGCGCAAATAAATGGAGTCATAAATAAAGGCCCAACAATGGAGGACGCAGAAAATGGGGGGGGGGGGGAGGCGTGGGGAAGAAATGGGGTCTGCGCCGCTTCGAAGAGGTAGATGGATAATGAAATTGGTAGAAATACTATTATAATAGTGGAAAATTAACAAAAATATTTAAGAGAATAAAAACAAGCAGTTTGAAACTGATAAAAAGAATGGTAAAGAGCAGAAAAACTGATACAGGATTCTTATTAGTACTCTAACCTCTGCATCAGCCATTGAGATTTAATATGAACTTATACAGAGATATAAATATTATTATGAATTCTGTCTGCTCAACTCCTCGTACTTATGTTTAAGGAAACTAAAGAGGGCAAAATTTGTTATTTGACTGAAGGCTCTAGAGTTCTAGGATCAAAAATCAATTTTAACTCACTGCGATAATCGAATTTCAGTACTATTAATCTGTTGATATAGAGTGGTCATTGAGCTTTGATGCCTTGATTAATTGAGTTATGAGCCATAGCTCCCATCACTGACACACCTTTGTGGGAAAATAAGCAGGTAACACCAATTCCGCCAGGCTCCTGTGAAAATTCCTGAAAATCCCTGAATTTTCTGGATTTCCTGTTGTCCTGCGCTGCATCTCTATGACGAAAATTCCCCTAAGCAACGGCTTAATGCTATAAAAGCCAGAATGAGGCCGGGCTGTCTGACAGCACCCCGGCGGTCCGGCGGCGCTATCGATGGGTTCCGGGGAAGGCACAAATCCCTTTAGAGACATTCAGCCCGAGCGGTGGTGGGCTTCTCCGGCGGGCCATCACTCCGGGGCCGATGACTCACCACCAGGCCTTGGAGCCCCCCGCTCATTGCCGCACCAGAACACCGCTATAGCATCCATGATACTCGGCACGGGACCCCGCTGACAACACGAAAATAATTCCCGGACGTCGTTAGCAGACCGGGAAGCATTCATTTACTGGACTATGAAGCGAATGCTGCACTACAGCCAGAGGGGCGGGGCTTATTAGAGCGGAAAAGCTGCAATTTTTTCGTGAAACAACAGAAAAGTGGTGTCATGCTCTCCCAGTTCCTGGAGCTGCTGCTATTCTTCCGCAACCGATCGACTTTTGCTCTTACATCTCCTAACCGCTCGTTCTTTCGCCTCATCAGCATCATTACATGTTCCAAGCGACGCCAATTTGTATGCGCGTCCCCTAGTTGTTTACCACGGATTGTTTGTCGCATCCGAGGAACATCCAGAAGTCCTGCCAGACCAACCAGTCCCAGTTGTCTCGTCGTAATTCCATTGGAAATTTCGTGTTCCCGCTGAAAAACACCAGAAACTCGCGCCAACAGTTGAATTTCCTTATTTTGCAACTTGTTAACTTGTTTTGAATCCTGGGAACCCTTTCGTTTTCGGCGCGGCTGCATAAATGACGAGACCCCGGGGATCAAAACAACCCAAACAAAGCCAGCCGTCATAAGTCTTAGACTGAAATGTGTTTTAGTTGTTGGTCGAGATTTTAGAATGACGTGGGATTTCCAGGAAGTTTCTGGATTGCTATGGAAACATATGGATGGAAGCAATTTCCCTGAAGACAGGAAATTGAATTTTACCAGCGTGGAAACTGGAATTGTCATAATTTCCGATGCTAATGACAACCTGGGGATCTGGCAGCTTCTGGATTTCCAGAATCTTCGGGTATGGTCACTGGAAATTCGGACAGCGTCGGTCTCTCATGGCTATATATGGAGTGCGTTATACATTTAAAAAAGAAATTAACAAAAATGACAATCGTGGTTATATTTCAAGGAAGTTCCAGGCAACTTTACCGTTTTTCCTTCAAATTCCAGGCAAGTCCCAGTTGTTTCCCAGCCGCATTCCTTCATACTTCCCTCTGAAATGAAGGCAGAACTTTTCGATGAAGAATCAACGAAATGAATTGAATTCCCTCGTTTATTATACTCTAATGATAGTTAAGTTCCTGGTCAAGCTACTTTATTGAATTTTACTTCCTCGATTTTTCTTCCTCTTCCTTGCTGCTCGTTAACTTCTTAGGTCATGCGCATGCTATTAAGGTGTGGTGTTGAAAAACAAGGAAGTACATTCTTTCGTGAACACCGCGCTAACTTCCTATTGAATTCTTGATTTCTTGGTAGCTATGTTAATGCATCATTTCATCTTCTACAAGTAGGTAGAACTAGTACGTTTTAGAAAGGTCCAAGCGACGAACTTCTCAGCCATTGATTTCTGGGCATTTCAACACCTACTTTTGACTATTTTGCGGTAATTACTTCTCAGTGAAATTGCTTCTATTAGCTGTTGACAATGTAGCTTTATAATTCCGAGGTTACTTTCTGCTCTACTAATGGTGTAGCTGATGGTACTGTGAATTTACCATCTCAAGGAATAAAAACATCGAGTTGATGGAGCAATTTCCTATGAAAATCTCTAAAAATCTACTTCGGCAGTCTTTTTAATAAAATGGCACAGGAAAAATCAAGTCAGGCCTTACTCAAACTCAGTGCCTGGGTGCATTATTGAGATTACCCGGGGTAAATGTATCGACGCCCGCATTAACTATGGGTAAATTCGGTGGTTCACACGTTTATCCTAAGTCATCTCATTGATGCATTCGAGCTTTTATCGGAAGCTGTTGCTGTTTCTATGGCTTGCTTCAATGAGGTGGATATTTGCAGAAACATCAGAGAGAAAGAGAATTGTGGAAACTAGCAAAGCGGCGAGGAAGACGTAGAACTACACTAACGCTCACTTCTTAGAAATTGAAACTTCAAATTCGGTGCAGTTACCCAAGCTCCTTCCTACGTATTCTCTTCTATCATTAGCAGCAGAGAACAATACAGCCAGCTTACAGCGCTAGTACTGGGCTGGGATTCACGAAACGATAACCAAGCAAACATGCAAGGGTAAGGCTTTTGGTTATCGTATAGACTATGTAATGTGAAGAGACGCAGGAAGTGAAACTTGGTTTGCTAGCCTGATTCCATCACGTAGCACTAATTACTCCTGTAGTGGTTTCGTTTCCTAAAGATGGGCTTCAAGCAGGTCTGCCCTCTGACTGTGCCACGTATCTGCGTCAGGTTTCGAAATCAATGATAACATGAAAAAATTCCTCTTTGGTAAAAATCTGTCAAATGTCCGTATTTATGGGAATAATCCCAGGGGTACATTTATCTGACACGAGCTTTACCCGAAATTCGACATTACAGATGTCATTATTGGGGCATCCCAAAGTGAATTTTGAGGAAAAAATAGCGTAAAAATTTTCTTATTCTAACACGACTTCTTATTTGTCTAACCAAAGTCAATGAAGAACATATCACTACAAAAATGGACGAAAACATGCAATTTGATCAGTTGGTTTCTTGGATAATTCTTTCTGTCTGGAAGCTCTACGGAAGTTCCGAGAAGTGTCAAGCTCTGCGGAAAGTCCGAAAGATTATCTGGGTGGTTAGCCGTGGATGTTTGAGCTTTTTCCTCACCCAGACGCAGCTTCCTGTTGCCGGTGAATAATGTGTTGAGATGTGTGGAGATTTTCGTTTTCCATCCTAAGCTTTCAGTTTCTCCTCTTAGGTTTGCCAGGCTTCAAAATTTCGTTTTTATCTATCCCTGATACCATGAGTCCTATCAATTTTTATCTATCCCTGATACCATAAGTCCTATCAATTTGAAAATGTACCCGTTCTTAATGAGAAAATGTAAATGTATAAAACGTATAAACACGAAGTCAGACTACTATTTCGTCCTAATAACTTGGATAGTAAATAGTATTCCATGATCCATCGAATGAAAATACTTCGCTGCAGCGTTGAAATGGTAGATCTCTAGCGTGTAACCATCAATTATGAGCGTGTGACCATTAATTATTCATTGCATTGTATCACTCATCCGTAGGAAGATCAGAAATTACAAAGACAAAAACAAAAATTTTGCCATTTTGCTAGCTAGCTAGTCATTGCGTTTCTTCAAGGATGAACTATGAGAAAAAAAGACAAAATTGGTAGTGACTCATTTGTCATTTAGGGCCCAGATACCCAGATTTTAGAAGGATGGGTAACATCATACCCATGGACAAGTGCGGGACGCAGGAGTTGCTAGCCAAGGGGGGGGGGCGTGGGAAGAAAGTGGCAACTGAGCCACTCTGTGGACCCAGACAAAATCAACATTAAATAATTAGTGACAAGTATTAAAAAAATAATGATGAAAAACATTAAAAATAAGCCTATACGATATTTTCATCTATTTCATGAAATAGTTTCAAAAATTGGGAGCAACCCATTTTTACATAAGGTCGCCCCTCCTTCCCCCCCCCCCCACCTGTCCGCCACGGCCATGGATACGGTCACTCTTGGGTAACAGCGTAATATAGACAACACTACTTTTGGGTAAACATGCTGATGAGTACTAAGTAAGGGGTAAATTTTGGTACCTCTCTACTTTTAGCGTGGGTAAACTGACGCATCAAGGTCAAGGTAAGCCGATGCATGCCAGGTGAACCCAGTTCGCTTGTTTTTCGATGCATCAAAAGTGCAATGGAAATAGGGAGTGACTTTCTCCGCCTTTGAGTGCTTCTGGGAACGTTTTTCCTCTCCAGGAACCGTTGGGAACCTTGGAAATTTCTACGTTCCACAGAAAGAGAAGGCTAGAGTCTCTGGGAACGATTCTCTTGAAAGGTATCCCTGACGCAAGCGAAGAGTCCGGATTTGCTGAAAACTTTCCACTATTTCCACGGATTTTTACGATATTTCACATATAGACCAAATACGGAACATTCTCCACGTGACATTCTCCACATAAGGAAGTCCATAAATACATCATAAACGGACATTTTCATGCCTCCCGTTCCTCATACAAGGTGCGTTCCTCACATGGGGGAATCCATACACTCCCCAAATAGACGCGGACAAATTTTCGTTGGTTCCGTGGGAATTTCCCTCCATGCAATCGGTGCAGACGCTGAAATCTGAGCCTAACTGGTTGCTGTTTAGACTAGGACATCAATTCCAGGATCTGCAGCACTACGGCGCACGTTCATCTGATGAAATGCAGTCGTAATGGCTGGCCCATCTGCGTTCGTTCGCATTCACTTTGGAATAAATGACGTACACAGAAATTGCCAGAGCAAATTTTGTGCTGCGGTAGTGCTGCTCTCTGCGTGATGCAGCTGCTCAGCTATAGCACTATTAAACGCTTCACAGCCGAGTTGATTGCTGCGCGGGCCCATGGGCCAAGCCGTCATCGTCATTCTCATCAACATCGCTCCATGCACGGGGTTTGCCTGAAATTAGCGCCGCGGGGATGAGCGACGCCGGCGCAGGGAGCGCGGGCCCCGAGGAGAGTCGGCGACGAGCGCGCGGGCCGAGACGCGCGGCGGCGGCGGTGGCGGCGACGTCGCCGCAGCCCGGGGGGCGTGCTGCCGGGATCAATAGGAGAAGGGGGCCCGGCTGAGGGTGAGGCAGAATCTGACATGAATGGCGGTTTATTAGCGGACGACTCCAAAGGAATCCACGCGCATGGCTTTGTTGCGAGCCACGACGCAAACGCGCAGTCCGGTGTTTCTTCGCCGGTTTTTGTCCTCGTTTTCCTGGAATGTCTTCGTTGTCACCATCGACGGCGGTTTTACTGCATCTTTATAGCCTCTCGGTGGAATTCCGGAGCAATATTCCGGAAAATCTTGGGCATTCTCCCATTGCCGGACTCATTTTCTCACAATTTCTTCTCGATTAAGAAAATTTCGCCACACTTTCATGGGCGAAGACTTCTACAGCATTCCATGGCTACTTCTTCCTGAATCATATCCTACAACAATAAAACTTTATTTTTCCCAAAAAAACCTTTGTTTTGGCTTTTGGACATGACTTTCCAGAGCGATACGGGAATTCGCAGGCTCTGTCCTGCTAATGTTCTAGGAACGACACCGAATATCTCTTATTTCCTCCTTCTGAATTTTGCTGAGATGACAGTAGAATTTTCCAATTTCCTAGAACTTTTCCTGAATTTCCAACGCCAAAAATTGCTGGGAACATTTTTTTGCCATGGGGTGCACGTAATTTTGCTTACATCTCGTCAAAATTCGCATATTCAGGTCAGTTAGAAGCAAAAAACCCAAAAAAAGATTCTGGTAAGTTTCCAACGTTTAAAGTTTGGTTTGTATACCTACTTCTTGAAAAAAATCTAGAAAAAAAATTTGAAGATCACGCCCACTTTCTCCATCACTTCTCGATAATCGGGAGCACATCTTTAGCAGCTCAAAAGCAGAACCTCCCGCGAGATTTGTTTTTCTCATTACTGAAATCTAATGTAAAGTGAGGATTATTGAATTTTTGAAATGTGAATTTTTTTGATGCAATGTTAGTCAGTGAGTTTTCAAATTTCTCAGCTCTGTTTTTCACTTTTTTCCTATTCCGCAGAGGATTAGGATCAGCTGTCTGCTGATGAAGTTCCAGTGCACTCTAAATCCTGGATTTTCTCCGATGCTATGGAGATGGGATGCTGGAGATGTAGTGAAAATTTTAAAAAAATCCAGCTGTCAAGGAATTTCTGGGAAATTTCTATTTGCTCGTCCTGAAATCTTCTGGATGCACTTTAGGAAATAACGTTTCTAGCTTTTTAAAATAACGTTTTTTCTTTCTATTGCCGCCCTGATTTGCTTTTTTCTACATTAAAAATCCCATATACCTACGTCTATGACTGCCTCACCTCGGAATTATTGATTAACTACAAGTTTACCAGCAACTCCCTACCTCACTAAGTGTTGGATCTGAGCTGCTTACGGTATTTTCGGCCTGCTCCCCCCCTCTCTGGGGAGGGACACGTTTCCCAACTCCATTCATTTCTTCAGCAAAAGCGCTGAGAGCTGCGCTTTTTGCCGGGCATCCTGAAAAGCGCCGAAGAGAATAGCTAGCCAGCTTTTCGAGGAAAAAGAAAGCCCAGCATCCAGCTCTCTTGGAAAGCTTCACATCATGAGATATGTTCTGGAACGTTCTATCGTGGAAAATGGCTCCATGTCGATTTTACGGATTTCTCTGGCTCAGAGAAATTTCTAACAGTTTCATTGCTGTTTTTTTGTGTATTCCCGATCATATAAGTTTGATGGTAATGTAAACATATACTATGTATATAAATATTAAAGTGTTCTAAATTCATATAATGGTAAATTATTTTTTCTGCCACAATCTCTTATTTTTATAGGGGCGCAGAGCCGCGTCGCAGGCGAATGCAACTAGAAATACTGGCTCAATTACTACAGTTTCTGGATTTGTAGTAATTTTCATGGATAGTGAAATAATCTGACCTAGTCTTTTGTTGTTTTCTATTCTTATAGAATGAAAACTGAGCGAAAAGATGAAAACGAAAGGGCAGAGAAATACATGAAGACCCATTAATGTAGCAGGATGGGCTAGAATGCTTTAATTTATTTGATTATTTTGTTTATTTGGCTTTCAACTAATCAGAGAAAAGAAAAGTCTATACATTGCCATGGTATCTTTATTTAGGTTAGTTGGATAATTCTTATTCTTATTCTCTGTGTTGTGCATTAATATTAGTATTTAATTTATTGATTTTTAAAGACGTTTCCTGAATTTCGCTGGGAGCTGCATGGTTTTCTGACATTTTCCTCCGTTTTTCGAATCTCGTGTTCTAGCGTAGAATTCTTCATTTTATTGGAAAAAAATTTTTTATGACTATTTTCCAACAATTTGGGTGCGGGGTATTTCTATGCATGTATTATATTGTAGATGCTAATGTAGCAGTTGATATTTGCCACGCAGATAAGACACTCTTGTCAGTTTTTGTTCTGGATTTCCAGAAATTTTTCCTGAGTCGACGACACTCACTTATTTTTCCCATTTTCTCTATTTTCCTGTAAAATTCATTTTCCATTACTTTTGTGAACATAGGTATTACTTCGTGAACCACCAAAGAAAAATAAATAATTCATAAGGGCGGAAATATCCTTCCCCCTGGGAAAAAGTCCCGCACAGCTGCTAGGCAATCTCTTTAATTTTTAGGACCTTTTTCCCGAGGAATAAGAACCCTCATCCACGCAAACGAAGTTCGGAACATTTTTTTTCATTCTGCTAGGAATGGATGGGGCGTTTTTCATGCTCACCATGAAAGCTCCAAATTGTTCCTCAGAGAATTCCCCCGAGGCTTGCACTTTTCTCCAAGAACTCGCATGGTTCTTCAGAAGGGGGAGTTCCATGGATGTTCGGAGCATGCAGAGGAAGGATTTACAAATCTAGGTCCCAAGATATCCTGGAATGTGGAGATGTTTTTCTCTGGCGAAGGTATTTCCTCGGCTTAACGTTGGGTTCTGCACAGGATTAGCTCTATTTTAGCTTCAAGGTGTTGAAAAGGTTGAATAAATGCATGGTCTTTTGGTAAAGTAGGTTGAAATCTTTGAAAATTTATCGTTTTTCAATGAATTGAGGAGCCTTTATATTAATAAATTTAATGAATAATGAAAAAAAGCTTTTATAATAAGCTTTGAGAAAGTTAAAGAAGGAAACTCGAGAATTCCAAAATATTGGACTTTTTTTATGGAAGGCTTCCCAGGAAGAACTGCCTAGGAGTGCTATGTACTGCCCTAGTATTTCTCCTATCGTCCCATACCTTTAGTATACTTAGTATACTTAAAATAGTGACAACACAAAGGCAAAGAAGTTTTACTTAGCAATTTCTAAGCGTCGATGTTTCGTTCCTTACCACTCTTCTCAAATTACAGTTCTAATTTCATGGAACTTTTTCACTAATCCATCTATTATTAGTATTATATTCTGTCTATAAATAATGTAAGGAACAATATTGCACGATTTTCTTTGTGATTTGCCCTTTATCCACCGCTATAACGTTTTCTTTTTGAGTGACATCGGCTTATTTCCTGACGTCCATATCTAATTCCACTCTGGATAAACGTCGTAAGGCAGATTCTTCGCATTATGACAGGTCTCTCTCTAGTAGTAGGACGCCCTTACGTGCAGCCTTCTACCGTAGCTCATCCAGAATTTCTATTTGCTCAGGAACTGTTTATTTATTTATTTATTTGCCCCTTTATTTATTAATACTCGAAGGTACACCAAGCAGAGAAAAATCAATATATTCAACACAAAGTGTGGATATTCCGGATATTCCGGTATGCTCTGGAATAATGTATGCAATCTAAACGCACCATGGATCAATTTCAAGGTTTTTTTGGGTTTTCTGGATTTTTTCGGATACACTGGATTCCTGCTCTAGTTTTCCAGAATAAGTAAGGTTACAGGAGGAAAATAACTCGAAATCCTATTCGAAAACCTGAACACTAGCACTAGTGTCAGACGCAGGTTTGGCATGCTAAAAAAAAACGGGGGGGGGGTGAAGGGGCGCAGGAAAAAGTGGAAACTTCGCCACCCCGGGGATCCGCATGGGACAATAAAAATACCAAGAAAAAAAAACTATTTTCAACGTAAAATAACAAAAATAAGCATGGAAGAAATAATAATAAAATCAAACAATCAAAAATGAACTAACATGAAATTTAATCTGTTTTATAAGGCAATTTCAAAAATTCGGCGACCAATTCTTGGGTCGCCCTCACACCGCGTACCACTGCCACTAAATGGCTGATAGGAATTGGGTAAAGAAATAAAAATAGAAAAAATCTCGTGGTAGAAATTCTACCGGAAATTTTTAGTTTTCGTCTGGTTCGAGTTGGTTTCAGAATTTTTTCGGATTTGGAAACGAACAAAAAGCGTACCTTCAATTTTTTATACTGTAAGCATGGTGTATATAGGGATGGTTCATACAAGCGGTTGCAACTGTAGTAAAGGTAATTCTAATTCCGCATGAAAATAGGGAAAAGTGCCCTGTTTCCAAGAATCTCCCCAAGAACTTAAACTAGTGCTCTGTTTCTAGGAGTCTCTCCATGAATCTAAGCGAATTCTGGAGAGGGAGCGGTGTCAAGGAAGGAAAATAGCTTCAAAATTAATTAGATAGAAGCTTTGGTAACCCCTTTTTTGAATCGATTTTATTTAAAATAAAAGATTAGGCTGATTTCCCTGAGCAAAAAACGCGCCCAAGGGCGAATAGTCTGACCCATCTCTAATCGATGGGCGACAGACGTCACTCATCGGAGACTCATCTGAGTCAAATGGAGACATTTCCGAAGCTGCCGGGATGACTCATGTCCATCCCCTTGAAGTGGAAATGCGACGAAACGCGACGTAATGTGGCAGATTTCACGGAAAAGTGACTCAGATCTACAGTAATCCGCTTCTGGTGAGTTTAACTAGTCCTATAAGGAATTTGTTGTGGCTGAGGATTCACTTGTAGTAAAATTCCAACAGTTGTATGGGGACTACAGTATCTCGGCGTTACAGTAATCCATTCACCATTAAAGGAAACATGGAATCCTTGCGTGATTGGCAGATTTTCCGAAGAAAAAGGTGATCATCATAATCTTAATCTTTGAAACCATTCTAGAAATTCACGTCTCTTCCAGTTCTTTATCCTCTCTGGTGTTTACTTATTTGTTGGTTTGTTTACTTGCTTATTTATTTGTTGACCGGAAGTGTTTCATTATGTGAGCAGCATAAACAACTGCCAAGATGAAATAAAACCTCCAAAATACCTTGAAAAAGATTGAAAAAGGCATAATATGTCCTAGAGAGGAAACAGAGAAAAAATTGCGTGATTGCTACCCGGAAAATTTACCGTAATCCAAAAAAACATCAGTGCAACAAGGGTAACGCGTCTCATTACGACGCGTCGTAATGAAAATTCTAAAATGTCCTGCGTGTAGTGCGGCGGATGTCTGGGACGCCGATCTATGCACCACTATTCGGCTATCTTCGCGTATGGGACACTTCAACAAAATAAAAAAAAACGACAAAATACGGAAAGTGTAGGGTACGTAATTTTGCCACGTATGATTGCGTGTGGTACGCAAATTTGCGTCCATCTACAGCTAACCACGAAATGTTCTTTGTAGTCGGCAATTCCTATAGATTGCTTGAACTTATCCAGGCCTTGAGTGCACACAGCCGTTAAGTGAGGGATTTTGTTAATTTACGGCTGAGCATTTTATGGCCTATAGCCTAACAGCCCTACAGCAGCAGATACTGACATCATGCCACGTCATCCGTGTCCTTTCCAGGAACTTCGTCTTGAACTCTGGTGTTGTTCGCCTATTCATGTTTACCCAACTGGTAACAGGCATATCCTACATTTCTCGGTGGGCGGAGCTTGGAAATGAATGATTTCTGCATGCCATTGCTTTCGGAATGTCCGCAAATGCACAAAAAACGCGTCGCCATGTGATCGCCGTCAGCGGTATCATCTGGCTGTCGGCGAATGAACATAAATCTTTATTGCGTGAACGCATGTGCGTGTAAGAGACATATTTTGTTGCGTCGGTGGATGGTTGTTCGAAAATACAAAAAGCGTTGCGAAATAGGCGTAGAATGAAATGTATGAGCTAGCTATTAGCTGAGAGAGAGCTGCTGAAACGACTTTGTCTGCAATTACGACCGCAGCGATTCTATCGATGGAAGGACGCCGCAGGGAGGGTGCGTCTGGAAATCACACCATGCATAAAAATTAGACTTTTTCTGAAATTCAGTTGGCGGGATTCGCGGCGAGGTCGTAATTGCGGCCAAAGTCTTCCTAGCGGGCTTCTCTGAGCTAATAGACTCTATCAAATGACCTAGACAGTTTATGTGTACAGCTCAGAACCCCGAAAACAGGTTGTCGGCCCAGCTTTGCCCAAAAACAACTTGCAAACAAGCTTTTAACTAGCAAATCGTTGTCCACAAGTTTGACGTCATCACGCCACCGAAAACCAAGTTGTCGACAAGCTTTCGGGCGGACAAGTTGTCGACAAGCTTTTGGAAAAGCAAGTTTCAGATGCGATCAGATACTTGCTCGCCAAATGCTTGTCGACAAGTTGTTTTTGGGGTTCTGAGTGAGAGGTATGAGCAATCCCTCAATAAGAAACGTAAATATTGTTTGATAGCTCAGGCAATGACCCCAGCTTATAGAAATAATTTTCAGAAATATCAAAAAAGAAATGGCGTCGCTTGTGGTCCGCAAGTACAGAATTGCTAGAAGCTAACGTTTTTCTTTAGGTTGAATACCTATAGCTGCTCCTTGCATTCATGGAGATCCTACACCTCTGTCGGAATTTGAATAATGACAAAACTTGACCATAAATTGCGGCCATTGGAAAAGTCCGCAGTCACAGAAAAATATGCAACATTGATTTTTATATTGAATTAGTTTAAAATATGCTGCACTATATCATTATATTTATATTATATTATTTGTGTTGCTACATTTTATTTTGTAATTTATGTTCTATTTTATTTTACATTTCTATTCTGCTACAGACTTTTCTTGAAAGAGTGAAAGTTCATAGGTTTAGAACTCCTTTTGTTCACTTGCCATTCTGAGGAGGAAAAGGACTTGAAATAAGTCACGTCTATTTACTCATTCATTTTTTTATTTATTAATTTGTTCATTCATTTATTGATTTATTCACTTATTCTTTCAATTTATACACCAACATAGCGCGCGATTGTGCGATCGCGGAAATGGTCGGCATTTGTTACCAAATTTGGTGAATCACTGGGGAAAATCTATTTTGAAAGGGTAATTTATAAATACCGAAAAACCGGCCTTATTTTCGTGATTATTGAATTATTCCGTAATTGCAGAAAATTTTGGCATGCCCGAATTGGGTCTCTTTGGAACCACATTTTTGAATTGGAGTTTCGGTAAATAGAGCAATTTAACTTTTTCGCTCCATATAGATATGAAATAATTAGTTCACCAGTGAAATATAGTCGTGCAATTACAGAAAAATTATTCTTACTGTAGGCTATAATGGTAGTCGGCTCCGCCTGTGGTCCTAAGATTTCTGTGATTGCAGACATGCAATAATTTCTTCTGGAAGTGACTGATTTTCCCTGGGACCTCACAGGAATATTCTTCTAAAAATCGATTTTTTAGTTTCTCACTGCAAGAAATACAGTTTCTCTGGCATCAGAAGCCTAACTTGATAGAAGTCCGCAATTGCAGGCATTTTCGCAGACTAGAGCCTACATTGTTGAAAGGGGATTCAGGTTCATCTTCATTCACAAATAATGTTCATAGCAAGCAAATCAAAGCAAAGGCCCTGAAAAACTAAAGCTCTGGAGCGCAGCCAGTCCCCCGCGCCGCGTGCGTTGTGCGTCGCGGCAAGCCGCAACAGGGGTGCAATCGTGATTGGCGCTCTTGTATTTAGTACTGGCCGTAATTGCAGAATGCTCTCAGAAGTGTTTAGGCTCAGATTGCGGACCATATTTTGTGATTACTCCTTTACCCATAATATTATAGATTTCGCAAGTGGTTTACCGCTTTTTTAACACATGCTGTTTGATGTCTCATGTGTGGCGGCCGTAATTACACAAAAAGCCCGCTTTTGGCTGAAACTGTTTACGAGACGTCGGATTCAACTTCCTCTCTAAAGGGGTATCAAAAACAAAGAAATTACTGGGTAGTGCAGCTGAGGGTTTTGGGAAATTCACAGAAAAAAGAACTACTTCTTATCCTTGCAGGGTTACTGCAAGTCTAAGCGGCTTTCCCTGCAAAATCCACAGAAGTTCCCCGAAAATGACGTCCAGTCGGAATGTTTTCTATGCAATTGCGTTGTCCGGTGACGTTCTCCTGGAACATCCATCGATTCGTCGCCGTTTCGCCGCCGACAAACAAAAAATGCAATTCAAATGTGGCGCGCCGCCGCGGCTGCGGTCCCGACGCGCTTACTCACCGCCGACGCCTAGTGGCTTTAGAAATTTATTGCCCAAGAAAATGAAGAGGCTTCGGCGCGTCGGAAGTGGTTTGTGTACGAGCGGCTGGCCGTGTTTTCTATTAAAACTCAATGAGCGTAGAGATGCGCGCGCCCGTCAGCGTGACGTGCCGGGGGCAAAACAAGCCCGGGAAGGAAGACGTCAGCTGACATCCGGGAGCGATCCTCTTGAACTCTCGGCGCCGGCCAAAACAACTTCTTCTGGCGGCTTTCTTCGCCTTATGCGAGTTTCATTAGATGTTTCAATTAGTTTACCCAAGTTTATGGGAAAAAGCCTATGAAAACCACAGGATTTCCCAGGAAAATGTCCAGAAATTCTTTGAAGAAAGTTGTTTTGGAAAATCCTTGGTTTCCATAACCCTAGCATATATTGAAGCAAACAATGTCACACGCGCTTTCTGTGGAAGGGGTGAACATTTTATTTACTTGTTTATCTATTTATTTGCTATTATTACAATCCACTATTATTTTGTTATTGTCCATTTTTACTGTTATTTTATCACTACTAAACTACCTGTCGGATTCCTTGATGAGCCCAGAATCCCTAAAGGTCTAAAATCAGTGCGGACCCACACCTACACACCCCTCCCCCTTCTCAGTTAATTTGTAAGTGTTTAGAATTTATGCACTGTATGAAATGGGTAGGATTTCTAAATTTATACGTATATGAACATATTTTTATTTTTATCCTTCCCCGCCGGAATATAGTTCACTATTTTCGTTTCAGAATGGATTTTTTTAAAGTAATCCTGGCATACAATTCCTGGCCTACGGGGTCTTTTTTGCAGAGATCATAGCCGCTGGTCTTGCAGCACTAGGGTTATAAGAGATCGTAGTGAGGGTAACAAAGAAAGTGATGAATGTTAAGAAGTGTTTTGGGAGTTCAATGCAAGTTCATACTTCATTTGTATCATTTGTATCGCAGGCTAGATGAGGCGTTCTCACGTACTCGTCGAACCTTTCTCCTACAAAAAGCCATAAAAGACACATTCTTTTTTCGAATTCCCGTTAGTCATACTTAGACTTTTAGTAGACCATCTATCCAGAGATATTTCATGAATTTCTGCTGAGAAAAAAAAAAACTTATCGCAACACCTTTTGCTAATTGTAGTACTAACTTGTCTTTAGTATCGCGAAGAACTCCCCTAGCCCTTGCGAAATCCCCGTCTGAGCACTAGCAGTACATTTCGGAATCAATGCTAACCGGATTTTATCCTTCGCTCATTTCTATACGGGAAGGAGCAGTCTAGTTATTCGTTCCTCCTAATAGAGTGTTCTATGCTCAGTTGAGTGCAGGCCCTTGAGATACCATGGCTTGAGGGGACTTCATAAGCCACTACGGGGGAAGTGCAGGTTCCTTGCGACATCCGGTAATTTGAGATCTCTATTTCCAGTAGGAGTTCGGATTCATTTTCAGTACGAGACGAGACTTTTTTTGGATTAAAAAGACCCGTAGCAGGTGTACTCTGGTATTATGAAACTCTAGAAGTCGAGATTGGTTATAAAAATGCGGACGAGTTTCCTTTGGAGCATTCTGAGATTGAGTACTGGAATGTGTAGTTTTTTTGTTTTTGCTGTTATTTTAAGCGAGTTGGATCCTTGCTTCAGGGCTGGGCGGAGCCAACTGAATTAATCCACCAATCGCAGTGCTCGATGGCTCCGCCCACTTGGGCATAGGGCTCCACCTCTCTTCTGGAACGACTGCAGGTTTTCTTCCCATATTCGTCGTATTTATTGATAAATACAGCTCCCCACTTTTCACTCCAGAAAATTTGAACCGCTCTCAGGATAATCCTCTGGTCTGACCCTTTCTCCAGTATGATCCGCCACTTCACCGTCCCTCTTTCGTGCCAGGACCGTAGCCGCGGACTTCTGGCACCAAATTCCTGCGCACTAGGCCATTTTACCAGCCGGACGCTATGAATTTGTCGACGTCCAGCGAAAAAAAGCTCGTTTAGTGCGCTCATTTGCCGCGCGAGCCAGACGGGATGCATGATGATGGAGTGTGAGGGCTGGCTGGCTTGGTCCATATCGAGGACAAGCTTCTCGGCAGTGAGTGAAGACACTCCATCAAGTGCTGGACTGATTGCCTGGATGTCAAGATATCACGTAGATGCGCGTGTTTACGTCGGTTTATCTCGGCTCGGGGATCTTGCCGAATCATCGTCGCCGATGGGATTGACAAAGGACTGCGAGAAGTCGATGGCTTTGCGGATATTTGCTCTGTTTTCTGGAGATAGCTTCATCCGGAGCACTACTAATCGCGGTTCTGGTAGCTATTTTCCATAGAAATTTCCTAGTTTTCTGGATTTTATCCTGACACTAAGGTACATATCAGGAAAGATTTTAAATTCCAGGGATTATTTCAGGAACCGTAGATTTCACAGAACCAGAAGACTTCCTTAATTTTTAACTGTTCCAACACTTCTGGATACTATTATAGAAGTGAAGAATGCACGGGTCACACGTGGTGGTGAACTCTCACAGACCTCGCCATTGGCTAACTAAAAGGTTACTGTAGCAACCATATGTGGTCACAGTATCAGATTCAAATCGCACTTGATTTTTGAGCCATCTGCGGCAATTATTAAGTCATTTCCACATGAATTCATCCCCAAAACAGTAAGAAAGAAGAGTTTTTTGATCTATTATTTGACCAACACTGTTACCACCTTTGTCATAGGGACCTCGCCGTACCTATAGAAGAGGTGAAAAAATCCTGAGAAATTTATTGATTTGTTTTTTTTCTCGGATGCGGCTTGGCTATAGGGTCACAGAACCGGCCAAAGCCTTAAAGTCTTTATCGATAGAGTTAGCTTTTATCTCTGGTTCAGGTAGCAACATTAGGTATTGACCTGATACACTATAACGCGCTCCACCGCCACTATCCTGACTGTTGGCTAATCGATGGCGTCTGCGAGCACTCATGGCTTTCCTTAAGCAGCATTTCTTTTTGTGTCTTAATTTTGTCATGAGTGGTTTGAAAATTATGAACCAATCAATATTTTTTACCATTCTGTTTTACATAAAATGCGGTTCCCTGAAAAAAAAATTCTTCATGGAAAACGGAATACTCCAGAACCCTGTATTGGTTGTGCCGCTTCGGTTAAAAATTCTAACCAAACCCCGATCACTGAAACTTCAGAAAAATTCCCTAAATTTCGGCTAATTTCTCAGGAACTCTCACAAGTCTGCAACTGCAGCGCTTCTTCTGGAAACTTCAACGAAACTCGTCAGAATCGAACAGCAGCAGCGTCATTTAGAGTGCACGCGCTACGTCAACACTTAGAACCGCAGCTATGAACTGGAAAAGTGGAGAAGGGCATGTTTTTCGGTCACCTCCACTAATCATATTTGCTTTTGGGGACAACAAGGAGGAAAGGCGTCATGTCGGCGTTTTCCGGAAGTAGCAGCTGACTGCTCCGTTTTCTACTGTTCGCTAACGGCCTCTTGTATGGAAAATTCTGCAAATGCACTATTTTTTTTTTTGCATTAAAGTCCGGGCAGTATGACCACTACTATGGTATTACGAGAAATTTTCAAGCATCTACATTTTGAGATAAAAATAGGGATTTCTAAGTATCCATGTGTTAACAAAGGACTTGGACGTGGTCAAAAAATTCAATCGATATTTCGCTGCAATACGCTTGGAGTGAAGTGCTTCATTCATTCATTCATTCATTCATTCATTCATTCATTCATTCATTCATTTCATTCATTCATTCATTCATTCATTCATTCATTTCATTCATTCATTCATTCATTCATTCATTCATTCATTCATTCATTCATTCATTCATTTCATTCATTCATTCGCTGAAACTGCCTTCTGGACTCTTTGCACATTTGATCGTGGGAATTTTCTGGAAAAAAAGATGAATGGAACGTTTTCCGGAGAATTCCATGAATCCATTAGTGTTCCTAATTAATGAACATCTCCTGTTTCATGCAATTCACATTGATTTACTTCCACTTCGTCCAGTGCTAGCCTGGCATCCATAGTTCCTCGCCTCCTCGCGTACGAGTTTCCGTGGGTCACCTGGAAATTTTCCGGATATTCAGGCAACTTCTCATTTTTTCCAGAAATAAGTCCTCACACCACGACTAGACGTCGTCTCTTCATGGTGGAACACTGGAGAACAACGGGCAGCCAGTAGATCGCAAGCATTGCATGTAAGCTGGCCGTTCTACCTAAGAGATGTGAGTTTTTCTGGATGCTGTCGGATTTACAGTACATCTACAGTATCCTGTGATTTCAGCGCTATCGGCGAAATTATGGGCGCCAGCCTAACCTCTCCGATACCGCACAGACCACCGACATCGGTAAGTTCTGGAAAATAGGGGATAACCCTGTGCTAGGATTTTAGGAAAGACACATTTGCACAAGTACAGGAAAACTGCTTTAAAAATAGAACGAATAATATAAATAATAATAAATTCTCAAAATCTTTTTTAAAGCAGCTTTCCTGTGTTTTTAAATGAAAAAAGGTGTCGTTTCCAAAATCCTGGTAAGGGTTACCCCTTATTTTGGAGTTTTTCAAAATTTTTTCGAAAAGAAACATTTTTTTGAGAATCGAGAGATTTAGTTTTTGCCAGGATTTTCATCCCTACGAGACTCGAGGGAAACTAGGAAACAAAGATAAAAGAAAGTATAGGAATAAGATTTAGAATGATAGAAAAGACCACTTCGTAAATAATCTTTCTTGTATGAAAAAAAAACGAATATGTATAATGGGAATGCAAAAATATAAGGCCAAATTCGGCCTAGTTATCGCTTTTTACCAAAATATAGTCTCGGAAATTTTTTGGAAGTAGGTTACCCACTTCAGTACGACCCGCAGGATGCATCATTGAGATTACCCAGGGTAAATTTGTTGACGATGTATAATTTCACGTCTTCAATGCTGGAATCAACGCTTCTACCCCGGGCAATCATAATGGTGCATCAAACTCACTTACATTCACGCTTCTATATTTTTGTATACTTTGAAACTTAACATTAACAATTTTTACACCCTTACAGGTCTGCAACCATTTGTTCTCGCCGCCTGACGCTCCAATATTCGTCCCAAAACGGCAATCTGTTCTAGTACAAGGTTGGCAGTGGAGTAAGAAGAACATACAACCAGTCGCCAAGAAAACGATGGGCAAAGGAACCGGTACAGTAGCAGCTGTTACAGTAACCTGGCCATTCCAGATGCAGCTTTTCGAAAATCAGCTGTTGACGGGTGAAAATTCGGCCCATATTTCTGCGCTAAATCTCCTAAATTGGCTGTTTCGCAACAGTAGACGACACAGTGACGACATCACAAACGTTACCGTATTCTCCTCTTCACATACCGTATCCGTCTTCATTACTCAGCAACCATCAAAAGCGAGCGCTATCCCGCAAAAAACAGACATTTCAGTCGTTCTCCAGTGCAAAATCGATTTCTTAGCTACATACACATACATTGTGTTGATTCCCCATTTCCTTTTCCTGTTTCTTCCTTTGTGAATCTACTGAGGAGAAATTTCCTATTCCATGGGAAAGGTGACGAAAGGGAGGGGTCTTTTTCTTATTAAAGGTCTCGAGGTTTTGCTACCTTACCGGGAGAATCCAGACTTTTGCAGCTGTGAATCCATGAATACCCGATTTCATAATGCTTGAGCAAATGGGAAGGCTAGCCCAGTTCTGTCTTCCGCAGCTCATCCTCATCTCTACTCTGTATATTCTACTAATTTCCCATTGATTTCACTGTGTTCCCCCAATGGGCGTGATTTCCCTGAATAGTGTCTGAATTTCTAGAAGCTTCGTTCTCAATTTAACTACCTCAATGTTTTTTTTCGGAAAAATCCCAACTAACTACTAATTTTCTCACAAAGAAGCTTGAGTTGAGGACGGTTCTCTCAAGCTTTGTTCAGTTTTTTCTCTTTCTGAGCTATTGAGTCTCCTGTTGCTAAGCTGACATTTCCTTTTCTGTCTCTAGGGCTCCTCTGATAACAATTTCTGCGAGTTTTCAAGGTTGTACTCCATGGATAACTTTTTATGACCCTATTTGTTAAGGTAAAATATTAAAAATGGCAAGCTACCCCTGTAGAAGAATAAAAACAATAGATATTCCACAATGGCGTACGCAGAATTTTTCGGAGTGTTGCAAAAAGGGGCGTGGCCAACCAAAGAATTGCTAAAGCTGTTAGAAAAAACGAACTTTGGATTAAGATCATCCAACATACTTATGTGCTTACTCTGATACTTTGATGGTCCTGTTCGGCTGGCGTTCCTCTATGAGGACTACAACTTTTGCACATCATATCCAAAGTAATAATGTGAAAATAATACATTTCTAACTACTTTATAGAGCAATTTAAAAAACTTCCTCCCTGATCTTCGAGTGCAAAGTTAGCCGCTCTTGTTCCCGATGAAAAAGGCGTGAGAAATTAAAAAAATTGGAGGAATAAACCCTAAAAACTTCCGTATCAGCTGATAAGTGAGAGTTTTCGTGCTCCACGGAGAATCTCGGACCTTGTGCAAACGTGAAAACTCGTACAGCTTTACTGACTAAAGATCCAGTGATCTCAGTTCACCCTGCTTTATTTGGAGATGCTGTACATTACAAGTGGTTTTTATGCTGGGGAAGTGTCGCCACAAGCGACAAGCACGGTTCTGACGCACTTCAGGTCCCGAAAAGAAAGTTTTTGTGATAGCGGTGATTTTAGATATTCCAAGTAATTCCAGTTATTTTAGCGAAAACCATGTTGTGATATTTTTTGAGCTAGTTGTTAATGATATTAATGTGCAAGACAGGGGAAAAATAATTCCGAACATCACTTCCTACACAGTAACGTAAGTAATGCCGCATGAACGTCACAGAGCCCCCTCTTTGAAGGTTTTTGACTCTGTGCTGCCATACTTGCTACCTACGTCATTGATTCAATGACGTGCTAATGACAGTTGCTATTTACGTCAGACCATACAAACACGTACTTGGTTGGATGGGGTGGTAGGCGGAGATCAGTCGGAAGCTTCCACTTGCTATTTTGCTATTTATGTACACATTGTCCTACAGATATTCGAATTCTTTTGAATATTCGATAACTCGAATTGTTAGTCTGATTGTTTTCAAGCAGTCGATTTCTTCTGAGTTGCTTTGCATTCGTTTTCAACTTGCATTAGCCTCTCTGCACAGCTAGGCAATGCTCTGGATTCTTATATTTTTTCTAAAACGGAGCAATTAAACATATCAATTACAAATGGAAATGAGGATATGGGGCCACTCAACTCTCAATCAATACTCCTCAAAAAGTTATGTAAATAGTAGCCGATCGATGGCTTCCAGGATGGAATAGCAGGAGCAAAAAACAAATCCACTCAGCTGTCTTGAGTACCGCTCCTTTCTAGGCACCATAATAATTTCGTGGTGGGACCCACAGCCTTACAACGTCTTACAACGAGGAACATTTATCGATTGTTAATCAACAATTTCATTAGCAGTGGCGGACGCAATGGGAGGAGGGCGGTGGGGTGGGCTGCTTCTCCGAAAATGGATCGTCGAATCTCTTACTTTATACGAATTTCATACTTTCTCTATACTTTATTCCCTACTTAATCCTACTTTATATAGTACTACTTTGTAAGACGAACGAAAAGCTTATAACGGTTCAATTTGAATTGTTTATTTTCATTATCATCTTTTAAACATTTGCTTTTTATTATATCATTTTATTATATCAAAATCGAAATTTTTGTAATTTTATTATTCTACATATTTGGGTCCATGGAGTTTCGGAGTTTCCACTTTTTCCCCCACTCCCCCTCCCCGTGCCTTGTCATTCATGCGTCCGGCACTGCTTATCAATGATAATCTGTACTATCAATTGTAACACCATGAGAGCTCATCCACATGGCCAGTTTCAGTAGTTAGGCCTTGGGCGGAGTCTGGAATAGGGTCCACAAAAACTAGTCTTTTCGAAAAGAAGGGCCCATTCGCGGCCTCGAGAAGGAGGTCGCGCAACCGCGCCGCGCGCCGTAACCGATGTTTCTGCTGCTGTTGTGCTATTTCTACCATCTTTTTTACCCGATTTCAAGGATTTTCGACCAAATCGGGACGAAAAGAGCCTAGGAATGGCACTCCGGCGGCAGACGACACCGATCCTGGCGCGCGCGGCGCGGTTGCGCTGCGTCCTTCTCGAGACCGCAGATGGGCCACCGCCATTGCCGTTCACTGTATTTAGTAAAATCAGTGTGATTTTGTAAGTAGAAATTTTTGCTAGGATTTGGATAGGGAGTATGTGAATTTAAAACTTTCGTTATGTATCTTTAGGGCTATATTTCGAAAGGGCTCGCGTGAGCGGCTGCGGTGCGTGCCAGAGGCCACGCCCAGTAAGAGTAGTATAATTCTGAAATTTATGCTCGCATTTAAATGAGTGGCATGTGAATTTTAGGCTCCCGATATGTATCCTTAGTGCTACATTTGGAGGTGACTCGCGCGCGCTGCTGCGATGCGTTTCATAGGCCACGCCCACAGCTGGGTAGTTGATATGGGAGATAATACGTTATAAAAAGTACTGAGCAACGACAATAAAAATTGCCATACATATTTCTTGGATTTTTTTCACTGGAAAACTGGAACACTGTAAAATTTCTTAGAAAATTCTGTGAAAAAACTTACAGATGTTTTTTAGACCATATTGGTTCACGTTCAACAGAGAGTATGACAACGTACAGAGCCCAGAGAGATCTGCCGTATTCACAGATTCCAATCGCTTTGGATAACAATCAGAACTATAAACGGTTTGACGCCCTGGTGAAGCTATTTTGGCTAGCAAGGCATTCCAGAAATTTCAGCTATGAGCCGGAAACGACAGTGATCCCGAATTTCTACAGTATCCGCGAGGAGATCAAACGTGAGTTGAGGTTGAACAAGCAGGACTTTGTCAACAACAACTTGGTCAGTCCAGAAGGTCCGCCGGCGCGGACACCGCTTAGTCCGACGCATACGAGGTGAGCGCTCAGTCTCTGATAACGGTAACGGATACTATACAGTCGGGTCCGGCAGCCACTGCAAATGAGCGCCGGGGGGCGCCGGCCGCCGCCACCCTCCGGCGCCCTGGTATTAATGAGCTACAAATCACTCGAGCTTCGGAGAAAGCGAAGAAAAATACAATTTTAGTCCATAGTAGACAGAGTGCAGTGCATATGTTAAGGCTATGAAGCAGGGGACCATTTTCACAACTTTCACGTTTTTTCATTGTTGTTATTTTTGTGGGGAAAGATTTCTGAATACACAATAAGCGAAGCCAACTCTTCCACTTTCTGTTATAGTACACTGCTTCGCGAATACAAAAATGGCCGTTATTCTTCTATAGATGGACACAGTACTTCAGTTATCCCATCTGAATAATAAAGCTCATCCAATTCGGGATCCTCAGAAATAATTGAAATCCGTATAAGAAATCCGTATATGTTCCATATTCATTGCGAAGTAGTTCTACCGCTGTCATTTATCTTTCATGGAGTAGTCCTTTACGGCGGAGTTACTCTCTCCCGGTTTCAGTCAACTTTGAAGAAGTGGTTTTTCACTATTACTTACACTATTACTATTACTTACACTTACACTTATCGTAGTTTATCTTCGAAATTTATGCAAAACGTTGCCGGATGCCTTCCTGGACTACCCGAAGGAGATCACGGGGGACGTTCCAAGCAGTGAACCCCAAACACTGCGATACTTAACTCTGGATCTCCAGCGGAGTGGAACCAGCGATAGGGACAGATTGCAATCTGCCGCTCAAACCACTGAGCCATCCGGGCTACTTTTTATGTTGGAGTTTGTTAGATAACTGCAGCAGTCGTAGGCAGCATACTATATGTATTTGCAAAACGGGGCACAGGGCAGGATTCGATCCCCTGACCACCACAACGTCGATCATTCGCTCAACCCACTGAGCTATGCGCGCACGCGATGCAGCGTACAAATGGTGTCCAATCTAACTTACACTTACACTTGTCGTAGTTTATCTTAGAAATTTAGGTGAAAAGGGAGTTGGGTGGGGCCACTCCTGTGAAGCCTAAGCCTAAGCCTTAAACCCATTCTTAAGCATAGGGTTAGGCTTATCTACCCTGTCTACTATGGACTAAAATTGTATTTTTCTTCGCTTTCTCCCAAGCTCGAGTGCTCATTAATACCGAGGCGCCGGAGGGTGGCGGCGGCCGGCGCCCGCCGGCGCCCATTTGCAGTGGCTGCCGGACCGGACTGTAGTTACTGTAGCATGTTGATCTAGAGCTGCCAATGGAGTCAGTGCTGCTGCCCAGCGAGCGATCATCGGCAACGGTGTCGCTAAGCACGTTGAGAAGAGCTCTGAGAAGAAGCCGCCTAAAACCACAGGCATTGAAATCAACGTGAGTTGTACAATACTGTATTTGCCTGCAGGTACCGTGATCTCGCGTGTTTCAGTCAGCCAGACGACGCACCGTAATCCAAGCGTCTACCTCGGAACTGCTGCGAGGTCTCGGTCAGTTTATCGCACAGAACAGTCACATTTCCGCTTTCGAACCAGCACATCTAGTGATGTGGCTGCGCACTGTGGACAGGGCTCTTCTGCTTCAGGTGAGGTTCCACGTTGGGCCACAAAATCCTAAAAAATTGTTTTTGTACTTTCTCGCAGAAATTTTCCGTGTTTACGCTGAAAAAAAAAAGACTAAACAGCGAAAAATAGACGTGAAAGTGAAGAAAATAATAATAACAAGCCCCATAGTTACCCTCCTTAAGCATATTTTTTGTGATTATGTGCAATATTGCGTTGCAAGATGTGTGATATCAAGGCAGTCATACTATTCCTCCACTCAGCTTTGACAACATCTGGAATTTCGGGGAATTTTTTCGATCTTTATTGTTTTCTTTGCAAAAAAAAAGAGCTTTTTATGGGCCTGCCCCCTCCTCCTCCCAGAGATTTTATGATTTTGTGGACTTTTTAAATGGAACCCCCTACAGATTTTATGAACTTGTAGATAACAATAACCCAAAGATCACCTACTTTTACGAGTTTCTTCCCATCCCTTGTTTTTCAGTCATTTCCTTCATATTTCACGGGAAGGTATCACAAAGCATAGAATATTTCTCCTTTTTTTCCTGAACTTATATCTCCCCGAGTGTCAAATTTTAAGGGAGGAGGAGAACTAAGGATTCATATCACTTTAGTTCTGTCCCCGTACATTGAAGCTGAGCGTAAAGTATAGAAGTTTCTCCAGTATCCACAAGTGAGAAGAGGAAGTCCTGGGCTCTTGAACGGAGGCAAATTACCTTTCCAGTTTGTAAAAATCCTCTTGTATTATAGATGCGAAATGCAGTTAAAAGAATTCAAGAAATATAGAGGCATGTAGTAGGAAAGGAAAGCCTGAGTTTGGTCAATTCAACTCTGTTCTTCTGTGTTTCAAGCTGAAACTACACAATTTTTCGCTGGAAAAGCCTAAAATTATTCAGCCAATAGATTTCTTCAATTCTCGATTAAATTTAAATTATTCATTCGGCCAAATCTAGGAAAAAAATATTTGCTGCAGCCAATATATGGTTTCCATAACTAATTAAACTCGTGATAGATAGGGGACAACCCACGATTTTGAAAATTACTGACGACTATCCCTACCAATAATGTTATAAAGTAAAGTTATATTCGGAAGAAGAACTTTGCAATGCAATTACATTGACATCGATTGCATGTCTGTGAAAGCGAAGTATTTTTTTCACTTCAGGGTTGGCAAGACGTGGCATTCATTAATCCGGCAAATTTGGTCTTCGTTTTTCTCATTATCCGGGAGGTAATTCCAGGTAAGTCACTCATTTCTTCCGGTTAATGGAAGCTCAGTTTCTTTGTCGTTTTTTTTGTTTTTTGTTTGTATTAATTTGCCATACCTGGAAGCTCCTCCTTCATTTGTTTGTTTTCTGTATTGAAACGGATTTATTGATGAAATATCGTTTTAAAAATTTAGCGTTCTTTTTCGAAAATTTTTAATCTAGTACATTAGTTGTGATGCAAAAATGATGCAAATCCTATACATAATTCAGAGAAAGCCCCCGCTTTACCACTTTTGTACGATGAAGAAAATGAGCATTCACAATTCGTTAAAGACAATTCGTTCTAGATGAAGAGTCGATCCACACTGTTGACGATTTGCATGCTTGGGTGCTGACATGCCTCTACATCAGTTATTCCTATATGGGTAATGAAATCTCGTACCCACTGAAGCCTTTTCTGATTGAATTGGTGAGTCAATTCGCTTATCGCCGTTAAACTGTGCAAAAACTGGTAGCAGATACTTCCCGTATACCCTGGGGGAGGGGAGGGTGGGCGGAGGAGTAGAAAGCTAAACCCCGGGATTGATTTTTGGTGGTTTTGTCAAGTTTTTCCCCTGGAAATTCTCCTAGTTTGCCTTATTTCTGAGTCTTACCAATATCCTAGGAAGAGTCGGTCTCCAGGGCTCTCACACGGCTACTAATTATTACCAGTTTGATGCACTTTATAATGGTTTTCCATTAAAATTTTAGAACTCATATGAACTTGGTTGCGAGTTGCGCAATCCTCTCCATTCCAGGACAGGGATAAATTCTGGGAACGATGTGTGACGATTGTGACGAATCACAGCGAGGATATGCTCCGCCTAAATTCGTCATCCGCCTTTTTCACTGAAGTATTCAGTGAACTGAAAACCTACTCGACAGACTATTGACATGGATTCGACACGCCCACACCATTTACTTACACCCTCCGCGTAATAATAGCCTTTCCACCTCAGCCCACACACCACCCAGTCCGGTGTTTCGCCTTCCGTTTTCGGGCGTCCGTTTACTGACACCCAATCGATACGCACTTTTTTCACATAGCATTCCGAGATGATTTGACTCTCTACCTTCACTGCTTTATGATCTCTGATTTTTTTGATCTCTTATTTTCGCATGTGATCTCGCCTAACTTGCCCATGATCCCTGATCTCGGTGATCTTCCAACTTTGTGACTTTTTAGGCCTAGGGACATCGTCGACTCACTTTTGCTTATTTGGCCTGGTTAGCTAGCTAATAGCCGAATGTAGTAGAGCACAAAATGAGGCTAGGTTCGGTGAAATTGCACTGGAATTCTGTGGGGTAAGGGTTCCACCAATCACAATTGGGGTGTGCCACGCCCCCCTCCCCCTGCGCGACGCGCGAACAGCCAAACAGCATTGTGTTATGTATCTGTAACACAACCGAATGCCGCAGAATTTTAAGAATTTGGAAAACTTGAAGTTTGTAGAACTCTTTTCGTAGTCCTTTTCTTTTCGAAAAGAAGGCGGGGCTCGAGTCACTTGGCCAATTAAGAATTAGACAAGCTCCGCCCACATTCCGAAAGTTTTGCAAAAAAAGAAGTCTTACAAGCACTTGAAAAAATTTGGTTTTTCCTCCACAATACTTATTTCGTGTGAAAACTCACGTGGTTTTGTTTGCCCACCCAAGCAAGGCATTTCTGTTCGGCTATTAGCGTTGCCTTAAAAATTTGTCGACTGTGTCCCTAAGCAATACGTGCAGCCATTTGTGTCGTTGTGATCTTGCATATACATAGAAAAAACATGAAAGCTCCTCTGCGGGTCCATTACCCGAGCTGTAGATCTCCCTCCTCTTCTACTAGTCCACCAAATCAACTCATTTACACACACACTAGTGTCCTTTCACCACTTTCTGCTTCTTGCTCAAGCTGACTTCCAAATTTCCATGTTAGACCACGTAGTACTAGAAGTTTTTTCGTGCGATTTCTAGAGATTTCTATATTGATTTTATGGTGCTACCCGCTTCTCACCTACACTCCACCCCGGACGTGTTGTCTCATTCTTATTCTGTCTATGAAATGCTTCTGTGAGCTCACACTACCAACCGTTCAATTTGTTGTGCCAATATGTATATCATCTCCAAATGAAGGACTTGTTTTTCTCGTTTTTTAAACTATTTATTTATTGCGATCAAGTGCGCTAGAGGTCTCAGTAAAACAGATGTCGAACAATCAAAAGTAGAATTAGAATAAAGAAAATAATGAAGAAAATAAAAACTCAAACGAATGGCGGACCAAACATAGTTAGGATAAAATCAAACAGTATTTACATAAAAACATTTTAGGAAGGCGAATCTGAGTAGTACGGTTGCAATTGTGGAGTTACCCCGCACAACCTCAAACGGGCTCTAGTTTAGAATCATCCTTACGACCGTCTTTGCATGATGCCGGGCTGTGTAATTCGCTCACAGGGGAAGCAGAGGGTTGTATGAGCTCAAGTGTAGTCAACTCGATCACCTGCAAGAAGTGGACGAGTACATTGGCAAAGCAGCACGTTCATTGTGTGCTCGAGTGGCAGAAAATGAAAGGCAAAAGCGAAATCTCGCCCTTCCAATCCATTGGGAAGCCACCGCCCATACAACAATATAACGACGTAGACAATTTTGAAATAAAGATCGATTCAGATTTATTCTCCCCGAAGCTCATTCTCAGCAGTTTCGTAGCTCTTTCAAGACTTGGAACGAACTTCCAGTTTGCATTGTCCAATTCTCTTCAGCAGCGGTATTCAGTTCAAGGATTACCAAGTACCTCAAGGACAGGGGGTCCTACTAAATTCTTCTCATTAAAGGCAGAGGGCCACCTCGTTCTGCCTGTTGGATTTACCAACATATCCTAGACCTTCTCATCATGTTGATCCCTGGGATGTCATCAACAGGCACAGAAGCGACGAAATCTCCATTTTTGAAAGGCTCGAACAGGATAAAAATTTGGAGCCCGGAGGCGGATCGCTCCAAGCTGTGCTGGCTGCCTGCCACGGCTGCCGCGTCGGTCAATGAGTCTTGTCTGTCCAATCGATAAGATCAACGGCTTCACATGTCAACTCGGGTTCGCAAACTGTTACAGACCCCGTCCTGGAAGACGGGTTTATAGACCATTCTGAGACAATTTATGTATACCGTTGGAACCATCGGGCCGAGTAGATGCAGAATCTGCTGTTAGCTGAACTACGAAAATGAGGTGGACCCCTGCCTTTAAATTATTCCAAGCTAGTTTGCAGATTATGAGTTCGCTCGAATCTTAAGACGCTGCACCGAACTATGTATTCTTCCTGCGTTCGCTAAGTATTCTTATTCTCTTGATGCATTGTTACCAACCTGCTTTTATTGTTGTGTTTGTTCCTAACCTCTCGCGACAATGGTTGTACCTATTTCACAAAACCTCTCCGTGTCCCCCCCACCCCACTGCTCATCATCTGATCGTCATGTGGGCTTGGTGAAGTTGGTGGACCTACTAGGTTGGTATCCGGAGGAGCTATACCTTTTGCGCCTTGCAGTCTTGGCGGGCCACTGCCCTTCGTAGCCAGTTAACCCACTCCCTTTCCTCCATTCCTCTTGACATTTCTGTTTGGATGGCATCAGAATCCAAGGCGCGTTTTGGTGGTTCTCGTTTCTCTACTGCAAAGTTTATTATAGCTTCTAACGATATGATAAAGGAGAGGAATGACGAACGTTGAGAGGATTGATTTCATTATTTTCCAGTTCTTTTCAACATTATTTCATCTCTTTTCCCTTTCAGTTCTGTTCTCTTTTACAAGACCAATCGGACGTCTGTACCCGTCAAACTGAGCCTATGAGCTCAGGAGGCGAAAGGCCCCTTGAGGAGGCTCTTCCCCTCTTTATGCCGCCAGCAGGGGGCGGAGAAGTCAACATGATGACTAATAAATTGACAGCACTATGCGTTATCATCTGGTTGGACGGACTTTATCATGGATCGCAAGATTCATGACAATTTCATCGGAGTTTTATTTCTCCAGCTTGAGTAGACATTTCTACCTTATTGTGGACCGGGGATAATAAACATTAAATAAATAAGTAACGATTATGGTCCTGGCCTACGAGTCACAAATATCCACCCGCAAAACTCTAGATGCATTTCGGATTAACACCAAGAATCCTAAAATGGACCGCAAAGAGGAATGCACTTCTATGCACAGGAACTAGCACCCTATCTACGGATTCTGTTTTGATCTGTGGTGGCTCTCCAATAGCGCCTGGACTCTGTAGCGGTTGCATCTAGCATCCCATCTGTGGTGTAGGTGCGGTATCACATCTTTTCACGTTGGGTTTGCTTTCACGAGAGTAGTCAAGAATTTGTGTGAAGTTGAAGAAGCTTTTGACCGCGTAGATTGCTTGATATTGACCTTTCGGACTCTGAGTAAGGCGATTAGTCTAGTAAAGATATGTAACAATCTCGTGTCGGCTTAACAAAACTACGCAAAGTATTTATTTACATAATCAGCACAGTTGGTGCGGCTACGAAATAGTGTGATGTTAACAAGATAGTGGAGAATACGATTTTCTGGGACCTAACTGGTGCATGTGAATAACTAACTATTCAACTGAGAAAAAGTACATGGAACAGTAAAGATGGTTCCCGATAGCAGATAGATCTGAGTGAAACGACCGAGGTAAGCATTATCCTAATGATGGGAGTCCTGTCCTGGGCTCAGACAACAACTGAAGTGAAACATTGAACAGGTGCTTCTGAGCCTTGGACCAATTTGCATAAACAAAATTGTGAATTATCCGGACGAATGTAAACGTTTAGATTAAAACGAATACTACGCGGACACGTTGTCACTCCATTAGGCATGCACCCGTTAATTTACAGTGACGCAATCCGTTCCAATGCTTAATGCAAACAAAGGATTTGATGTGGTAGGAGTTCTTCAAAAACCCATTTGTCTGAGTGCTGCCAACATCTTTCGCTTTTTCTTTTATTACATTTCAGCATTAGTTTATATAATCCGTCTTAACACTGTTGATATAAATAGGTTGGGGTAACGTAGATGTCTCCTTGTCAGCTGTCTTTGTTACCACACATCTGGACTGCACCATTTCAACACATCTAGACGTGAGTGCACATTCATTCTCAAGGGCGATCCATTATGAGTTACTTATGGAGAAAGGCGGATCAAAGCTGTGAAATTTTACCCTGCATGTTGTAGAATATCAGACAATGGGATCCACCGGTAGGATTGCACCAAGTTTCTCGTAATGCCATAAGAGAAAAACTCCCTAGATAAAATAAAAATTACTCTGCTATTCGACCGTGCAGCAGTCGACTTCTTGAAAATATCCTCGGACGTGGACTACTGAACCGAAATTTAGGATGCCAATCGTTCCCCCGAGTGCACCCTTTTCTTTTAGATTTGGATGTCATTCAAAGCACACCCCATAGCCAAGGCCTGACACTACTGGAATATTGTTAGCTTCCGTAGTCCAGTCATCCTCTTTAGAGGGGAAAAGATAGAAAGTTGAAAAGTTTGGCACAACAAAAAATTGGATGGATCGCTATTCTGACTCACAGCGAACGGAAGTCTTTAAAGATAGCGCTGATTGGTTGTGTGGGAGAAGGAAAAGGGTCACTGATTTGGAAGAAGAACACTTCTCTGATTGAGCGGCTGAATTTTAGTCTTGATAAAAAATATATTTTCTTCCAAATAGATATTTGCACTTCCTCAACTTAATATTTTATTTTAATCTCTTTATGCCGCGACATCCCTGCCGTCCAACTGGCTTTGCTGACTTCTTTGTAACTGGTCATATTTGGTACTTTTTGCTGAACTTCTGGCCTCTTTATGGTGCTGATTGTATTGGCGCACCGTATTGGTGCATCAATGAATAAATAAATAAAATAATCGATAAGCGCATGTGAACAATAAAACAGGTAGTAATAAAAAGTAATACAAGGAATTTCATAAAAAACCAGAACTAAGATAAAACATCTATACAGTATACACATAGTCTGCGAAACTTTACGTCTACACTAGTTATACAACATTCTGAATGGGAGCAACGAAAAAGTGAAAAATCTTACTTCAGAGACCTGTTAACAATTGCTTTAAACTGTGAAATACGAGGATTCAGTTTTTTCAATATTTGGGTGAATTCTTCATCGACCCTGTAATTGAAAAACGCTGTCCTCATTACTAATATTTCCGCATAAAGAGCTGTCAGTAGCGCTAGTTTTGCGATGGGACTCCAGTGTGCTCCTACTCATCCGCGGTGGCGCATCATATTTGTGCTTTCTCTGTGATTGTCAGCACATCCACACCATTTCCATATTTGATGCTTGCATGGAGTGTATGTGTGCGTGTGCGTCAGGGATGAGCGGATACGAGATTATTCACGACCCAGATAACGGGTCGTGAATAATCTCGTAAAACGGATAGGCCAAAAATGACCGGATAACGGATACCGGATAACGGATAACGGATAAGTGTTAAGATAATACAAAGCACCACCTTCTACTAATACCAAGAATAATATTAAGATACCAGTCTGGCCGTCCTGCTAACGCCGGACTTCCAGACTTCTACTGATGCTCGCTTCGCTCGCATACTCCGCATATGATGCAGAAAAAAAGATGGACAGATTTAGTAGATCCTGTTTCCTCCCGAGTAAGTTCATCGACTTTTGGAAAGCTCTCGATCGCGTGAGCGGTAGCCTTCCTCCACGTGGGAGAAGTAATTTCTTTTGATTGGCCCTAGTGGCCGTTGCTAATTGGACGTAGCCGATTCAGTGGAAATGCTCTCTTGAAATAATCTATCTTTAGCTGGTTGTTGTGGTAACTCAAGTGATAAGCGTCTGCCTATGTATAAAAACAGAGTGAAGGGTGCGGTCGATTCAGATACAAATGGACTGGAGTGAGGAGGGGAATACGGATTGGAATAACGTGCACCTAGGTCATATAGGTAGAAGGAATAGTCGGAACGGATGCCAGGTCACCATTCATGAAGAAATTTACCTAGACCGTGACGAACTACATTTTCTGGACACGGGCATCCTTATCACAACGCTGGACCGTCATGCGTTTCCCCACCTTTGGGCGCCGGCGCACCTTTATCAGAGTGGTGGACTCGTCTCCCCCCACTTTGGGCGCCGGCGCACCCTTATCACGGTGGTGGACCCGTCTCCCCCCACATTGGGCGCCGGCGCACCTTTATCAGAGTGGTGGACTCGTCTCCCCCCACTTTGGGCGCCGGCGCACCCTTATCACGGTGGTGGACCCGTCTCCCCCCACATTGGGCGCCGGCGCACCTTTATCAGAGTGGTGGACTCGTCTCCCCCCACTTTGGGCGCCGGCGCACCTTTATTAGTGTGGTGGACCGTCTCCCCCCACTTTGGGCGCCGGCGCACCCTTATCACGGTGGTGGACCCGTCTCCCCCCACATTGGGCGCCGGCGCACCTTTATCAGAGTGGACCCGTCTCCCCCACTTTGGGCGCCGGCGCACCTTTATCAGAGTGGTGGACTCCGTCTCCCCCACTTTGGGCGCCGGCGCACCCTTATCACGGTGGTGGACCCGTCTCCCCCCACATTGGGCGCCGGCGCACCTTTATCAGAGTGGTGGACCCGTCTCCCCCACATTGGGCGCCGGCGCACCTTTATCAGAGTGGTGGACTCGTCTCCCCCCACTTTGGGCGCCGGCGCACCCTTATCACGGTGGTGGACCCGTCTCCCCCCACATTGGGCGCCGGCGCACCTTTATCAGAGTGGTGGACTCGTCTCCCCCCACTTTGGGCGCCGGCGCACCTTTATTAGTGTGGTGGACTCGTCTCCCCCCACTTTGGGCGCCGGCGCACCCTTATCACGGTGGTGGACCCGTCTCCCCCCACATTGGGCGCCGGCGCACCTTTATCAGAGTGGTGGACTCGTCTCCCCCCACTTTGGGCGCCGGCGCACCTTTATCAGTGTGGTGGACTCGTCTCCCCCCACTTTGGGCGCCCGCGCACCCTTATCACAGTGGTGGACCCGTCTCCCCCACTTTGGGCGCCGGCGCACCCTTATCACAGTGGTGGACCCGTCTCCCCCCACTTTGGGCGCCGGCGCAGCCCTTCTCCATGGACTCCATTGACGGACCCGTTGTACACCATCCGACCTTCTGTTCGATCTCATCTCTACCCCACTCCACCACACCACACCCGTTCCTAGCCTTTTATATGATCTCACAATCACGATCATTGACCAATCGTAGAATTTCGTAACGGTCTGACACACATACTTACATACTTACATACATACAGACACACATGTAAACAGGCTAAGCCTGTTATTATATAGAATGATTATCAATACCCATATCTACTAATATCTAATATGTATGAAGAATTATAAAAAGGATATACGACCTGAACATTGTGGATGAAAATTAGCACAAGCACAGGTCTTCTCATTAATCAGCAAATCCGCCATTCTCGAAACGACGCTGTGCATGGCGTAAATATAAGAAGAAACAAATGTAGTATCTAGGTTTCACGAAAACAACAGCGAAACTTGGATATTTGATAACTCGATTGGCACACTAGTTACATATGATGATGCGTGACCAGGGCGTCTTCAATATAAAGACCCCCATAACGAACTCTGGTCCTTCCACGGTTTCGGGTGAATATCATCGTAAGGGAAAAGGGGGCGTTACCAGGCCACCGTGATTGGCACATTGATCGAATACACCAATCACAGTGGCTTTTTAATGCCCCATTTCCTCTCACGATGATACATACCCCACGGTTTCTTCTTTAGACCCACTAAAGACAACACGACAAAGATGTTTTTTTTTTCGTCACATAGGCTGATCCTTTGCTCCATATATCTTTTATATAGTTCTGGTAAACCTTCTAGTACTGACTGAATATTATGGTCATATTCACTCCTAAACACTATGTGTAAATAGATCCGAAAAGGGCACAGCGGGATTAAATGAATAGTCGAATTGAACTTCGCGAGTAAGAGGGCATTACTCATCTGTAAGTTGTGATGTCATCAACTTCAACTTTGTCAGAGGTCACAACATTAGTCAGCGTTGTTGATAATCTTACAGGCAAACAATGGTTTCGAGGTTATTGCCTCGATTGTCAGAAAACCCAGTAAACCTGAGCAAGAGCCTTTCTAGACGAGTACAAGTCTGTATTACCTTCTCTTACATCGCTTCCAGACTCAAATCACATACCAGGAAAAATGCGCTAGATCATGTGACACGACGGATTTTCTTGAGAAGGAAGGTCTCCTCTGTTGGGAGCGTGTGGAATGAATCTACTATTGTTGGCCTTATCCGCACCGTTATCCGGCATCAAAGGCCCGGATAACGGTGCGGATAACGGACAGGCCAAAACCTACGGATAACGGTAAAACGGATAACCGGATACGGACAATCCGCTCATCCCTGGTGTGTGTGTGTGTGTGTGTGTGTGTGTGTGTGTGTGTGTGTGTGTGTGTGTGTGTGTGTGTGTGTGTGTGTGTGTGTGTGACCATCGTTTCGGAAATTCCGCTGCAAAATACTCTTGCTCGGAATTTCCGCAGCAGAATACCGGAATTTCCGCAGGAGGATACCGGAAATTCCGCAGCAGAACAACAGAAAAACCAACTGGTTACCTTCGGAAATTCCTTTATTCTGCTGCGGAATTTCCGGCCCAGTCTGAGTATTTCTGGGCAATCGGATTCTAGCGCTGAGTCGAAATTCAAGATTTCCCAGATTCTTCGTTCATTTTTATTTCACATTTCTGCAACACTAATTCTAGTCCCAATCTATAATGTTTCAGGATGCGAAACCGGAATTTCTTCACGCTTCTCGCTATTCTCGTCGCAGTGTTTGCCTGCGTCATCCAAGCCGACATCTCACGTTTGAACTACAAGACGAGAAATCTAATGAAGCGGCCATCGCCGTATGATAACTCAGACGTTACTACTCCACCTCCTCAACCACGTGCGAGTTCTACGAGACAACCTCATCTGAGACCTGAAGGCAGGCGCACTGATAGCCCCCGTCCTAACCGCCGAGCACAAGAAGGGGGCGCTGGTAGCGCTGGTCCTTTTGGGCAAGCACCTGGAGTAGGTCGCGGTTGGAACTCTGGCCCTTTTGGACAAGCATCTGGAGTAGGACGCGCTGGTAACCCTGGTTCTTTCGGGAATGCACCTGGTCTTGGTGGTCTCGGTGGTTTCAGTGCTCAAGGTGGTGGTCTTCATGGTGGTGGTGGCTTTGGTGCCCCTGATCCTAGAGGCGGTCTTTGGGGTTGATGAGAGAATTTTCATCGTGAATAAAGTGTTTCTTTGAATCCGACTGAAAATAACAAAAAAAATTCATAAAATCGATCACATGCTTCGGACTAGAAGCGATCTATGGGTTGACTCCAAGTTTTTCTCTGAGATTTGACAATGTTTGAGCAATGCTTGGTCAAAACTATTCAATCCATAGTGATTTGCACAGAACATTCCATTCAGAATTGAACGCATATCTACGTAGGAATTAGAGGCAGTGACATTCATGTCTGGAATCCAGCAACTACTGCCATCTAATTTTCTAGGCTTTGTGCGTTGATTCGACGTAAAAAGAAGAAGAAGAACAACAACAACGGTATGCCTGTTGGTGAGAGAGTAGGCGTTCGAAATGGCTTATATAGTTTCAAATGCGAGCATTTTAAGCAGGTTAGCAGTGCAGACAGTAATTTGAGAGTTACTTCCGAGAAGTTCATGACATTTGAGAAGTTAACGAGTGGTGTTATTTTTGTTGGAACTATTGGACTGCACACATTTAAAAATTTTTGGGACACTCTGTGTATGTATGACGAAAAAAATCTGTGAGAACTCGACATTCATTAGGTTGTGAAATAATAGATGTTTTGGTTAGAAAGCTTTCTTCTTCCCCACGATGCACAGGCACAGACGCACCGTTTACACGCCAGTGGACCTATCTGAAAAAGGTTCTCCCCCCTTTTTAACAACGGCGAACTCCTTATACACCATTGTATCCACCACTTCCTCTATGACGCTCTGCAACGCTCGCCAAAATCGTCGAGTCCGTGTTAAAGTCGTAGTGCCCCAGTGGTAACGCCCACTTTTAGTGCATCATATGTAGATGTTAAACGAACACAAAGAATCACGACTTACCCATAAAGAAATCCGAATCGCCGCCGTGAACCCAATCACGTTACGTTGCTTGTGCTTTTGCAGCGACGAAGCGACAGCTAGCAAAGCCTCGTTATTTTCACGACTCGTATGATCGCGTCTGTATAGCGGGACTCACAAGTGTCAGTGGAGCGCGACAAGACGCACGAGAGAGGACACCTCAACTTTGCGGATTTCTAACGAGTTTCTCGCTATTTCACTGTTGTATACGAGTTCTAAGACCCTAAAAACCCCAAAATCGAGCAAAATCTTAGACACGAAGATTTGAGTGGGGCTGCCCGTAAAATAGATCGGAAATTAAAACTACTTGCAAAAACCAGACAAAATTTCGCACTAGAAATTAATTTCTTTTGCGAGAAAAGTTATATTTCTCTTCTGAACCAGCACGTCTAGGAAGATCTGGTGGCTGCGCACTGTGGACAGGGCTCTTCTGCTTCAGGTGAGTTTCCGGCATTTGACGTTGAAAATAGTACGTGTAATTCTTCCCAGAATTTTTTTTGTGTGCATACACATTTAAGGAAAGGCAAAAGAGTGAAAAAGAAGGTAGAATTTCATAATCTGTATATATATATATATATATATATATATATATATATATATATATATATATATATGTATATATATACCCCTTCATGTGCCACCTCATCGCGGTGAAGGGGTGGTCCACCGTCTGTGTTGAGGCTTCTCGAAGATGGAGTTTCCATGAAACAGGTTGCAACAAGACATCAGATCTAATAGACGAAAGCCATTGTCGTTCCTAGCTTCATTTCCGTGTCGACCTAGTCTCCAGTTTCCGTCGCTTCCATTTCCTACAAGGGCGTTGAAATCCCCGCATATGTATTTGTAGTATGACTTTTCCTTCTTAACTACTGCTTCCAGCTCAGAGTAGAAGTTGTCTTTGTCCTCTTCGCTGGCAACAGAGTTAGGAGCGTAGCGGTTTACAATGGTGATGGTCGCTTTCTTCGTCGTTCGTAATCGTAGCACAGCAATACGCGGACTCAGAATTTCGTGCGAATGAATGCTGGGCTGTACTCTTGGGTGGATCAAGAAACCGACCCCCCCCCCAACGTTCTTCGCGTCAATCTTTTGCCCCATTATAATCAGTTCTCCGCTTTCCATTCTTCTTGCATACGGGGTTTTCGTTTTCGTCTCTTGCAGACATATGACATCGTACCTGAGCCTCTTAGATATGTGGAGAAGAGTTCTCAAGTCTGCGTCGGATGCGGCTGATCGGCAATTGTATGTGCAGATGTCCAAGCATTGTCCAAATCGTTTATCGGGATTTCCAGTGGCGCCCCGTCCCTTTCCTCTTCCGTCCTCGGCAGGGGCATCTCCGGGCGCCGTGGGAGAGCATGTCCGATTTCGGGCCGGTTTTCTCTCTGTTGCGAATGTCGTGGCTTTTCTGGTGGCCTGGTTACCCCTGGAGTGCCTTGCCGGAGCTATCCAAGGGCCGCCCGTTCACGCACTACAAGTAGTGCGGTTCTGAACTGCGTGGCCGTTTGTGCCGTTGGCCATCTCCCAGAGATGAACTCTGGTAGATGTTCACCCCTTCACCGCGATGAGGTGGCACATGAAGGGGTATATATATATATATATATATATATATATATATATATATATTTGTATATACAGATTATGAAATTCTACCTTCTTTTTCACTCTTTTGCCTTTCCTTAAATGTGTATGCACACAAAAAAAATTCTGGGAAGAATTACACGTACTATTTTCAACGTCAAATGCCGGAAACTCACCTGAAGCAGAAGAGCCCTGTCCACAGTGCGCAGCCACCAGATCTTCCTAGACGTGCTGGTTCAGAAGAGAAATATAACTTTTCTCGCAAAAGAAATTAATTTCTAGTGCGAAATTTTGTCTGGTTTTTGCAAGTAGTTTTAATTTCCGATCTATTTTACGGGCAGCCCCACTCAAATCTTCGTGTCTAAGATTTTGCTCGATTTTGGGGTTTTTAGGGTCTTAGAACTCGTATACAACAGTGAAATGGTAGGAGTTCTTCAAAAATCCATTTGTCTGAGTGCTGCCAACATGTTTCGCTTTTTCTTTTATTACATTTCAGCATTAGTTTAGATAATCCGTCTTAACACTGTTGATATAAATAGGTTGGGGTAACGTAGATGTCTCCTTGTCAGCTGTCTTTGTTACCACACATCTGGACTGCACCATTTCAACACATCTAGACGTGAGTGCACATTCATTCTCAAGGGCGATCCATATCGCATCTATACATATACAAAAATTGCTCTCGGACACCTCTCTGTTATTCGACCGTGCAAAAGTCAACTTTTCAAAAATATCCTCGGACTTGGGCTACTGAACCGATATTTAGAATGCCAATCGTTCCCCCGAGTGCACCCTTTTCTAGTTTTAGATTTGGATGTTATTCAAAGCACACCCCATAGCCCCAAGGCTTGACAATATTGGAATGTTGTTTGCTTTCGTAGTCCAATCATCTTTTAGAGGGGAAAAGATAGAAAGTTAAAAGGTTTGGCACAACAAAAAAATTGGATGGATCGCTATTCTGACTCACAGCGAACAGAACTCTTTAAAGATAATTTCTCCAGTTGCTCTGCCGTACAGGTTGTTATAAATACTTTTTATTGGCCGACGTTTCGGCAACACGCCGTTATCAAGGCCTGAAAGTGGGTCAATTTTTACGAAATCGCGATCTATACCATCAAACACCTATTCTGAAAGGTGCATTCGACTCATCCCGAACAGCTAACGGCAAACATCAGACGCGGGAGACGAACTCACCAAATATGCCACCGAGAGGCGGAGTGTGTCCGCACCACAATACGAGACTGTCACCAGCGGATGAGTGAGCATTGCTCAGCTCGTGCTATCTGGGACAACCTTATAGCTCGCATAATGGTAGGAACGGCATAAAGTCACTGGTAATCGATATGTGCTCGTTTCTGTTGTTCATTCTTGGATTCCGTGCTGAAATCCAGGATGCCTCGAGAGCTTTCCTTGCCGAGATTTCTGGCTCGTGAGCCAGAATTGTGCACGCTACTTCGTAGTCGTTACCATCGTGGTCGTCGTGTCGGTGTTTCCCGAGTGGTTTACCCAAACTTTCCCGTCTTTTACTAGCCAGATGTTCATTTATTCGTACATGGAGCGGTCGACCGGTCTCACCGATATAGAAGGCATGACAGCTCAAGCATTCGATTTGGTAAACAACTCCTGTTTTAGTGCAATCCCCATTCCTACCGTACGGACAAATAACGCAATGATCCGTATTACATGTTCTGTCATATAGTCTATTTCGGACCAACTGCCGTCTGATGTTGTCATTAGGGATGTTAACTAGAACAACATCATCCTGCAGTTGTGCCCGAGCTAGACATTTATTTATTGCGCTGCTTATCCTATCCGAAATGAAAGGGATGCAGAGAGGAAGTTTTTTACTACAGGATAGTTAAGTTACTCTTTTACTATCTTTTCTTTAAAGATAGCACTGATTAGTTGTGTGGGAGAAGGAAAAGGGGCACTGATTCAGAAGAAGGACACCTCTCTGATTGGGCGGCTGAATTTTTGCCTTGATAAAGAATACATTTGCGTTCAAATAGATAATTGCACTTCCTCAACTTAATATTTTGTTTTATTCGATAAGCGCATTTGAACAGTAAAACAGGTAGTAATAGAAAGTAATGTACAGAGAATTCCATAAAAAACCATAACTAAGATTGAAACATGCATACAATATACACGTAGTCTACAAAACTTTACGTCTGCACTAGATTTACAACATTTTTGCTATGTTACTCCAGTGTGCTCCTAATCACCCGCGGTGGCTCATCATATTGTGCTTTCTCTGTGATTGTCAGCACATCCACACCATTTTCATATTTGATGCTTCATTCTCTATATTGCCCTATAGAGCGGTATGTAGGTTTGAACGATTAGAGTCTCCTGTTTCTGGGCAATGGGATTCTAGCGCTGAGTCGGAATTCAAGATTTTCGAGATTCTTTGTTCATCATTATTTCAAATTGCTGGAACACTAATTCTAGTCCCAATCTAGAATGTTTCAGGATGCGAAACCGGAATTTCTTCACGCTTCTCGCTATTCTCGTCGCAGTGTTTGCCTGCGTCATCCAAGCCGACGTCTTACGTTTGAACTACAAGACGGGAAATCTAATGAAGCGGCCACCTCCGTATGGTAACACAGACGTTACTACTCCACCTCCTCAACCACGTGCGAGATCTATCAGACCACCTCATCTGAGACCTGAAGGCAGACGCACTGATAGCCCCCGTCCTAACCGCCGAGCACAAGAAGGGGGCGCTGGTAGCCGCGGTCGAGGAATTGGAGGAGGGGGCGCTGGTAGCGCTGGTCCTTTCGGGCAAGCATCTGGAGTAGGACGCGCTGCTAACCCTGGTTCTTTCGGGAATGCACCTGGTCTTGGCGGTCTCGGTGGTTTCAGTGCTCAAGGTGGTGGTCTCCATGGTGGTCGTGGCTTTGGTGGCCCTAATCCTAGTGGTGGTCTTTGGGGTTGATGAGAGAATTTTCATCGTGAATAAAGTGTTTCTTCGAATCCGACTGAAAATAACAAAAAAAATTCATCACATCGATCACATCACAGAAGCGATCCATGAGTTGGCTCCAAGTTTTTCTCTGAGATTTGACAATGTTTGAGCAATGCTTGGTCAAAACTATTCAATCCATAGTGATTCGCACAGATCATTCAGAATTGAAAGCATATCTACGTAGGACTTAGAGGCAGTGACATTCCCGCCTGGAATCCAACAACTACTTCTGCCAGCTAATTTTCTAGGCTTTGTGCGTTGATTCGACGTAAAAATAAGAAGAAGAAGAACAACAACGGTATGCCTGTGGGTGAGAGAGTATGCGTTCAAAATAGCTTATATAGTTTCAAATGCGAGCATTTTAAACAGGTTAGCAGTGCAGACAGTAATTTGCCAGTTACTTCCGAGAAGTTCATGCCTGATGTTATTTTTGTTAGAACTATTCGACTGCACTTATTTGAAAATTTTTGGGACAGACTGTGTATGCATGATGAAAAAAATCTGTGAGAACTCGACATTCATTAGGTTGTGAAATAATAGATGTTTTGGTATTAGAAAGCTTTCTTTTTCCCCACGATACGCAGGCACCGACGCACCGTTAAAGGCAGCACCCATGAAAATCTTCGAATTAATTTCAAAATTTCAATTTTCACAAATTTTCACAGTCCTTATATACCGATACAAAATCCACTGATAGGATCTCGAACTAAGCGGCTTTTGCGCGCATTACCTGGATTGTGACCGTCTAATTCGGTCGTCACCCCCAACTGATTCCAGCTCCGATAAGTGCTCTTCAGTATCATTTAGAGTTACTCAGTGGTTTTCTTTCTTCCGCTGCTGCTGTGTGGACCGTCGTAAGTATTGAGAAAGAGAGAGAGAGAGAGAGAGTGTGTGTGTGTGTGTGTGTATGTGTGTGTATATATATGTGTGTGTGTGCGGTGTGTGTGTATGTGTATGTGTATGTGTGTGTGTGTGTGTATATGTGTGTATATATATGTGTGTGTGTGCGGTGTGTGTGTATGTGTATGTGTATGTGTGTGTGTGTGTGTGTGCGGTGTGTGTGTGTGTGTATGTGTGTGTGTATGTGTGTGTGTGTGAGACGATCGTTTCGGAAATTCCACTGCAAAATACTCTTGTTCGGAATTTCCGCAGGAGGATACAGCAGAACAGCAGAAAAACCGACTGGTTACCAGCGGAAATTCCGGTATTCTGCTGCGGAATTTCCGGCCCAGTGTCTGAGTAACGGTGCGGATAATGCCAACAATAGTAGATTCATCTCGCACTCTCCCAACAGAGGAGAGCTTCCATTTCAAGAGAATCCGTCGTATCACATGATCTGTATGCGTTTGGAGGGTTAGGTCACATCAGATTTCCTCCCCAGATTAAGATTTCAACTGAAACCTCAGGTTCTATGGCAAAGATACTGTGTTCACAATAGAAATCTACAGCGAACCCACGAATGAATGGGATATCGTGGATCTGCCAAATTTTATCGCTAATGCTGGGCCAGGTTGCATCCCCATGACGATCGACATGCCCTTCGAGGAGTAGAATTAGGGCACGCATTCTTTTCTGTTTTTGTTTTGCCAAACTGATTTTGTAACTCTATCTGCTGGTTAGACTACCTCGTAACGTATCTAAAGTATAGACGAGCGTCACCGGTCCGTTTCTAGAACGAGTTTTAGATTCTGTTCATAAAGTCATTTGCACATACATTTCATTTTTTTAAGTAACTGATAATATCAGGATGAGAAGTCGCTTTTGGTCGCTGAAAAGAAGTGTCAAAATAACAATGCAGTATTGTTCATCCTTCATAAACATGTGCCTTTTTACAGGTTTCCTCATCCTTTTCCTTTACTCCTTGAGAGGGCCTAACTATGCGAAATAGAGATTCTCGGAGAAAGTCCTAGGTACCGTTCAATTGAAGGGTAAGTAGTGGATGTTTAACTTCTAAACACATCCGAACACTGTCGGTTTCTAATTTGAATATATCCTTTACCCGGCACTCATCAGCATGCTTACCCATACTCGTCGAAGTCATACCCAAGGGTGCGAGATTATCCATTCTCCCATTTTTAGACCGAATCCAGAATTCTCGCTATAAGGGCGATCATGAAGCCTGAAACTGCTTCGATGGTTGAAACATTGACATTTTTATAGCCAGTAGGTAGAGCACTTCTGAGAGAGCGTCCGAGGGAAGAGCGTGTTGTGGTGCCCAGCGTCACTCGCCCGGTAATTTATAGTCCATCGCGCTTATCGCGCGTGATTTCGCATAGTACGTGCATTTGCTAAGTCTAACCGTAAACGAGTTAACGATTGAGGACAGATACTCACGCCTCGTTTCGCCCAGGGCTGATGCTAGCTCCTAAATCCACAATGCTACTGTATCCAATAATTTTTCCATTATGAAATGCAGCATCACTTCATAAAAATGAGTAACAATGGGAAAAGCGGGTCATGAACTCTTCAGCATTACGGAATCGAAGGTACAGAAAAGATCTGAATTCAAATAGGCCACAAAAACGCATAAGGCGAAATTTATGCTGGCGGTGCGAACGCACCAAACCATAATTCCAAGTGATTTTCACACCATCTTGATGCGGCGAAAATGGGAGCATCAGCATTTGCGCGGCAGCCGCGACGGCAAAATTGAGAATTTGCAAAATTTCGTTGTCTTCTCTTTATCTCCCTTGCATGTCGGCGCGTAAACTTTTCCACGCTCCCAGCATAAATTTTGCCTAAGCAATTCGAAACCAAGGCTATATATATGCGCTTTTGCGTCTGTGATTTCGTACCAGGTTTTTTTTCCATTCAGATCATGATTCTTTTTTGTTGTGCTATTGGGTATCTTCCTGCATATTGTGTGGTTTCCATTCTAAAGAAGAATATTGTATTGAGTTGAAGATTTCTGATGAGAAATATCACGTTGGTGCGAAATTAATTGCCGAAAATGACACTCCAGTTCAAAGTGTTGAAACTAGACATAGATAGAATGTTATTAATCAAGATAGCACCCACCTAATTTGCTAAGTCTTCCCCAACAATCTAGGAGAATGTCTTGTCTCTATAAAGAAAACTGAGATCGCAAGAATTCAAAAACTTTCGGGAAGCGATTTCGGCACGCTCCAGATCAGCAATCTGCTGCTGTCGCAGAAGACTAGGAAAAAGTGATATTCATTAAGGGAAAAGTCTGAGGAGTGAGGAAAATCTCGATGCCTTACTGCGTCAGTTTTTGCCAGCCTTCCTATGTGGAAGGCTTAGCTCTACCCTGAAGCAGGGGAAAATCCGCTTGTGTTCATCACTGCCGACCAATTCTGTAATGGATTTCTGGAGATCGACTTGACATCCAATGCCAATAGTCTGTTGTCATTGTCCGATTAGGTCAGAAAAGGCTGCGATGGATCACAGCCTTACAACACTACCAAGCTTCTAGGGTCACTTTTTTAGGTGAAGATCAGGTTCGCAAAACTTAGAAGGGGTAAAACGTTGCCGCCCGTACCCATTCGCATTTCCTGCCATCGTAAAGGAACAATGCTTCACCTACAATTATTGCATTTCCCAAAAATGTGTCGTTTTAGGATAAAAAATTGAGGAAATTGAGTTAGAAAAGATGTCACACCATTTGAGACGCTTGTCATCAATCAGATCGCGTGGTGTTCACGTTCACGCCCGCACCTTTCTTACCTCGTTGGCTAAAGTCAAATTCTGTGAAACTGTAGTACAGTGAGCATCCATCCCTACTCCCAACCCTCGAATAGTAGGATCCGGTTTAGATTAGACGGCTGTCCTCAACGTCTGATGGTCTAGCGATATCCCGCGACCACGAAAATGGCTGGATCCGCTTAAATCGTAGTTATTCTTTTAAAATCGTAGGAAGAAAACTCCGCGGATCCCTAGCTTACCGTCCATGGGGAAGGCAATTCCGCCAAAATAAACGCAAGATTAGCGGACACCTCCATAACAGAATGAGCGATTTTGGAGTCATTAACCATGGTCACTCAAAAATCGAGTCAGCTCATCATTTGTTCGCGACCACCCAAAAAGCCATAGAATAGAGCTAGCAAGAGTGTTCAAGAAACATTCCAGAGAGGAGGGAAAGTCCTACCACAGTTTAATACTAGTTTGCTTGGAATTGCTCAAATTCGACAGAAGACAAAAGTTTATTTGTGCATGCCTCAAAACGGCAATTAATTTTGCACCAACCGATTAGCACTGCGTACGCATTGGGATTTCGGCGTTGACATTGCTATTAGGGTTCATCATTCTTCATAATTGTGAGCTGTAAGAGGTAGAAAGATGAGAAACAATAGGAGAAAACAACAGGAATAAAGAAATTGTTGAAGAGACATTAAAGATGAAATATGCTGCGGCATTTGCGAATTTGATTCTGTGTAGTAGAAGCAATATTTTGATGTTATACTAGCAATTACAATGTGATAATTCTTGCATTTTGTGCATCTAGCACTGGTCAACCAGCCCACAGAGAGCGTCTGATCCACTTCTTCTGTGGTTACGACCGTACTGGTTCCATCGATGGGAGGACGCCGCAGGATGCGTGTGGAAGGATACTTTAGCACATAGCAGTAGGGGAACATCAAAATAGAAGGAATCACACCAAAAACATGAAAGTGTTAAAACTTGATCATTTGTCCAACCCCGTGATGAGATCGTAATTGCGCTCAAACTCGGATCAGGCGCCCTCTGTGAGGTAATAGACTATATGTTTATGCATGTATGTTTCCGTTTTGTGCATTGCCGTTACATGGTAGAGGAAAACTTAATGCGCTTTCTCTGCAATTATCAGTGAAAAATAAGTAAATGAAGTCGTTCAGAAAATTCTAGAGTAGCAATCACTTGTGTGAGTTCCTTAGAAAACAATGAAAATCTGGTGGGCAACACTGCTGGTAAGTCTCTTTCTTTTCTTTTTCCACTGGAGCGCTTCAATTTCCAGCTTTTTCTTTCAGGTTCTTGTGCTTGCAATGGCACAATATGCAGGTAGGTCGCGTTATTCATTGAACATAAGGTAGAAATCGTTCAAAGCAGCCTTTTCAGAACAGAAGAAAATTCGCTTCTATGATGGGAAATTCCACTGGAAAGGCTGAAATCTTTTTCGATACACAATAAAGTAATCACTTTGGCATGTTTTGCGGTTCTCACAATAATTTTGAAAATTTGCCACTGTTGCTCTGGAATAATTCGCGTTATATGGTCTATTAAAACATGGGACGACATTTTATTGATTCCAATGGCTGAAGCTTGAAACATATCACTAGAAGCAATTTTCGCAGTTTTAAAATCACTGTTGATAGATACGTATCTAAGAAAGTAAAACCTCATGGTTCTCTAAAGTAGATTATTCCCTTTTTTCCTTGCTATTTACCTGCTTACCAGCTACTTCTTCATATCGCTGCACTATTCTAGCTTTCTTTATGTTGATTTGGGCACGTCATGTAATAGAGAAGAGATTAGATAAGATTATTGGTGCACGAATAGGTAAATTAGTAAATATATAAAGAGTGCAGTACTTAAGGTTGTTGACAAGCAGTTGGATTTGAGAAATTTCTGCAATTCAGAAGACTTTGGATTCGAGAAATTTCGGCAATTCGGCAAGTCTTGGATATGAGAAATTTCAAAGATTCAACAAGTAGTAATACTTGTCGATTTTTCTTTATTCTGACACATTCAATAGATTCCAGTGTGAGGAGATCTTCTGTACGCTATGAGGCGGCACGCTGATTGTGCCCGCATCCCCGCAACGATTTCACCATTCACCATAATTTATCCTGCACTAGGACTGCTTGGGAAGGATGCGGTTCCACCACGAAGCCGAGAAAACGCTGTCTAAGCCTCTCGCTTTCATCACTGATGATTGTATCCACCATTCCGCTATCTGCGGTTGGTTCGCGTCCCAACTTTGCCATTGTCTATCATTTTCGCCAAATGATGAAAGGATGAAGAAAAGTAGTCGAACTTCCGTGTACGACTGCAAAAACACGCGCAATACGAGGCTTTGTTAGAAAGCAATCCCTGAGGTGGTGAATCAGTAACCAACCAGCAGGTACTTTGAAAATAGTGATCATGGCAGATTTGTTGTGTTTTACGTTATACAGTAATCATCTCTTTGTCCAAAACCTGCGCACCCTCCAACACCAGTGTCTCTCCACTTTGATACAAGAGCCCTCACCGTCTGCAAAGCGAAAATTGTCTAGACCTGTCCAAACACGTGAAATGTCAAAAATCGGATTTCGCTCTATTGTAACGCTTTATTCCAGTGCACACAATAATTTTGTGGAAATGCATATTGAGATGGACTACAGATTGACTGCCGAAACCTATTTATACGTTTAAAAAAGCGTTACTGTAGTTGGATTAAATCATTATGTAAAGTAAATACACAAAATCAAAAACTCTGTGCAAGTGGGAACGAGTCTAACTGTATCACTCAGTCATCGTCGAAAAACACGCAAATGGAAAATTTCCTCATAGGCAATCCACAGAGTTTTACCAGCGGCACAGTGCTAGTCTGTCGCATTGCCCTCTAGGACAACCCGAACACACCGCTCCTATCCTGTACACTTGTTGATTGACATTGTTCCCTCTGAAACACCATTATTCACAGTGTTTGAAGACAAAGCAAAAAGTATTCAGATTCATACCCAGGACCGTACATGCAAGCAATGTAGTAGAACGATCCGCATCTACGAATGGCACAGCCAAGATGTCTATTGTTCCACCAGGCCATCTGAATAAAGGTTTCGCTATTAATTTTCTATCAAAATCACCCATGATTGATTGCAATCCTGTTATTTTAAGTCTGACCTTGGACCAGCTGAGTACGTTGCGAGATCCTCTTCTGAATTCACTTGCATAGAACATCATGTTTGATCTCATCCCGAATCTTGACAGCTGACTCCACCATACCGCTGTCGCCTGTGAAAGTATTTTAATGTGTTTTCGTCAACTGGACTGGTCTACTCATCATCTAATATAGGTATCTAAACTAACAAAATAGGCAGCTCCTTTCTCGTCTTTTGAAAGGTCTCTTAAAACGTAGGTGTTCACTTTATACCCGGGATGAGTATATTCAGGCAGGGTGCGAACTTGACAGCTGGCAATGTATTGTATAGCATATGATTCAGCTGCACAGCTATATTTCTGAAAATCATAATTTCACAGCAAGTTGCACGTAGGTTAAGATTTTAGAGTAGGGAATATGTATGTTGTTCATACCATGCGGTACATAAGTGCTGCAGGTGGAGCAATTCCCCAGCCAGCGCTGACCTGTGTCTGTCCTCTGGCGAGAGCCCCTCTGGAATCATTATAAATCTCGCATATAAACTTCTCAGTAACAAAGTTCTACTACAGCTTTGTTTTTTGTATAAGTTTCTTTCCTGACAGAATAGCTTGATATGAAGTGTTGTTTTTTTCTAATTCACAATCGTGGTTATGCCAAAAATCAATTCAGGATCCTTTGCAGGCATAGCCGCGGTTCCATTACGATGATTCATTAGCTCTGACGTATGCTGGCCCACAACACCTTCTTCCTTGTAGGATAGCACTCAGACTTCGGCAGGAACTTGACTCAAGGCAGACGGGACTTCGTGAAAGATAAGGTGAGCAAAGAGGACTCCGTAGCTGGGACATGGACCTTAGTCGGAAAACCGCGCACTCCTTTGCAGTTAAGAGCAAAGAAGGCAGATTGAGCCTAGAAATTCTTCATCCATGAGTTCTACTAATTCTGACTGAGATAAGAACAGAATCGAAATTTTTTGAGAGTTACACTTGAAAAAGAACTTAGCGTTACCCATAGCATCGTTTGTACTAGACGGATCCTGCTCAAATTTCGTAACAGGAGTGCAAATACTACTGCTCCTCCAATTCTCGGAGGAAATTGGAATTATTTAATGTTGGAAGGAGTTTGACCGGTTATCATGCGAAAATCCTGCCTACAGCACTGCTGTCAGCACTCGTAAAAGGACAGGTTCTGCGCGGATTCGGCTGGAAGCAGGCAAATGCCTACGATCTGCAATGTTCTATCCAAATCCAAAAAACAACTGAATTCGATTGATCTTGGTAGGAGTTACAGGAGAAAAAGTGCCTTGGAATACCCACAGCATCGTTGGTACTGAATGGATGCTGTTCGAACTTTGTATTAAGATTACGAGTACACTCTACCTTCAACTCAAGCCAGAGACAGTTGGAATTATTTGATTTTGAAAGGTGATATTGCTCACGAATTCTCTGAATCCTAAATTTACCCTAGAATTTAGGTCTCAGCACCGGTCCAAAGAATTTTCGTCAAACAACTCTCCCAAACATTTCCAATTGTATTGACAGGACTAGGGCTGCTCGTTCCAATGAGTAATAAAATTGCCTCGTTTATTTAGTTACAGTGGAAAAAATTAGTTAGAGAACGGTCTTCAACACCACTTCGACACCATTTCTTCAAATAACTTCTCCCAAATAAAAGTTCAATTATTCCCAATTTTATTCGCACTTTTGCATTCAGGAAGTATTGCTCTGTCAAACTAATGGCACAAAACTCTCACAGAATCTCCACCCTTTCTTGAATTTTAGCCGGAAAAATAGAAAATTATATGACGGTGCAAACGTGTTAACGTGCTCCATCGTCAGTGCACTTGTCAACTCGTGTGAACATGTCGATGTGTATTGAAAACACACACGAAGTCCATGTCCTTCGCACGAACTTGTTTCAACTTGTTTACAATGGGGGCTTCGTAAATTCTTGGCTAGGTCAAAGGGGACTTCGGATTTGGATAGAACATTGCAGATCGTAGGCATTTGCCTGCTTCCAGCCGAATCCGCGCAGAACCTGTCCTTTTACGAGTGCTGACAGCAGTGCTGTAGGCAGGATTTTCGCATGATAACCGGTCAAACTCCTTCCAACATTAAATAATTCCAATTTCCTTCGAGAATTGGAGGAGCAGTAGTATGTGCACTCTCACTCTTGTTACAAAATTTGAGTAGGATCCGTCCAGTGCAAACGATGGTGTGGGTACCGCTATGTTCTTTTTCAAGTGTAATTCTTAAAAAAAATTTCGATTCTGTTCTTATTTCTGTCAGAATTAGTAGAATTCATGGATGAAGAATTCCTCGGTTCAATTGCCTTCTTTGCTCTCATCTTCAAAGGAGTGCGCGGTTTTCCGACCAAGGTCCATGTCCCAGCTACGAAGTCCTCTTTGCTAACCCTATCTTTTACGAAGTCCCGTTTGCCTTCAATTTCATTTTCAATTTCCTGCCGAAGACTGAGTGCTATCCTACAAGGAAGAAGGTGTTGTGGGCCAGCATACGTCAGAGCTAATGAATCATCGTAATGGAACCGCGGCTATTGCAAAGGATCCTGAATTGATTTTTGGCATAACCACGATTGTGAATTAGAAAAAAACAACACTTCATATCAAGCTATTCTGTCAGGAAAGAAACTTATACAAAAAACAAAGCTGTAGTAGAACTTTGTTACTGAGAAGTTTATATGCGAGATTTATAATGATTCCAGAGGGGCTCTCGCCAGAGGACAGACACAGGTCAGCGCTGGCTGGGGAATTGCTCCACCTGCAGCACTTATGTACCGCATGGTATGAACAACATACATATTCCCTACTCTAAAATCTTAACCTACGTGCAACTTGCTGTGAAATTATGATTTTCAGAAATATAGCTGTGCAGCTGAATCATATGCTATACAATACATTGCCAGCTGTCAAGTTCGCACCCTGCCTGAATATACTCATCCCGGGTATAAAGTGAACACCTACGTTTTAAGAGACCTTTCAAAAGACGAGAAAGGAGCTGCCTATTTTGTTAGTTTAGATACCTATATTAGATGATGAGTAGACCAGTCCAGTTGACGAAAACACATTAAAATACTTTCACAGGCGACAGCGGTATGGTGGAGTCAGCTGTCAAGATTCGGGATGAGATCAAACATGATGTTCTATGCAAGTGAATTCAGAAGAGGATCTCGCAACGTACTCAGCTGGTCCAAGGTCAGACTTAAAATAACAGGATTGCAATCAATC
>JBAJFG010000618.1:0-251117 GCA_037903475.1 Ancylostoma caninum
TCTCAGTCGACCACCTCTTCTTCCTCGCTCTATACTGAAGCAGAAGCTCATCAGTTGGACTATCTCAGTAACGTGAAGCTTGAATCATTTCAGGTGATTATTCGCACGGCATTAGTTACACTGTGTTGTTCACAAGTACTAAAGCCATGTGAAAGATACTCCTGCGCAGAGCTGAAAGTGGCCGCTCATAACGGGTCCATAGGCATGTAAGAAATGTGACAAAAAAGTAGGTAGTATCACTGCATCGGAAATTAGCCTTACATGTAGGTGGGTGATTAAGAATTTGCAAGCAAGGCTAGGATCGCGAGAAGACTCGAAGCCTGACGAGGCGGCCAGGCCCGTAGAATATACGCAACTCATAAGAAGGATTTTGTATTTGAGCTCAGTCAATGATTAGTTCTGGTTATTTGCTAATTTTCTAAGCATTTCGCATGTGTGGTGCTTTTGCACACACCTCAAGTGGCTGCCCCACCCCACTTTCTAGCGTCCCGAAGGGGCGCTAGTGCGAATAAATTAAAACAGTAAAATACTTTAGAACCATCAAAGAAACTAAAAAAATCAACTAAACGAACAAAGAACATTGAATCAAACAACATAAAACAACATAGCGCCCTCTGTAGATAGGACTCTTAAGCAAACTCCAAATTATGGATACTCAACTCTAAAACTAATCACTTGGCGCTACATATTGTTATTTGGACGCCTCTTAGAACTTCGCTAGGAGAAAAATAATGAAATGAGCAATGAACTACTCAGAATGAATTACCTATACATTATCATATATATAATATTATATGTATATCATATATTACTAGTACAAGTATTACCGTGTAATTGCATAGGTAACGTTGTTAGAAACAAAACACTACGAGTACATAGATGTCAGGATGAAAGAAGAAAGCGCAACTTTCAACAAATATTTACGACTAATCTTTCCAAACAGGAGAAAAGTGACTGATCCCCGGCAAATATCTGGACTAAAATGAGAGTAAGCATCTCTTCAAAAATGTTTTATGTCACCGCACCAATCACGGGAGGGTAGCTGGCCAAAGTGGTGATTTTACAGACACTATTACGGTTACTACATGGTAAAATATGGTAGGGATGACTACCTTTATTCAGAACGGTTGACCATCTATTATTTGCTCAACCTCGTTATTAAAGAAAACAGACCAACGACAGTGATTCAAGCTTCTCCTTGTCACGTACATGTCGCCTTGTGCTTTTGAGTAAATTAAATAAACACATAAACAAAAATAAATAACAGTATAGATAATAAATATATGAATAAGTAAACAAGTTTCTGTAGATATGCCGATAAGAAATGCAAATTATTGTTGTTGGCCAACTTTTTTTTTACAAAATTCTTCTCCTTCGAGCTTAGATAGTCCATTCTTCTATCTACAAACGCTAGGATCCCCGCGTAGTTTTAAAAATCCATATTTTCAACTTTCGGGTTGAAACCCCCATCTTTGCGTCATCTCATAGAAGGCTCTTAAGGCATAGACAGAATAAACAAATTCAAGGGTACAGTATGAAATGGGGCACTTTATTAGCTATTAGGCTTTTGACGTCAACCAACAATTGAACCTGCAAGAAGTCTAAAAGAGCTAATCCAGAACTTGATCTTTTGCTCTGGAAGAAATTTCATGCCTGGCTAAGCGTGCAGTTTGGATAGCGTTTAGCCGGAAAAGTGCAGCGGGGGTAGGACAGAAATAGCTGTGAGTGGGCGATGCCTTCGTCATTATTCTCTTCAGAAGACTTAGATGACCTATTAATAGGGTATGGAAAAAATCCTTAATGCACATCTCAGTAAGTGAACGAATGAGACAGCTCAATGTAACATTTGTTCAAGCAAAAATAGGTTGGTTAATGGAATACTATTTCCAGGATGACCGTCTATTTCCCCACTATCGCCTCCCTCGCGGAATCGCTGTCTTTCTTCAACTTCTTTACTTTACTTGACAATGTTTTCGATGTGAAGATGTTTTTCATCTGGGAAAATATCATGTACTCACGACAAGACCTAGATTTCCGTTTTTGAATACAAAAACAATAATTTGTAGCTGGAACATCGACTAACGACAAAGTAACTTACTATAGTCTTTGACCAAGTTCACAGCGGTCAACGGTAACCAACAACAGATGAACGTAGCCACCATTCCGATCAATATATAATTAACCTGGAAAAAATAATAATTTGAAAAAATAAAAAGGAAAAGAAGTTCCAGCACAATTCGAGGTCTTTGCAGCGATTTTAGCGAAGAAGAAAAAGCAGGATTTACCATGGTAATTTTAAGTTTTTACCAAGATTCGAGTGATTTTGAGCCTAACAACTCCTGAATCTGTTATAGTTACCTTTTTCTTCCGGCTTATAGCGTCCACCCTCTGTTTCTGTGATAGCGATGCCGAGAATTGCACATTTTGAATGATCATATCCTTTGAGACTTTACGCAATATTCGGAAATAACAGTAAGTGATGATTGCCATTGGAATGACGAACTGAAAAAAATCAATAGTAAGCCGATCGATATCGATTGAACTCATAAGGATAATGTTGACATCAGTGACCATTTGATGGATAACCAGTGAAGTTTCTAGGATTTCACAGACCATCGCGCAAGCACCCTTATACTCGCTGCTCTATGCTATTTTTGTGAAAAATACAATCTACGCACGTAAAATGCAGTGAAAATCTATTAAGTCGCTCTGATTCTCCTGATTTTTGTCGCTCGAACTCGCATGTAGACGCTCACACTCGTTCATAGTCGCTAGCACTCAAGGTCACTGAAAACCGCTTGTAGCTGTAGCGCGACATATAGAGTACTCGACATATAGAGTTCCCCCAGTCCATTACTCCTCACGTACACAGATACGCCTAGTGAGCATTTCATTTATTTGCCGCTCGCATTCGCTGTACAACGCCGACCGCAGTTTTTGTCGCTTATACTCGCTCACCGTCGCTCACTGTCGCTTGCTTGACATTATTGCTTCGCCAAAAATGAAAGAAATGGTTGCTGATCATCCTTCACCTTTACGTCATTTTATGAAACAAGCGCACTCTTCACCTGTCGCTTAGACTCGCTCACTCGCTTACTCTCGCTCGATTGCAACAACCATTTCGGAACTATGAGTAACAACGAAGAAAAAAGAAAGTGTACTATCGATCAGAGTAGATCGCACCTGCAAGAGCATGACCATAGTGCCGTAGAGCCGACGTGAATTTTCACTTTGCCAGTTAGTTTCATCGCAAAACTTCCCACAATATGGAGTACTGTAATTGAAATGTTGTGCGACATTACGTCCAACACAAAGAGAACACTATCAAAAGAGGGAGAAAACTGACCTATCTTTTGGCACATAATAGCTACCGTCGACAAGTTGATAGCTAAGTAGATACGGTATATTGATTAGTGTGCTGAGCAACCAAATCAATAATGTGATCGCTAGTGCTTGCCGTTTCTGGAAACATAAGGATGTTTAAACCTAATTATTCATCCGTAAATGATCTGCAAAGACCTACCGTAACTGGAGCTTTGGTTGGATCGATAATATGCAGATATTTATCGATCGAAATGGCTGTTAGGCTCCAGCTGAAAGGGAGATGCATTATTGATTTTCGGCAATTTACCAATCAATAAAAGGTTTTTGAGCGAAGAGCATACCTCGTCACAAACACCGAACACGAATTCGACAACGGCATGATGTGGCACATTGCCGAGCCGAATTGCCAGTTTTTCGTCAACGCATACCTAAAATTAATCGATAGACTCGCAGATACTCAGAAAATCGATAAATCGATTTTTTGACGAAACAGACACTAAGTGGTAAATATCTGCCTACCAAGGCGTAACAGGTACGGCAGTGAGTACAAGTAGCAGATCAGTGAGTATCAGATTGAGCAGGAATATGTTCCTGGCTGACCGTAGTCGGCGATTATTCGCCATTGCAAATACGACGCCACCATTGCCGACGAGACCAAGTATGAACAGAAAGCCGTAGACGAGCGTGAACGCCGATTTGACGAACAATTGGCTGAAAATTAGCGAAAATTTAGTAATTTGGGATGGTTCTTGGACTGTCGCCAACTGTCGCTAGTGCTCGCCAGCTCATTGGTGCCGCTAGGAGGCGCAAGCAAGCACGGAAGTTTAACATCTTCTAGCGTCTTTGAGGACTTTACGCATCGTTATCCTTAAGAGAAAGAGAGGATTAGACAAGCTAGGTGCTCGTTTTGTACTCCTGCCCTGCTCCCTCTCTCGCTCGCTCACGAGGTAGTTGCTAGATTGTCGCTAGTCATCGCTACCGCTTGCTCGCTGATTGTACTTGCTTAGAGCCACAGCCGAGGATCATCAAAGAAGGCCTAAGGGATTCCGAGGACCATCTATTTGGACTGTCTTTCCAAAAAAGAGTGGATTAAACAGGCGGAGCAGTCTTTTTTATACTCCCGCCTTGTTCGCTCTCTCGCTCGCTCACCGTCACCCGCCTGTGCTCCTCTTTAGAAGCAAAGCGACGAGGGAATTAGTGTTTTCTGGTATCACTAGCAAATGTGCCTCTGTCGCTTGCTTGTTGTACCCGCCAACAATCGCCAACAGGTAAGGCAAAAAAAAACGCCCGTTGGTTTTAATAGAAATTAAAGTCATGCGGAAAGAAGTTGCTTAGTGTCGCCGATGCTCGCGCATGTACTCTATACGCACAGAGAACTGGCTGAGAAAAACAGCACTTCTGGAATTTCCCGGGAAGACGCTATTTTCCCAGTTCTGTCCATTTCCAACAACCAAAAACGCGATTTTTTTACATCACTCGCTACGAATCGCTCCCTTCACGCTCGTTCCAGCAGCAAACGATTTGCTCATCATTCTGATGAGCTCTCTCTCTGGCTGTCGAGGGGCACACACAGCTAGTCAATTGGATAATGCTTAAACGAGTCGAGCCACTTGATGGCGATTTTTCCGCGACGCGATTTGATTGCGACACATCGGCGTCGTCGTCGACGACGACAACGAAAGCTTCACCTCGTGGCCACAGCTCGGCAAAAACAGGAACTCGCCAGCGACAAAACGCCGGAAATCGCATTGCGAATTTTGATGCAATTTGGGCGATTCGCAACGTTCGCCAGGAGTTGAATGGGCAAAAATGGCAAAAAAAAAACTCTAAAAGGTCAGAGATCCTGGCTTTTTCGGGACTCTCTAAAAAGTCTCTTCTCTCATCGCGGTCTTCCAGATGCTCCCTAGCCTTGAGAAACGGAAGAAGATCCCAAAAAAGCCACAAATCATGAAGCCTGTGCAGTTTTCCATTAAATGAATGAGTTGGGATGCAATTTTGCGTAATTCCATTTAATTAACGGAAATGTTACGAGGTCTACAATAGCGAGTAAAATGCACTATGTGTTTATAATCTAGTGGTTGTGAGTGTTCTTTGAAGAACGGATTTGGGTATGGAATGGGAAAGCTCATGGGAAATTCTTGGTTAAAAATCGTCAAGTGTAGCTGGTGCAATTACGGACCAGTCCAGAAAGTGCCCTGACTGCTTTTTTGCAGAGATTCGTATCAAAAAGAATCGAATGAAGTTCTGACTAGATGTATTTTTTCCAGAAGTAGCGAAAAACCCTTTGGAAATGTGAGGAAAACTCGGTCATTTGAATGTTATAATAGCTCAATGGTGCCATATTTATTCGAATATTCGAAATCTATGTAGAAAAGTCTTGGCACAGATGCCTTGCCTGATGTCAATAGCCACTAAAGGGAATCCTAATATAAGTAATGTGGCAAAAATATCCGGCCAGAGAGCTGAACTTGAGAAATAATTGACTACTGCAATAAATTACACTGACTTTATGATTTTTTTAAAACCAAAAATAGAAAGAAGACGTCCAAAAATGTGCAAATGTACTTGCAAATGCGAGAATAGTTGGAAAATCGCCAACACCCCGGTCCAGACAACGTTTATTCCGTAAACTCAAATTCAATCATGCAAGGAAAGATGTACCTAGAGGTGCAAATTTGCAATTTCATCCAGAAATCAGCACGCAGCTCTTTACGGGTGTCTGGGGAAAAATGGGCGAAGGGTGAAGGAGGAAGTCAAGATTGAAGGTTAAATCTCAGTTGGATACTATTACATCATTGAAACTGTAACACAAAAATATTTATTTTATGATTAACTTAGTATGCGTTACATGGTAACGACACGACATATTAGTGGAGCACGCACATGAAGAGGATAATGCAGTCGAGCTCTATGATTGGCTGGTCCCACGAGCTGACCAATCATGGAGCTCGGCTCATTATACGCTTCACACCTTGCACATCTACTATGGAAAATTTCTGAAAATTTAATTCCCTTGGGAAGACCAATTCAAAAAAGCTTCATGATTCCGCTTGTGAACCCCAAGTTGGTCTGAAAACCGCAGACAATTCTACCGTAGCCCTGATCGTCTCGGGACCTCCATTTCATCACCTCCTGTGATGGCCAAGAGCCGGGTGACGACTATGCGTTTCCGCGTTTTGCATGTGTATAGAGCTTTATCATTATCCTACGTATCTCAATAGGCCGACAAGTTCCGTGCTGAGTCCCTATGAATAGGTGATTAAGCCCTTAGTCATTCGCTCACGCATGTCATCCTAGCCGATTGGTCTTAGTGCGGTCTCAGACACCCATATGTCGAGATATTTATATCTTGGCGAAGTGCCAAGCTATTCTCTGGGAGAGCATCTACTCCCTATATTGCCATAATACAACAAAATCAGCAGAAAATGGGGATAAAGTACTAACGTGGTGACGTCATCAAGTCCTTCACTTCGTATAGCGTCCGCTATGAGAATACAGCTGACGTTGGCACTCATCCATACACGAATCCAAAAATTTCAGGACGACGGTGTGTGGATAGAATGTGATCTGTGGAGGCGGAAAATAGCAGTAGGATCACCGCATACAGATTGCTGGTCCTGCGAAAGGACTGGCAAGTCTCTGGAAGAGGGAGCAATGGACGATAATCCGGGAATTAGCACGATACGGTAGCGCACGGTAATTATTGCCACATATACGAAGCGAAATGACATATCCAGAAAAGTGTACATGATTAATGGACAGTTATTTACGCTAAGGATATAAATAAATGACTTATGAGAATGTCATAAAGGTAGCGGAAAGGAAACTCACTGTAGGAAAAAGGGAAAAGCGAAAAGTATAAATAGGAGCAGGTCACCGAAAAAAATAAAAGTGGGAAAATATTTCCCACGATGAGAAATATGATTACAGCCAAAGTATGCGTGAAAATAAAATGGAGAAAGCTACAATCGAAGGAAAAGGAACGGAGGAAAGTCATGAGAAAATCACCGGAAAGGAACAAAAATTGAAGGAGATAGAGCGAAAAAAAAGAAAGAGACGGAAGAAGAGAATTTTACGAGAACACGTTTAAAATGTATAGGAAAAGGTGAGAAGGCGAGAGTTTTGTATACAAAGTGAGCATAGGGTAAAAGAATCAATTTGTAAGGGAAAAGAAAGAAAATGAAGACAAGGAGAAAATGAAATGATGAGAAGATGAGGCAGAAGCAAAGAGAACACAGCAGGATAGTGAAAATATCATTCAGTAAGGTACCTGAATCAGACAAGAGAAGAAAGGTACGCAACTATAATGGATACTCTGGAATTTCCACCAATCACACGAACGAGGTATTGAGGAAAAGAAAAAGAACCTTGTCTGGATAGAAAATTCTGGTTCCTTCCAAAAATCCTGGAAAGAGGCACAGCAAAAGCACGAAAGGAATGTCAGAGGCAAATTTTAGCGACATCTGAGTGGAGTGTTTCGAAATGCATGGGAAAGCAGAAAAAAAAGGAAGTGAAATCAAAACTGGAGGAAAGAAAAAAACGAGAGAGAGGAGGAACTGGTACGTTGACTATGTCATGGGTGACGTTTTAGTTGAAAGGATGGTTTTTTTTCGATTTTTTTCACGGTTACAGTGCTGTTACGAATTGCGACCGTGACAGTGTATTCATTTCTTTATGGTGTTTTTGAAGGTATTGCTTTGAAATCCAAACCCTCATCGCCTATTTAGTCACTATTGGTTAATTCTTATTTAATTACGGTTAATTGCCCCTTATTTGTTATTTATTTAATTACATTTGATACCCTTTACTCGTTCCTCGCAGGTCATTGGCACAAATGCTCAACTACCGTCGTTTTTGGAACGGACTACAGCCATCGCTGGTTCGTTCGGTCAGCGTTTCATGAGTCCCAGCCTTGAATATGACAATTTTTCCTGGTTGAAAAGTAGTAGTTGAAAAGTATGAAAACCGTTTCCTCGTATGGATGTTTTGCGAAAATCCCGGAAATTCCACATATGTATGACATGAAATACGAAATATACAAGATCCTACTGCTGCACGACTGTTTGAAGAGGAAAAGAAGAGAAGATAGAAGAAGAATATCAAATTAGCCACTTCATTCAATTATTCACGTAGGACTTGTCCCAAAGTATTCAAGTGTTCAAAAAATACAGAAACCTAAGTGCTTCCCTATCAATCCTAGACGTTTGTGTTGCTTTCTCTTTTCTTAGCATCCGAACTATAGACTCATTCGAAATCGTATTTTCGAATTTCGAATGAATCGACAGCTATCTAGTGCGAGAAAGTAACTCTCTGTAAGAGGCGAGGACGTGTCGGATATCATTTATTGGACTTAGGATGTATTGCCATACAACACTGTTATTTTGGATTCATACATCAATTAGTGCTAGTTTGGAACCTCTTGCAACTTATAGTACTAGGCGGTCTCTGCGTAAATCACATATGGTCTGTTAGCCCAGAGATGGCACCCGAGATGACATTGTCTGCAATTACGACTTTGTCCGCAGAATGCGTCTGGGAGGAGATTTTACCAAATGGCAGTATGGAAACAACCCAGACAAACTTTCGGAACTTGCGCGGAGCTTGTTCGGAACTTGCGCGGGTGACCCGACGGAAGTTCCGAACAAGCTCCGCGGAAGTTCCGAACTGGCTCCGCGGAAGTTCCGAACTAGCTCCGCGGAAGTTCCGAAATCGAACAGGAGTGACGTAATTCGTGCATTATAGAGTCAATCATAATTCGAGTAATAAGGTAAAATGGGCCAACATGGAGTGGCGAACACTTCCAGGCGTCCCGATGCCAAAAATCGTGGGATCATGAATCTCAGCACAGATCGTTCCACCACGTAGCACTAATTGCGCATGTAGTAGCTATGTGTCCTGAAGATGAGCTTCAAGCAGGTCTGCCCTCTGACTGTGCTACGTATGTGCGTCAGGTTTCAAAATCAATGATAACATGGAAAAATTCCTCTTTGGTAGAAATCTGTCAAATTTTCGTATTTATGGGAATAATCCCAGGCGTACATTTATCTGACACGAGCTTTACCCGAAATTCGACATTACGGATGTCATTATTGGGGCATACCGAAGTGAATTTCGAGGAAAAAATAGCGTAAAAATTTTCGTATTCTACACGGTTTCTTATTTGGCTAGCCGAAGTTAATCAAGAACATATCACTATAAAAATTGGGCGAAAACGTGCCATTTGATCTGTTAGTTTCTTGGATCATTCCATCTCTCTCGAAGCTCCGCGGAAGTTCCGAAAAGTGTCAAGCTCCGCGGAAGTTCCGAAGCTACTTTTTTCTCTGCGTCTCCATTCGGAACTTGCGCGGAACCTGCGCGGAACTTCCGAAAAAATCGACGAGTGACGTCATATTTCCGCGGAGGTTCCGAAAATCGAGCTCCAGTAGTAAATCAGGCTCCGCGGAAGTTCCGAAAAACGGCAAGCTCCGCGGAAGTTCCGAAAGTTTGTCTGGGAACAAAATCGAAGGAATCACACCACACTGTAAAAATTAGATTATTTGGCCGACTTCAGGATGAGGTCGTAATTGCAGACCAAATCGACCCTGGTGCCACCTCTACGCTACCAGACTATACACATGTTGAATCATTGTATTTTTTTTGAAAGTTCCTTGGAAATTACCCACAGAAGGGTAATATGCCCGGGGGCAGCATGAAGTCACACAACCGGTCTAGTTCTTAGCCCCGAAATCAAAAAGTATGAAAATCTCTCGTGCCTCATAATTACTCTTCTGCTTTTCCATTCCTATTTATTTGGACTTGTCAGTAAGATGATATCCAGTACCTCATGAACAGAATTTTATTGAGCAAATGGAATACTAACAGTGAACATCTTAACACTTCCACTCTGTGCATCATTCGGTCTTAAGTATACAGTATACGGCTCTTTCAGGGTTTGGGGGCACCATCTACTGCAAAGTTCTGTTTATAGAGAAAGGTATGCCAAAAATAATGATGCCCAGGTGGTTTGAAAAAATCAATACCTGCCCGCAAAAAATGCGCGGGAAAGTTGTCTCGGTATTTTATACGCACCCTGTAGAGGGAATACAGCCAGAAGTCTCACTCAATCAAAGGGAAACTCACCTTCGAGAAGAGTGCGCTGTGAGTGCAAGCAATCGCTTGTAGAACAAGCTCTTCATCACGGGGAGAGACGTCGGCAGCGCGCACTGGAACAGTTGGCGACGATGGATGAATCTCTTGATTGTGCGTGTGTCTTTTTGCCTCAGGGTGAGATACGTAATCTGTGACTATCAATCTTACGCAAAAGTGCATCGTTTTTCGGTTGCCTTCGGTTCTGAGCTGCTCTGCTTTGCTCAGTGCCGCAGTGCGTTCACTGAGGCGAACTAATGCAAAAGGGAAACGATATAAGACATCAGACTCTGCTGCCCGAGAATCCAATATATTAGGCTGAGTCTTACCAGCTTCTGGATTTTTCTATGGACAAAAAGAAAATGTAATATCCTAAAAAGGGAAACAAGGGTAATAAAGACTACTAGATCAGGCGCTTGTCAGAAGATCGAAACAGGAGGAATGAAGAAAAAAAAACGAGAGAGGAGGAAGTGGTTTGATGGTGAGGCAACAGATGACTTCTTCTTGCTACTTCTGCTTTTTCGCTTTTTCCCTTCTTATGTTGGTCCTTTTTCTCTTTCTGTGATTTCATGCTCCATTGTTTGCTTCATTGTCTCCATATTATACACTTCTAATCACTCCGAACAGCGCCTATTTTTGGTCTAATTTCAGGCTGCGGAAGATTTTGCGCAATCCCTCAATAAATGAATGATTCTAGAAATTACTGTTGCGGTAAGTTACTGAAAAAGTAAATTATATATAAACAAATATAGAACGCCATTAGAAACGGCAAGCTCTAGAGCGGACAGAGACGATTTGTGATTTTCAAGCTTCATGCTGAGGTGATATCAATGTAAATCATAAATTAGTTGCTTGAGAGATAAATATGTATAATTTTAAGTGAAAAATTCTTGATTTGAGTCATGTGATGCACGGAATTTATGCAAGTAATAATTCGAACTTTAAAAGATGGATGTAATAAATAATCGAAGTCAACTTCGAGCCATGCGAGAGATTCGTAAATTTTCTCCAAAGATTTTTCACAGAAATAAGTTTACTACTGCTTTTCATGTTGAAGAACTGCATGAAGAAGTTCTTCAACAACTATATGTAAATATAAATAAAATCCAGAGTTAGCAAACAAGTGTTCCTTGGAAAAGAACATTAAAAATTATAGCCCTATCGAATACGTGCTGCACGTGCACATTGCTGTGTTCAGCATGAACAGTACCAGGATCTTGGGTAATTGAACCTGAGCAGTGAATGAACCGCATCCAGTCATGAATACGAAGTGAAAAACACACAATATAGGGTCACTAGTTAATTTAGTTATTTACATATTTATTCATTGCATGAAGAGATGCGCCAAGGAAAAAAGGCCTATTGTGCTCGCTCATGACTCTAACCTGTACATTAAGAACTAAACTACATTAAGAATTAAAAACTGCTAAAAAAAAGAAAGAATTTTAACGTTAGAACTAATAAAAACAACCCAACACATAAAAAATGAGGGCGGAGATGCGGGCAATAAAACTGATACTCGAGCATTTTTTTTTTGCTAGCAAGAACAGTACCGGGAGCTTGGGTAACCAAACCGAGCGAGTTCGGACCCGCCTACTAAGCGCGGTGTTGGTCCCGTCACTAGTGAGCGAAATATTGGCATTTCAGGTCATGTCACACAAAAAAAGTGGATGAACTATTGTGAATGTCTAGGCAAGCAGATGAAAGAGTCATTTGGAATATTGGCAGCCAGACTATAATGGGAAACTCCGATGATTCAACCACCAAGGAGAATCCATGAGCCTTCCCAACATGCAGTGACTGGTCAAGACGTAGTAGTGACTCTGAACAAACGATGACAAGCGATTCCGATGCTTGTCATAGTCACTCTCATAGGAAATAGTTGTCACAAGTGTTCAACATACACACGGTTGGCATAGTCAATTACACGACGCTCTTACCACATCATGTCGTTCCGGGGGCGTGTCAGGATTGAGACAGGCGATCGCAATGCACTACGCACCTCGTCATAGCGGGTCTAGGAGGAAGTGTCCTGGAATTTTGCACTGGCTAAGATCCGAGTAGACCTCAACTGGGGAAGGGGGTCGAAGACGCGATTACTGGGAGGCAAAAACGCTGGAAAATCCTTGAACATCCTGAAAGCACTGTTACTTTATGCTCTATTTCCTTGTTTCCATGTGTCTAGTGAGCTAGTGACTTTAACTTTCTTTTTTTCGATTCACATACATAGCTAACCTTAGCGCCACTAAAGGCCACTACACACCATATTTACATTAACGGTACCTATTGTCCAGAGATATTGTTGCCATTAGGTAGGCAGTGTTTTACACCACTGAAAGGATATTAGGGTATTAAAGAAATTTCCGGATAAAGAATGTTGACAGGAGTAATAACAAACTAAATTATAATGACAAACTAAATTAAAGCGATATTTTCTTGTAATAACATAGGAAATGAGCCTTGTATAAAAATATTTTCTATTTGAATATGCATTTCGACACCTACTACTCACTCAGGATTAATGTAATCCGCGTTTATTGGGGATCCTAGGAAAGAGACCATTCCCAGGGGAAGTACAGTTTTTCCAAGACTCCTAGCTGTGACTAATGCATCAGCTGAATCTGATTTCATTGAGACCATTCGGTATGCAGGGAGCGAGTAGACACGTGCGTTAGGGAAATAGAGCTTATTGGCATACGGTAGTTAACAATGTACGTAGACGAAATGCAGAAGAAACCATTGAATAACAAGAATGAAATCTGGCCTTCCCTGTATCATCTAAGAGAAGAAGAGGTGGAGTAAGTCTTCTTTTCTGTACACTATATGACTCCTGACCCCTACCTGAGATGGTCCAACTCTCACTTTTGGCTATGTGGACGAGCTTTCTCGGGGAACACTGGTGAATTTTCGTCGCAAAAATCATCTACGATCTGCTGTGAAGGGATAAAATGTGGCAGTATACTGGGGATACTCAAGACTGTGGATAACCCTTGTGTCCCGTGCAACTTCCAGGAATCCTTGGCTAACAAGGGCATGGAGGCATAGTTGAGATTCCCCAGGGTGAACGTTCTGTTGTTCGCACTATCTATGGGTAAATTTGTGTGGCCCTAACATCCCAGACGATCACAATTATGCATGCGGGCCCCAGCAAAAATCTACCAGGGGTTGCATGGTTGAGATTACCCCGGTGAGCGTGTTAATGCTTCCCAAGTTTACCAATCGCTGACACGGATGTCAACAAGTTTACCCTGGGTAATCTCAATGATGCATGCGGCCCCACTTTTATTAACGGGCTAGGAATAATCAAGGACAACCGCGCATCTTTCAACTGGTAAAGAATAGCGAACCGAGCAGGAAGTCGGACGAGTCAGTCTATTTTTGGCTACCACTGCATCAGCAACTTCCAGTACGTCCCGGATTTCCCGTCTGAGCTCCAAGAAATGCACATACTAAGTGTTTGGAAGTGCTTAGTGCAAATAATGAAATTTTAATGCACCACTAAAAGACCGAGACGGAATTATTCCCAGGCTAGTGAACCCGAATGAGCTGAGCTGAGCCGAGGTTTTTTGAGAACATGAATCCAGTGATTTTGCAAGCAACGCACACAGACTTTCACTGGCGAGAACTGGTCCCCGCTCGGAAGATGGCGAAGGAAAATTACGCTGAAAAGGGCAGAAAGTCTGAGGAAAATAGTGTGCTGACAGAAGAAGGTCACCAAGCCGATAGTGGCAGATGCAGAAAGTGGGCGGAAGGGGGTGGAGGTGTGGGAAAAAATGGACTTTCCGCTGTTTTGGTGACCCGGAAGGAAAACTGAGTTAATGAAAATACTGATTATAACAATAAACAATATAAAAACTATTTCAAACAGTAATAAAAATAGCAGTTGGAAATGAGGTTATACATGATTTTTACTTGTTTTGTAAAGTACCATTCCCCACCCTCCACCCCCCCCTGTCCTCCCGCCGCCGCTTCCAGCCGATTTAATCTTTTATTTTGTTCGCAATTTCATGTAATATATAGTTCAAAAATAAGTTTTGCAGTCATATTCTCCGTTGAAATGCAGCTTATACCCCAAAATTGTAAATAATACAACTGGCAGAAAAAAATTACGATATGCATGGAAACGTTAGTAAAAGGTCAAGAGGAAAAAGAAAATAAAATGAATTTGACTGACCTCAATAGGAGCAAGTTCTTGGTGAGAAAATCCGTGCTTAGATGTCCTAACTTAAGCAACAGCTTAGGAAAATGGAAAGAAATCGCTGTTCCGGAAAACGCATTTCCTGTTGGATGGAATTGTGGCGCAGAAAAAAATACTAGTTTTCCAAGTTTTCACGTGTAATGATCGCGAAGTATGCGAAATTCCTCCCAAGCTGCAACAACGAAATGGGCTACGATCCAGAATACGCTTCAAGAAAAAACCCAACTAATTAATTCTTAAGCCAGCATTGATTCCATCCAGGACACCACAAACCTTAGTGCACGGCAGCGTCTAGCCAGAAAATCCTTGAACTCATCCAGAAATTACCGCATGATTAAAAACCGCCTCTAAGTCCCTGAACCTCGGTTACACCCTCAGCTCAGAAACACCACCCCAGACGCGAGGCCGCCCCTACCAGCGAAGTCATCAGTTCGTCAGACGATTGCCCCGGTAAGTGAATCAGTTTTCGCGTACATCTCGCTCCAGAATTACGGGTGTTGTGAGGTGTTGTGTGTGTGCGTTGTTATGCTGTTGGTGGTTAACGGGGAAATTGTCCCTGGGAGCTGGCGCTGCGGCGAACGTCCGAATCACGACGTCGACGTAAGCAGCACGTGGGGATTAAGTGGGGCCAGTTCGTGCCAAGAGGGACAAATTGGAAAGACTTCTTCACAGCCCATTCCGGGTTCATGGGATATTTCCTGAAAAAAAAATCCTCGCTGGATAAATAAACAGTCAATGCCCATTTTAAGCGTTTTACATTGTCGAATGCTTGATCAGGAAAAGTTGTTTGTTCTTAGCTTCAACTATTACTATTTCAAAATAAATAATAGTACTTACAAGTTAGTAGAACAATAAATAATACAATGTAACATTTGATAGTGAATAAGGGACGAAATAGTGAATAGTTCTCCCACAACCCTATCAAAATGTACGTCAGCGCTGACAACTACGAAGACGGAAGGGCCTTAAAAAGTTAGGATGCCTAAAACTAAGGATACCCCGGTTTGATGATCAGAGAACATGGAATTGCCTAAATTTAGCATGGGCTACATTGAGATAAATAAAAAATGGATAAACAAATAAAATAAAGAATCATCCCGCCAAAATGAGCGTTCCTGTTCAAGGAACCGGAGCCAATAACAGATCCAATTAAGCATAAACCATCCTCGGTCCTTCAAAGGTCATGTAAATTCATTGCGGCGGTTGTCGAAGCTGTATTAAAAGTATATGTATATAACATTCGAAGTTTACAGGTTGTAATTTAGTTTACTTTATTTCTATTATTTTGAAGTAGAGTTCATTTACTGGTACACGTCGCACATTAGTGAATCTGGGAATCAGTTCATCTTTTCTTGAGGAGGGTGAAGAGGATCCATTTTCAAAAATCAAACCACCTATATCGAATAAAATAATGAATAGAGATTGGGAGACTATCGGTATTGGTATCAGGAGTTTCAACAGGAGGAAAATCTCCCTAAAAAATAGAGCCAGTGCAAGGCGGCAATGTTTAGATAGCCTTATTTTCTGGAAAAATCCGAGCATCCGCCGACAATGCGAAATTTATTTCGGTTAATTATCTATCCTCATAAGAACTATTTTCGAATGATTCTCTCCTTGCCCGAAATTACTTGCTCAGTGGCTTGTCTCGTTCTCCTGAAAAATAAGGATTCCATGCACGTGATCGAATTTTTCATGTCCACCATGTGCCCATCCTCCTCCCGACAAACACTCGCTCTTCATTGTCTCTGCTTTCCAGTAGTCGCCTCCTTCTAATCAATCTTTCTTCGGAATTGTGTACCCGCAGTGCCCTTAAGTACAGGAAATCCATGGGAAGTAATCCTTATGCATGTTTGCTGCAGTTTTGCAGGCTTATGGCCGACATGGTATAAAAAAGCCCGTGCAGTGGCTGAGAACTGGCTTTAAAACAGAGTAATGGAGGTCATTCAAGCAGGACACAGAAAGGAGTGGGAAAAGTCGGGTGCAAAGAAAAAGTATTAGGAAGAGTGTATCCAAGAGACGCGATGAAAAAAGTAGATGGGAAATCCAGGAAAAGCTTCAACTAGAGGCAAAAAAAGTTCCAATCGATTCTTTTCAGGATCAGGAACAAATATGTATTGTATAACCGAGCAAGTGTACATATGTTATCACTACATGCTGACTAGAATTATGAATGTATGCTGATTATATGATGTACCCATTTTTTTATTCCCCGGAGGGTTAAAGCAAACAAAAACGGACAACAATGAGGTCACCTAAGACAAAGAAGAGGCCAGGATCGAGAACTAGATATTGGGAACCTCTTTTCTTTTTTGAAAGTTGTTAACCTACTACAATAAGAGAACTACAACTTTAGACAGAATAGAAGAAATAAGGAACATTGAATGTGTACACGTCATTAATGTAAGGGGAAAAAGGCAATAAGTTAAGAGATATAATACTTCTCAATTTTGGTTTCACTATAATTGTATGTATTCAAAATGTGAACAAAATCAGAAAAAAAATCCAAAAATTGAGTAACTGATGAATAATTTCATGAAAATAACGAGTAGAATTCAGAGAAGAGCGGTCCCGGATGATCTGGATTGATTCAAAAATATAAAATATAAATAAAAGGAGTACTCTTGGCTTATACAGTAATTTTTCTAGAAGAAATTGAGGCTATGAAAGGTTCTGCAAGTAAACAGCGCAGCAGAATTTGGAGATATTAGCATTCTTGGCGCAGCACTCGTGAGCTACACATAAAATTCAATTCACTTCCCTGAGAATCAGGATAAATTTAAAAATAGACCACAGGGAAATCCCAGAAAAACTTGCACTTTCTCAGGATTCCTCGGGAATATCATAGGTAAAGCTCTATGCTTTCGCCTTAGCCAGTAGAAGAGCTGAGGCCCCAATACGAGTTCAGCGGGTTTATTCCATTGGCTTAGTGCCAATTACATCCTTTTCCACGTTATCTTCCTCATAGTTTGTTTTTCTATTTGCTTTATAATTTGCATGATTTGAGATTGATGGAATGATTGACTAACTGCTATGACCGCTACTACCCGTGAATATTATGGATTGAATACCTGGGAAAACCTATGTGAAAATATGGGTTAAGGAATAAATTAGATCTAGCCATCTTCGCCTGGAAAACCCGCGGTTCACGTGGGGCGAATTTAGAAAAAGATGAGTCGAAACATACTCACTGCTCTTCAACACAGACGTACCACATAATTACCACATAATAACGACGACCACATAATTATAAGCTCACGACCAGTTCTTGTACTTACACCTTGTTTAAACTAGCACCCCTTCGGGACGCTAGAAAGTGGGGTGGGGCAGCCACTTGGGGCAGGTAGAAGAGCTTCACACATGTGAAATACTTAGAAAATTAACAAAGAAGCAGAACTAATAATTAACTAAGCTCAAATACGGAATTCTCCTTGTAAATTGCGTATATTCTACCAGTCTGGCTTCCTCGCCAACATCGGGCCTCAATATTTCTAGTGATCCTTACTTTCTTGGAAATTCTTAGTCACACTTCTACATGTAAAATATTTTCCGATGCAATGATACTACCCACTGTTTTTCTTTGACACTACACTGCATTCGTTCAACTTCTATGGACCCGTTATGACCAGCCCCTCCGAACTCTGCACAGGGGCATCTCCCAGATGGCTTTTGAACCAGTGTGCAACTCAGTGTAACAGATGTAGTGCGAATATAATCTTTTTCCACGATAATGGGTCACGGCAGACCCATTTTATATCGGTGGACTCATATGCTGGCGCTTTCCCCACTATTGGGCCACGGCAGACCAAATCTCTATCGATGGAACAACATCCTGGCGTTTTCCCCACTACTGGGCCACGGCTGACCGTTTCTCGATCGGCGGACACCTATCCTGATGTTTTCCTGAAGCACAGGAAACCCGCATAGATATCTGTCCGTCATCAGTGCACTTACACTCCTTGTAAATCTCGAGAATGAAGGGAGAAAGGAAATATTCAGAAAGTATGGTCAACACAAGTGGTTTCGGGAAATGCCACAACAGCTAGAGATGAATTTGATTGTACTGTCCTTCTTAGAAACAACTACGAGTCCTAAAACTCCCTAATCCCTGTGGGACCTCTATGGGATGAGAGCCAAGCGCACGCCCCCAGTGAAGAAACCGACGTATCTCGACCTCTGACGCCATTCATCGATGTCTTCGATGTGGTCATGAGCATCTGTATCGTTGCTATGTGGAGCCACTACCAAGCGCCAATACGGGGCTATTCCGTTCCGTACAACGCTGCTGTGCAATGTCAAATCACCGTCAGGGCGCGGTCCCGCAGCGAAACCCTGAAAGCACTGTCTAAAACTCTCGCTTTCTTCACTGTAGACTGTATCCATTTTTCTGTCACTTTCATCCTCACGGTGCTTTGTTAAGAAGATATGTATCATGAAAGTGCGCGGCGACGTATGAACAAATGCGCAATACCACTATAAATAGGTATGTAAACGAAAGTGCGCTTAGAAACTGCGAGTGAACAAAAGTGACGGATGTCTAATGACACAGTTCTAATTCTGTCAGCATACGGGAGCGGTGTTCTACAGAATGAGCAGGAAGTAGATCCACAGAGTGCACAACAAGGATTCAAGCACTAAAGCGCTATGGTCAGTGGTATTCCAAAGTTCAGTGCTCCTGGAAAACACAGGGATAACCGATTAGCTGACGGATGCGTTGCAATATGCAGTTCCTCTCGCAATCTCTTCCGGATCGACTGAAAGCTTTTTTTAATTTCTGAAAAAAAAACGGGGATTTGGCAAGGTTCACCTCCAGTAGGTCTAGTAGAAAACTAGGGAATATGAAGGTTCTCAGACAAGTCCACGCCAATTTTCCGAGTCATAATGTTTTGAGAGAGAAAAAAGGGCTGGAATAGATGAAGGAATGGAATATTGAAGAAGATGCTCAGGACAACTCGTCCGTTGTGAGTGCGCCACAGGCTCCGCCCACTACTCCTTGTCGAGGTAATTTAAATTTATAAAGCAGCAGAAACTTATGTAATGGTCTACTATGGAGGAATAACAAAATATCATCACTTCCAGAGCCTAATATACACAAGGATCTAAATATGCATAAAACAGATGAAATTTTCAAGAATTTTTTGGAGTACTTTAGCCAAGAATATCGAATCATTTATCCAGCTGTCAAATATCAAGAAAATTGCAAAAACTAGCGCTTGTCCAGATTCAAGTTTTCAGACCTTATTTTCTCTCCGAGTACTATCATTGCTCTGCATATGCATTGTTTCTGCTTCCTTTTATTTTCAAATTTACAGTATTTTCGTTCCTGGATCGCGCTCCACATGAGGAACCATGTCATCCTTCACTAATAGGAGGAGAAAAAGTGCTCTGCAGTGTCCTTTGAGAGAATTGGAATTAAACGTGCGCATAATGTCTCCCACTCAGTCGACGTTTAGCATTCGAAATTTATTCGTGGGATTCGTTAGCCTGAGGCTTTTGTCTGTGCTGGGAGTCACTAGAGCGGAAGTGGAAATCTAAACAACTACTGTTTCCAGAAATGAGAAAGTGGAACTCTGTTGGCCTCACGTGACTCTAGGCCTAAGAAATGAGGGAAAGAAAGTGAGAGAGTCATTTGTTAGGGTAATTCGATAGCCATTACTTTGGATGAAGTAAACAGTAGCGTGTTTCAGCACTGGATTTCTCAGATTTCAGGTGGGGAAAAATTGCGAACCCCTTCTCCAAAAAAACCTGCAACAAGTGAGAAAAGACAGGAAGATGAGAACTGAATCTTCCATAACAGGGAAGTAATCGTAGAGGATTAGCAAATAAGTGGGGACTACCCAATTATCATCTTATAAATGCGTAGTTTTCCAGGAAAGCCTGCATCCATATTAGACAAGGACATTCCGCGTGATTACAACTTCTAGAGAGGATGGCATGCTGTTGTACTCATGGTCTATGTAAACGGAATGCAGTGCATCCTCCAAGGAAATTCCATCTGAAGATGAAGTGCGAGCCAGTAGCGGTTTGAGAACGTGCACATGGGTGGATGTGAGTAGATCATTGCGACATATCCTCACCTCGACTCTCTGAAGTCAATGTCAAATGATCATCATGAGAACGCGAATTAGATATGGAATGGTATGACTAAAATTGTTAATATCATGTGAAGGCGTTATAGTGAAACGAACACAGATGACCTCGCAAGAAATATAGCACATTTGCCCTTTTCTTTCTTCTATCCACATACAGGCAAGTAGTTTCAAAACTAAGGAGCTCCAAGGAACCCTTCAGTATGGCGAGGGGGAACTATCTTTACAAAACTTCAATGAAATTTACTTATCTTTCTTCCTCTTAATTTTGGTAGTACCAAGATATCATGTACATTCGTGTATTGATGTGGTATAGTATATTAGTACGAAAAAAAAAACTGAATTCTCCTCAGAAACACTTTAAGCATAAGATAGCCTTCAGTCATTTTGCATTTCTGTTTTTATTTATTTACCAGTCTGGCCGTCCGGCTGATGCCGGACTTTAAGACGGGTAGATTTTAGTGCTCGCTTCGCTCGCACGAATTTGTAGCTGCTATTAGCTTACCACAACCAACGTGAGATTTTTTAAAGTTTCATTTTCTCGTAAATCTCCTCCTCCAAACGCATTCAGAGAACGGCTCACCCAATTCTAATTGATCCAAAGACTTTATAAATAATAATTATTTTGTTACATGATTTGTTTAATATTTTTTTTCAAGAGTTGCTGCTTTAACAATCTTTCTGAAACTCGAAAAAAAACCTTTTCATAAACGATATCTGTATCCAAAAGTCAAAAAAAAAACCCAGCTGTAGCACATGATCATAATAAAATGAACATTACATCAAAACATAGCAGTCAACGAACCCTTCTCGCACCAACGTGGATCTGATGAATTGCTGCTTGCAGCTTTGATTGAAAGCTAAATGAAGTGCTATCTAAATCAAGTGCTATATCATACATAAGTTCGGACACGTAGCACACAGCTGAGGGGAAGTTCTAAGAGGATTTATACAAGAAATACCACTGTGCAGCGAGATGCTCGTTACTCTTTTAACCTTGAGTTATTAGAGAAGCAAATAGCGACATATTCCTGATCTGATAGGTTTGGGCTACTATTCAGTTGACTTAGTGTGACGATAGGTGTCATACGATTACACTGAATTCAGCGTCTGTCGCATTTTTGAATACGGTGTGAAGAACTTATGGCGCACCCTGTACAAAGCCAATATTTTTGGTATTGTTATTGATATGGTTTAGCTTCATCAAAAGATAAAGCTATGGTCTTGAGAAGTGGAAAAAAAGCGAGGATGAGAGATAAGAATAGAAAATCTGAAATAATAATTCAAAGAACCGCAACTGTGTTAGTGAGTAACTCATTATATCAATACAATAGGTTTGTTTTCCCGTCACACGTCTCTTCGAGGGTGTTTTGCAGCACCCTCGAAGAATTAAGAACAGTAGCTCTACTATGATCACTGGTGAGACGAAAGCTCTAATTATGGTTTTCTCATTCTTTCTAGAAACATCATTCTATTAGTTCAGTTTCGTAAACGAAGAAAAGCTCTCTACGCATGAAAAGGACGCGGGAATGAGGAATAAAAGCTCATCACTAATTTATTAGTTCCATAGACAAGAAAAAAAAAACTTAGTGGAGCTAATGCCACAATTTGGTGGGTTGTTTCATAATGAGCTCACCCTAGCGTGGTTAATATGATAGCGCAGTCTAGACATAAATAACACGAAGGAGCAGAAATTACTAAACTGACGAGACGGTAATCGTTACCGCGGGCAAGAATATTTCTTAGCTATAGAGTTGTCGAAAGGTCTTGGGGATAGAAAACTTCCAGAATGCACTTTGGCTTCATTGTATAAAAAACAATGTAAGTGGGCGATGGAAGATTGGAACGGGCTAGGGATAACATTGTTCGGATAGCTTCCATGATCGGCTTATAAATCTCGGCATGAATTGAATTTCGTAATATTTTATGTTGAACTGCACGCGAGATTAGTAGTCAGTTTATTTAGAACGGCCAATTTTTTGGAGCTATCTCCTTCTTCAGGGCCTCGTAATACGGCACTGATGGTGAGTAGTGCCGGGTTACCGCTCGCTCGTCGCCAGTGGTTGCGGGCAAATTGTTTGGATAGTCCAGCTGTTTATTTAGTAGTTACGACAAGAAGAACAAAATAAAAGAAGTTGAAAAAATAAGACGGCCGTAGCTCAGTGAATACCCTTCGAAACAAGACAACATGGTCGCGAAGGGATCCCTATCCCTAGTGCGCCTGATTTCTCGACCCCACCTCCACTCCTCCGCTCTCAGAGTAAATCTAACGTTATCCCGGATATACGAGAGCGGATGCGACGCTAAAGACTGCCACAACTGTAAATATATTCTACCTATGATATAATATACTCAAGATGTATATGATGCCTTTAGAAGAAATGGGACAACCACTCAAAGAACGACTAGATGAACATCGTCGAGGCGCTCGACTGCGCACAGTCATACCTCACTAATAAGTAGCTTCTCTAAGCAACCATCGTTTGCTGATCAAGATATGACATCAAAACTTCAAATGAGGCTTCACGAGAGCACCTTATTGCAAAAATCGATACGCACAAAAGTGAACAGGAAATACATGGATATAGAGCGGAAGAACTTGTAGATTTAAGTCATCCATGACAAACCAGCGCATGTTTTCGCTTTTTCAACGGTACCGCTAGCAATTAAAAAACGTTACACCTCTATTCATGTGAGAATTAACGTATTGCGTCTCCACCAAATGACATCCTTAACCGCGAATTGCCCAGAAATCAGATTCTTTCATGGTATACAACACTGCTAATGCACGGAAATACACTGTACTAGGCTGTAGTGTACTGCTCTGTGAATCGTTTCATTCCAAGGGGCAAAAAAGGTGGAGGGGGAGGGTAAACTGCACCACACGTACTCCTACGCTCAAATTTGTAAGTATTTAGCTGTAATAGAGATGGGGCTTTGGCCAGCTAGCCTCCGCCCGTAGGCTCGCTGGTTGTTGTTAAATCTGTGGAGGGAAATGGTTTGATTCGAGGATTCAACGATGCTCCATGAACCATTACTTCTCAACAGTCCACGCATTCGTCCTCACGTGTGACTCCATACCCGTCATAAAATATGATGCTAATGACTAGATAAATAAATAAATAAGTAAATAAATAAATAAATAAATAAATAAATAAGCGAACAAATAATAGTGCTTGCAGTATTTGTTCTGTTGATGGGATTGTTCTAATGAACACAATGGAAAATTCAAGTATTCAGCTTTGAATTCTATTTTACTGTAGAAAATAGTGACGTAAGCGCGATCGCTATGCAGGATTTCATTAATGCACCATCCCTGGCAATGTATTTCTCCTGAAGATGTCGCATCAAGATTGCTATGAAGTTACCTTCTTGAAACTGAGGTTCACTGAAATCCCGAGTGAAAATAGAAAACAAAAATTAATAGCAAAAATTAAAAAAAAAACGACTGACTGAAATATAAGGGGGTGTTCAGTAAATCTATCAATCTCGTATTCTACCCACGAGGAAGTCACGTCCTCTATTTTTAATTTCTCATGACATATTCGATTAACTAGAATTCTCAGGCGGCTAATATGATTTTCTAAGGGCGAATCCTTCTTAGCATCTCACTAATTCGCGGATATAGCGAACTCTACGTAGGCGGCAAGCAGTTCTGATACATATTAGGTTATCCCGGACTTTTTTTACACGACCTTATACCTCCCGCCCCACAGTTGGCGAAGACTAAGCCTATAGACAAATCATAAATTACTAAAAAAAATAAAACAATTGGAAAAATGGCTCAACTTCCGATTCGTACTTTAACCTTACAGCGAAGCTGAGCTGAAAGCGTAGGGCTTCCCCCGGTACTCATCAGTAAGGGAGGGGAAGTCATAAGCTTCAACCTGAAATATGAATAAAAAAAACTCACCAACTCGACCGCATCCTTATCCTATTCGTCTGCGCGGTGGGGAACTAGGAATACAGGGTAGGAATAGAAGGAATAGAAATACTCTCGAACTTGGGTTATATCTATATAGGACATGGAGGCCAGGGGTGATATTCGGGTAACGTTGCTGGGAAATAATCTTGGGAATCCAGGAAATACAAAAAAAAACAACTAAACTACAAGGAAAAACGGCTGCAAAAATCAATAATTCATCAGAGCATGATGACTACACATTTCTGATGTCAATGACTGAATAACGTCCCGACTCACGGTCCTATCGATTTTTCGAGGACCCCTTGGAAGCTTTGGTGGCCCTGGGGGTCCCACATCGGACCATCACCGTCGCGACGTTTCTTGATCTATGAATATACGAACTAAAACACATACGTAAGTACGCAGTGTCGCTCTTATGAATGATTCCCAACGAGAATCACGGCACCTCGAGCGCGACGTCGGGCGGCGTCTCAGCACCGGCACTTTGATTCTTGGAGGCAGAGGTCAGTAAGAGCAACTATATGCTGATGCTATTATGATATTCAGAGCATGTGATGGGGATCTGTCGTGACATGAAGCATTCCTGGATGATGAGCTTGAGTCTGGGGGACATGTAAACAGTAAACAGTAAACAAAATCAGCTAGAGTAAAGCATTTTTCGAGTTTTGAAAGCAATTTTTGCTTGGACAATGTGGGCTTTGAAGCAAGGAAAATCGAGAAAAGGAGTCATAAAAGGAAGTCAAAAAAGTCTTGATGATTAGAAGTGTGCAATGACAGGTAATTCGAAAAATAAACAAACTTCAGAGATACGCCTGAAACAATGCCATTAAAGAATGCAAGAAAAATCACTGAAAATTAATGAAAAAAAAAACAAAAAATAGGTTATGAAGGCCTCTGCCCCCTTTAAGGAATAAAACTTTTCTGAGGATTTCTCCACAATCAAAGCTGCGCAATGGAGGAAGAACAAATATGGTTTAACTCAAAACGATGCCCTCTGACCAGCAGAAAAGTGTCGTACGTGATTGCGAAACTATGTGCATACGTACTACAGTTTCCGCTCCCCGTTCAACTTCCAGAAAATGAGATACAGCCAATAATATCCTGAATCCTGCCATACCTAGAAAAGGACGAGTTTTCATGCGAAAAATAACGCTGATACTTAACGCTAAGTAGGTCGTCATCTCCACGACTCATCATCTTCGACGCTGTCAAAGAGGGGACTCGTCCCTATCCGCCCATTTTCGCCAAAGATTCCCCTCCTCAGCATCAACAGCGAAAAACTTGAACGAGGAAGCAGGAAAGGTAATTTATTCGTCAACGACGGTCACCCCAATAGAATTCTGCGGTCCACAACGGCCAGGATTTGATTTGTCCAATTGGCGTAGAGGTCCGCGGATGAGACCGTGGAGAGCATTTATTTGCTAGGGAAGTCTGGACTCATCGGGCGGCGGAACAGAGGGATAGACAGGGAAGCAGACGCAAAAGCAAAGGTTCCGTGACTCTAAAGGACTTTTAGCCAGACTGATCCGGAAATTTCGGTGGATAAATAAATACTGCTGTGGGAAAAGTGCTCGCAGTCTGAGCAAGGGGTCTGATGGATGGAATGCATTTGGATATTCAGGATGCGAAGAAAATTGGTAGCAGAAAATATGGAGGAAGAGCTATGAAGTTAAAACTGCTTGAAATTGTATAACTTAGAAAGATTAACAAACGATCACAAACAAACAAAGTTGTAAACATATAAAATCTCTCCTTAGATTGAAGGCTGGTAGAGCTGTTACCAGGAAAGTCGTTGGGTGTTTTTTCACTGTCTTGTCAATGCTCAAACGAGGTTACTGTGCTCAGGAAGGTAAATTTCTTGTCAAATTGGAAATACAATAAATTTGACGAGAATGGGGATACCATAAACCAGGAACGAGGCTAGAAATTCCTTATATTTAAGTCCAAGAACTCGTCTCAAAAACCCCGGACCTCATTTGGAGGGAAATCCATCAAAAAACGACTAATCCAGACATTCAATTTCGATGAAATTGTTAAATTCAGGCGATGGACTCCGGTTTATAACGGCACAGTCGGGCGCTAGCACTGCTCCCGCCCTTCCCAGGGTAACGACCCTGGCAATCAAAATATTTTCGAATCTCGCCGCTACAAAGTCTGAAGAAACCAATCGAAGACTGAGGAAAAGTCACCGGGCCGCGGTAAACCGTTCACGAGCACAAAAGAGCCGTTCACGCTTACTCTGCTCTGAAGTGCCTAAAAACAAGAGGCGAACCGTGATGAGCAAATAATCCTGGTCTTTTCAGACCTCTCGCCGCTGGCTTCCACAAAATATTTGATATGGGAAGCCCGGAAACGTTGGAGATACAGTCATAGGCACAATTATCAACTCAATTACCAGTTGCAGAGAAGCCTAAAGGGTATTCTTCCGCATTTAACAGATTTCTGAAGCCATACTAGGAATTGTGACCATAATTTTCTGCTATAATCTACTCATAACTTAAGCTCAAATAACCAAAGGTGCTAAGAATCCAGGAACCTAAGAAGCCATTTCTGGAGATCAAACAGCAATGTAGTGCATGAAGTGCAGCTGAACACCTGTGAAATTACTACTGCCAAAAAAAAAACACGAAAACATTATGAAATGGTCCTTGGTTGGACAATTTGATGGAGAAAAATTTCTTCCGTAAACAGAAGTTCGGAGAAGTTTTCCTGATTTGGGATTGTTGATTTTCACTGTCGAAGAAAAGGCCAGGTATTGCCCTTAGCAAGCCGACTAAATGAATGGTAAGGTATGGAGGAACTCGCCCACTTCTACCCAGACACCCATCTTTCCCAGACTACCCAGACAGCGAGTATTCTTCCAGGAACCTTGCCAAATTCCAATACTGTTCTTTTCCAGACGACGTATCCAATTTCATAGTGTAACACTAGCAAGCGATCATAGAACTCACTCAGGCAGATGTCAATTATGTAAACTAAGTAAAAGGCGATGCTGCAGCCCGAAAAACAATGGCGTCGTCGGCATCCTGGGTCCTGTTTGTCAACAAGAGGTTGGGTATCATCTGGAGATGGGGGATCCTAAACCGCAAAACAAAGAAGACTCCTGAGAACGCCATCGAGACGGGAATTCTATGGCTATGGGAGTTCCGGGTAATAGCTGGGAACTTAACTCTGAGCAGAATAGTGAATAGATTGAGGAGGCCCTGGAAATCCCTGGATAACTCGTGCCAATATAGCTACGTACGTCTGTGGTTCTTGGGTACGTGAAAATACCACAGTAGATGTGATTTATGGGAAGTCCTGAGGCTCTTTATGGTCCCATCAAAATTGTTATGACTCGTCCTTAAATTTTGAAGGTCCTTATCAAACGTACATATTCTTCATTTTGATGAGCTAGATTATTTTTCACCTACTGAACGAGGGCTTCAGTTCCAGAATCCAGATTTCCAGAATTGGGGGATTCTGCCCAAGAAAAACTTTTACACTTCTCATGGAAGTATGAAGCCTGTGAACTAACATTTCCGATGAAAAGGAGCGGCTATGTTAATCACCCGATAAGGAAACTCGGTGGAAATTTACCACGAAAAAATCTGGATTTAGGCGGAAAATCCGGAGAAAACTCCCACAAAACATAATAATTTTCCAAGAAAATCTTCACTTATTTCAAACCTATTTTTCTCTCGGAATAAGTAAGCTATTCGCCTTGAAAAATCCAGTAACCAACGTCTCGCTTTAATGAAGGCTATTGGAATATCACCTTTTCTCCTTGCTCAACAGCAAATCAAAACATATTTTTTCTGTTTATACCTCGGCTAATCCACGCTATGTATGGAATATTATATTACATAATATTTGGTATGTCGTGACCTACTGAAATATTAATTCCAAGGGTGATCTCGTCCTGTTTGCACAGCATGCTCTTAATTAAATGAAGAAAAACAAGCTCAAAAAGAGCACCACTGCGATCCATAGCAGATTTGACCTACAGAATCAATAGAAAAAGTGCTTAGAACAGCACAGCTAACTAATCCCACGAAAATACAAGACAAAAGACGGAGATTAACATTTTTCTGGAGCATTCAACCGCAGTACTAATGAATAACCTCGCTTGGCGCTGTTCCAGCGCGAAATCACACGACGCGCACATCACTTAAACATAATCCTCGGAACACAAGGATTACGCCTGAGTGCCGGGAGAGCAGCGAAGGGGGGGCTGGACTGAGCAGTAGACGAGGAGGTTGTGTCGAAAAAATCACAGCGTATCAGTGCTAGCGCCAGCTGACACACGAAGACACACCGACAACAGCGACGAGTGATCGACAAGCACGGATTTTTCGTGCTGATGATCAGGAAGAGGCGATCGATAATGCGTGAAGGTTGTGGAATTTTCTGGAAGTTTATATCGGGGGAATCAGAGGGAGGGCTGTCTTCGTGAAGAAAAGTAGGTTTTTCCCACAAATGGGAAGCTAGAACCATTAGAAGAGGGATAGCAGCTCTTCAGAATGTGAGCTCCCATCAGAGCCCGGAGTGGGGACCAGTTCTCGCATGGAATAGAACACAACTCGTCATCCAGCAATCGCGGTGCAATTTTCGTGAATATGAACTCTGGCTGAGGGGAGTTTCATAGATAGAAATCTAGAACTAGAAATCTTGAACCCGATTATTGTCGATTTTAAAATTTATAATTTAATTACTGTTCCTATTATTAGACATTATGTGCAAGCAAGAGAGTGCAGAGAAACAAAGATGGAAAGTTGAGGAATAAAGAAAATACGCTCTTTCCTATCTGTCACATTATATTAGGCCTATTTTTTCACTAATTCCATTGCCCTGACAGGTCACTGAGATAGCATAACTATCGGAGAGTCCAAAGAAGCAGAGAAAACCTTGAAAAAACTCCCAAATAATACGGTAGTAGCCAGCAGGGTAGCGCGCTTGATGTGATATCTAGCAGGAGGAGGAACGGCAACAGGGGGCGGAGCCAGCTTCAGTTCCTTTTCTGCCCCACTCGCCACTGATTGCACAATAAATATGTCATTTTAATGAGAGAAGAGCAAGAAGACGCACTCTGGAAAAGAATGAATTTCCGGAAAACAAGATTCTGGATCTTGGCTTTTGAAAAGTGACTTCGAAACTTTCATCATACTTGTTTCCCATAGCTGTTGGTAGCCGCTGTTTAAGTACATTTTGCAGCGTTGGTCACTCTTCTAGAAGTGTGCGGCCACAGCTCAAGTCTCAGCAATGGCCTGGCTTGCTGCTGAGGATTCTAGGATTTTATCCTTTGTGGGGTATAGTCCAAGTAGAATTGATTCCTATCGTACTAGAGTTGTGCTCAAAATTGTTGTCATGTGCTATCTACTTGCACTGAAATTGTTGTTACTACGTCTCAGCTAAAAGTGCAGTATAGCGAACTGTGCGACGTCTTATCCTTGGGAAAATCTTTAGGAAAAAAAGATGGGCAAAATGAAAGAAAGAGTGGATGATAAAGGAAGAAAGCGTCAATCATTCCCGCCCGTGGAATGTGCCGCTCATTCGACTTCATATAAGAATCGCAGAGGCAATGACTGCGCCCTATACAGTGACACTAGCGGGGGGGGGGGCATCTGATGTGGCAGCTCATCGCTCCATCCTCTTAGACTCCTCTGGCACCAATTTACCGACCCCCGGGATAGGAGGGTTGATGGATAGCCTCATTGGCCTGGGACGAGATCGAACCATCGACCCTGAACGCCACAGTGCTCATCTTGCCCCTCCACCACACCCAATCGAAGAAAACGGGAGGAGCAAGCAAAATCCAGGAGCACATGGATGAGGATGTTGCCCCACTGGAATACTAGATCGGATTTCAATCATGTTTTCCTTTGTTTTCTCCGATTTCAATGGATTGGTGTGTGCGATTCTCATCCTAGCATTATTTTCAACATTAGAACCTCAGCTGAGGGTGAAGGATGATGCTAGGATAATTCAAGCACTCTGGGAAGGAGTTGGGCAGCGTGAACCCATCCAGAAAATACAGCGCTTCCTTCACGATCTTGGATAAACGTTAGAATGTTCTGCGGCAGAATCTTAGCCTTGGTGGCGACAGAAAGCAGGGCGCGGATGGCTCAGTGGAATGATGGTGATCTCATACCTACAGCTTTGATTGCCCGAGGATAGCAGCTGGGTCAGATACCGTCACGAATGCGTAAACACGTTGATGGATGCCAGGTAAATGGTAAAAGTCGGTACGTCAACACGTTTACTACCGATAATCAAGTTTAACTGTACACCATTACGTCAGCTTTACATTCCAGACATCAATCGTACCATCAGCAGTGTACCCCAGTAGAAGCTTGCGCCGTGCAATGAGAGGGATTCAGGAATTGGATGTATCAGCGAGTTTACCAGGGGAAATATGTTGAAGTCCGTGGTAACGATGGGTAAATTTATGTAGCTTTAACACATTCACCTTGGGTAATCTCAATTATGCATGCCGCACCGAGTCTCCTTTACAATTCAATCACATTTCTCTTACAAAAAACCGGGTAAGGTAGGTATTTTGCTGTTTATTTACTCATAGCATACAATATCGCAAAGGCTCCGACTACTCCAGAAAAGCCCTGTATCGTCCTGGATGGTTCATCTGGACGATGAAAACCCTGTCGATTTCACAGCAGCTGTCAAAATTCTCTGCAGGTTTAGTCGTACTGTATTGCAAAGCTTCACAGCTCTTTTTCTCGTCTGTAACTGACAGCACTGACACTTCTTCCTGTTTCTATTTGCCCACGAGAGATTGCCAACAACTTGCAGCACGTCATTGCAAATCGAGTGCATCTGCAAACTGGTTAGACAAAGTAGAATCTTCGCTTTGCTGAAAGAAAAATCCTGGAAAAACTGTAGTGTGGAACAATTACATGATCAGATGTTTATCTGTATGTTGAGGGCTGTTCTCAGTTGTTTTTTTTTTCACTTTTTACCAGGGGTATCTTCACTGTGAACAAGTTCTCAGCTAACTACATAGGCACTTCTTTCCTCCAGAATTAATGGGAGCTGTAATAGTCTCTTACGAAACCTTCAAGGTATGGCCGTAGCAAAGGAACGAGAAAGTGATTGCATTGCTTGTGCTAAATATGAGATTTCCATGGATAACCACTCGGGTCACAGAATCGCGAAAAAAGACAGGATGAAAGATAGCGGCTGAGGGTTCATGGGCGGGATAATAGCCATGAGAACAATCCAGAAAACCTAAACGGGGATTTTCCTCTCTGGAAGGGAGAAAACAGTCAGAATATCCTTCTGCCGCCTTGCTTCAAGAATCCAAACTATTGATGGAGTTTCTATGTTTTCCTCTGCTACAACAGATGCGCCAAGAGGCATCTATAGTGCTGTGAACCGACACAGAGGCCAAAGTTTCTAATTCCAAGGGGGTAAAATTGCTACCGCACACCCTTTTCTTGGAGGGTAGGCGAATGTATCGTTGAATTTTGTGGTCGGGGATCGGTAGAGGCATTTTCAAACATTCCGAGAATATATTGGCTCGGTGGTTTCCTGGAAAATTCCAGGTGACAAGCTCGGCAAGGACCCACAGCCTTCCCTACTCACCTTGAAGGAGTTACCAGAATCTATATTTTTTTTACTAAGATTCCAGTGTTTTCAATGAGTTTCTCTCCTACTGATATCGCTAACAAACATAAACAAACTCGTTCTCCCGTAACGAGCACGATCCTTGAACAGTATCCAGGAAAAAAAAACATGGAGGAAGGCGCAGACGGGAAGCAGACGCCGGTGAAACTGGATCCAGAGGCTTTGCAGGAACAAAAGTTCGGGAAGCAGAACACTCAAATCACGCGCAGCTGCACTCGGCAAAAATTAATTCCGTGGAAAATGCTCTCGAAAGTGCAGCGAGGCGTTGTGGTCAAAAGCGTGGGTGCACCTCATCCGGATATCTGCATCCCCCCCCTCCCCTCGCCTCCTCAACTAATTAATGCGTGCAATTTTTTTGGTTAGGAGAGCCATTTGAGAAGGAGCAACGGAGGAAAAAAAAATCAAGAGGAAATGAATCCCAGGAGGAGTTTCATCCTTGCTCATTTGCAGCTTGAGGAAAAAAGTAGCGCCAATGTAATGGACCAATCTTTCTGGAAAGTTGTTAATTTTTATCTTTGGAAATGATGGAATTAAAGCGAGAAACTGGAATGAAAAATGAGACTAATAACAGGAAGACAATTTTATTTTTTTTTTCTAGCGAACAAACGAAAAACAACAATTTCTGGATGAGCTGCATGAACAAAGCTCATCCATAAAGCATGGATGGTTTGATAATCCAAGTTTGAATTTTATTCATTCTATGGATTTCTAATGACGCTTGATATTTTTTTCCTTTTTTCCTTTCTCATGGGCGAGTACGCCTTATTGTTCGGGTTTCATGGATCTCCACAATCAGGTTAGTTTGTTTTTCCTTCAAATTCGAGCTCGGCCGCCCCTCCCCTCGCTGATGAGGCACGGGGGGACGTCTATATCATAGGTTTGTTTTCCGTCTAAGGGTTCAGCGTTAAATTGAGACCAAACACCTTGCTAGTTCTTTTCCTTTCAAAAAAAAATAATGGCATCTTTTCCCTGTTTTGTTTATGAATAAATATGGAAATTCTTTACACATGGAAATTCCAACACTTTTACATTATCTCCGCCCATTATCTCAATTTTTTTCAGAGTTTTATTGTCCTACAAACTGTGAACGAGGAACTGGGGAAGGGTCTAAGTTTTATGGCATTTTTAACAAAACAAACTTCATTTAGCTAAGCATACTTGCTATTAATGACCCTTGAGGGCTATAATTAAAACGATGAAAGCTCACCAGGGACAGATGAAAGTAAAAATAAAACAAAGTAAGCTTTTCAGGTGAGCATCAACGAGAAATTCGGGAAAACTGAAAATTTCTAGGGAAAATTTATGGATGCACAATCTGCCAGTGATGAAATTCACGTGCAATTTCAGCCGCTAGACTAAAACTGGAGACGATAGCCATCAATTAAGGAGCATAGAGATTAATTAAAGGTCGACATAAGGCTAATTACAGGTTTTCCCGAACAGCAAATGACAGTATAGCGGAGATCAGGTAAGATTAGCAAGCAGTGGGGTACTTTGAACGGGTTCTAGGGTAATTCTCGAAATCTAATAAATGTCAAATTACAGTAGAAGTAAGACGTCAGCAGACATAGTAAAAAATCAGGATACAAAAAAAATCCTAAAAGTACAAATCCTGCAGAAATTGGGTAAAAAAGCGCAAAATGATATTTACCCAGCAATTCGCAGTTAATGAGCAGGCACTGCAAACTATGCACTTACATATAACTGCAGGATGAATCCAACAGGGAACACTACCCTAGTTCCTTGTAGATTTTTTCGCGGAAAAAAATTACCGTGGTATGCACCTGGAGTTCGAGTTGCAGAAGATCAGAAGGCTAAGATTGCTACCTGCTTGAAGTACTATATTGCATTTTAACTGGCTTCATATTGCAAGGATTACGGTTTTTGTGGTACCGTACCTGTTTTCTTTTCGCAGCAGACATAGATATGCACAAATTACATACATAACTTATGCAATTTTGAAATGAAAAACAAAAGAAACAGGGAAAATTGAGGTTTCTCAAGCGTTTTGCAGTGAATCCAGCTGAAAAGCTGTAAAGCTCAAACATTATTAATCCTGGCAATTGAAGAGAAGCCCTGAAAGGTGTGAAAAAAGGAAACCCATCGAATCCACGAAGTCCTCGACCATCTCGTGAAGAATAGTTATAAGATAAATAATGATAACTAATCCCTCTGAAATTTGGTAAAAAGTGTGTAGGAACGAGCACCTTGGGTCATCTCTCATGGCTTATTTATCCATCCATTTATCTATTTATCCATTCTTTTAGTACACCGAAGGAAATGGTGCATCAAATGGTTTATATATTTTGTTTTTCTTATTTTTTAAATTTTTTTAGTTTATTTTTATGTGATTTTTCCTTACTTACTATTTAGAAAAAAAAAGAGAAAGAAGGTAGAAATCGGTGCATTTTTCAGACGAAAAAAAGTAGAAAATCTCTTGAAAGAAATCCGTGTCTAATCCAGAATTTCTCAAAAAATCACTCATAGCTAGTTTTTCCGCAGGGAAAAGCCCTCTAAATCCAGCGTTACCTTCACCTCCAGGGAAGTCAGCATCTACATAGCTTTTTCCTTCTGGAAGATAAATTGAATTGTAGTTTCAAAGCGATGTTTAATTCCATTGCTAGAGAAAGCTCCTTGGTCAGCAAAATGCTAAATCGCTCAGGATTAAGAGCTGTACGAAGAAGTTTAAAGCAGAAATTCTGTGCCTCAAAGAAGTACTATTATAGAATTTCTGTTTATCTAATATTCTAAAAGCAAACGAGGAATCCAGAAAGGCAAGAACTCTCCCACCATACATACAATGGTAAGAATCAAAGGCCTTTCAATAAGAAAAATATTGCTCAAGTATGGTTATTCAGTATTCCTAGGCTAATTTCAAAAAACGCTACAAAAGCCCTTTCAGTGAGAATTTAGCCTATGACGTTTCAGTAAAACTAACCCAAAGTACAATAATTTGATGGCGTGGCGTCTCTTCGTTCCACAGTGGGCCCTTCCTGGTTCCGGTTTCTGTTTGGGATCAGTGCTTTTGTTCCGGATGTTGCCCCAAAAAACATAGCAGTTCTCCAAAATGAATTTATGTGTGAATCATCCCAGAAGTGAATATCATCATTATGGTAACATTTACCTAAAAATACAACTTCTGAAAAACCAAATATTACCTCGTTAGAGGGAATACAGAAGCCGTAAGGACTTTAAAGAATCCAGGAGCAAAGTCCGAGGGATTTTAAAACAGACAAAGGACAGCTCTTCGTGAGCATTCTAACTTAATCCTTTAAAAGGAGTGAAGCTTTTGAGCTCCTTACCTAAAAGACGCAAACATTCTTAATCAATTCATATCTGATTCTTCATTTCACCAAACTCTTCAATTTTTTATTGTGACCAATCGATATATTCCTAATTTTACCGACTAGAAATTCGATTGCCTCTTTCTATGGAAACAAGCCTGCCACTACTCTGGAATAGCTATGTATTGTTTATGGAAAAGAATGTTATAGAAACAAGCTAGTGGTGCTGTTGGACCAAAACTCAAATAGCAGCTTTGTCTCGATGTAAACACATCATTACTAACTAAGCTAACTAAGCTACTCAGTCCTTCTGAGCTTAGTTCTTTGAAGGGGGAGGAAGTAGAGCTTCGATGTTGTTTTTCGCCTTGGACAAATCATAAACTTGGCCTGGATGTTCTAAAGAAAACAACTTGTTATTCTCATTTCAAAGGGAAGCACAACGCTTCAAACAAATTATTGATCCAAGTTCTAGTAATTCTACTAATCAGTGGGAATATTAGGCGATGGGTGTGGGAAAAGAAGAATTTTCCCACCACGGCATCGCATCTCTTCTTTTCAGAGGATTTCAAGGTGTTTTGAGCGTCAGACCTAAAGAGGGCGGGGCAGTGAAGCTCCGGGATTGGTCAATTCACGCAGCTAGCCAATCACAAAGCTAGGTGACGCCCTCCCCCCTCCCTCGCAGGCATGTCGCTCCACACCCGTTTTGAGTAGTGGAACTTCATGAATGAAGAGTAAATTTCATTGAAAACCTCACAGGAAGTAGGATTCGCTGTAAATAGGCAGTCTAGATGAGAGTTTCCCAAAACTTCACCACTAAAATTTAAATGAAACGATGCTTCCGGCTGCATAAAATTCATAAAGGCTTGGGTTATGGATTGTAATCCTCCACGAATGACGACAACAAAGATAGATAGATCAAGACCAACATAAGATAAGAACAAAAATAATATTTTCCAACAACAAAATGATAAATTATCAAGTTCTTTACGTCCCAAGGCGCATATTTCTCATGCTCAACAAGCCAGGAGCAAGCAGCTGACATTTCTCACCAAGGATGGAATAAAAACGGATAAATCTGCTGCAAAACCTTCTTTTCCAATTCGTCAATCTTAAAAATCTCAAAACTACTGACCTTTAGAGGTTTTTAATAGAATCTCGCCTTTTCAAAGCGACAAGACCCAATTCAAAAGAACATTTTTAAGCAATTTCTGCGGTTACACTTCCAGATTACTATGTAGAAAATTTAAATAATAAGAAGAAAAAAGAAATTGAGAGTTACAGCTCAAGAATGAAAGCAGGAGGCGTATGGAACACAACGGGAGGACCATTGATCCCATCCCATCATACATCCTCCAGATCCTATCGATATTGGTAGAATTGCGTACCTTAATAGGAAATTTTCATAAGAAGAAGCCACACGACAAACTGTTACTAACTATGAACGCTACAAACAAATTAAATAAAATAAAAAATCGGCAGCAGCTGGAAGGATTACGGCAGCTTATTCTGTCGAGCAGCAACCATCTAGAAAAAGAGTTAGGATCCATAAATGTACAAAAATTGAAAGCAACAGTCCTATAAGCAGTTATTTGCGAGAACCTAAGAGTGGGCGTGGCCTCGAACATCCGCCGATGCGGAGGGGTGGAGCCAAAGTCGGAAAAAGACAACAAAGTATGATTAAGGAGTCAAGGGGGAATCCAGGAACGGTTGGAAACGTCAGATTCGCTTGAAATGTTGAGACTATGGCAAATCGTTAGAGAATATTGTACCGTTGACGTACATCTAAGAGATAATTTGTACAAATTATGTATCTGAAGTAATAATGGCCTGTTGCAGTTAGTGATTACTTCGTAATTTGAGGCCGAAATGGTTGAGGTTCGACGTCACGCAGGCGGAAATTCGAGATAATTGGAGCACATTCCCACCTATTTTGTTAAAATGACTGGAATTTAAACTTTTTCTAGGCTCAGTCACGAGTTGCATAGCCAGCCTCAACTTCAGCCGAGGAACCAAGAAGGGCAAAAAGGATGTGTTGAATGGGACAATGGAGCCAAAGTGGGGAATGGTCTCTTTATACGCCGGGGTTTTTCCTCCAGTCTGTTTGCGCGTGTTGTTAGACTTTTGGACTCACGTTACTACAGTAATGGGGTTATTCGGAGAAAATTTCACAATAGTGGAAAAGAACAGCTAGCATAACAGAGAAAAACGATGATTGGATGGCTAGTACCACTCAAAGTACCATTATAACTAAATAGATTTGTTTCTCCATTCATTAAACCGGGTAAGTCCCACCCGCCTCCCACGAGTCCGATCATGCGATATGGGTAGAATGATGATAACAATAATTGATTTGCGGGAGGGCGGCTCACAAATATTCTTCCTTTCCAGATGAACCTGGATAAATGCTGCAGATACTAAAAAAAGGATCTGAAAAACAAGACAGGTGTACGATTGTGATCCAGATTAGGTTTCCTGGCCAAGAAATCCTGTTCAAATAGAATAGTGGAAGAGTTCTGGGAAATACTGGAAAAAAATCCGTACTAAAAGGGAAGAAACAATTGCAGTTTTTTTCTGGAGAAAATGGAAAACTTGCTTGAACTTGCTTTCTCGATTTGTCTGAGCATTTCTTGAGCTACAGACTATGGGCAAACGTGAGAAATAAACAAGGTAAACAGTTTCGGTTATGATACTTATCAGAGGATGTGCTCAGTTATCCAAAAGGTAAACATATTATAGAAGTGGTGTTAGCATGAAAAATATGAGTAGGAAGCCGGATTTTCAGAAAAGTTACTAAAAACTAGTATTAACCCCAGCTGATTAAAATGTTTTTTTTCAGTGGGACAAAAATAGTGGGGTAAAAGTAGACATAGACTTATACTAGCTTTTTAACTACACAACTACATGGGATAGTGCTATAAAACTTACAAGCACTTGCACAAGAATTCTCGGACCCAGGAGCGGAGAGTGAGGGGCGGGGGGGGGGGATGGGAGTAGGATCTTGATTATTTTGATTAACTGATAGATAAATAATTCGGCTGACTGAACCAATTGCAGGCCTTGCAGCCAGCTCCATCGCGACTGGTTGCTACACCCAATGTCAATCAGAGACACAGAGACTGTTAGCGTAAAGCGGAAAAAATCATTTTCAAGGATGAGACGTGGGTTGCTGAGCCACAACAAGCCACAGAAAACTTTACTTTATTGTATTAGGAACAATTATTTCTTTTAAAGATTAGAAATCGAGTGAAAACCACCTGCGAAACGGTTAGCTATGCAAATATCTACTGCTGCTCATAAACCTCAGCTGTTAACCGAGCGAAAAACGAGCGTCAAATTGGCTTCAGTTCTGACTTGTACAATTACAACACTGTCACTTAGTAATAGAACCAATCACTACACAAAAAAAGATTGCCGAACCCCTAAAGGAGCTTACATGGACAAAGTTTGCTAGACGTTTATACTTCAGACAGCACTTTTGGGTATACATGCACTAAACGAGTAATAACTGCAGAATAAATGAGAAATCACAAGAGGATTAGCGTGCAAAGGTCTCGTGGTGAACCGTCGTTCGTGGAAAAGGGCTCGCTTCCTGGAAATTCTTGCACTTCTCTTATGCTTAAATCAACAAACTCGCAAAGCCTCGGATTTGTGGAAGGGTTTGGGCAAGCGAGATGGTGGAAGTGCTCCAGCTTCACAGATCGAGCAGGTCTTAGCGTGGGGGATTAACCATCAAATACCTCTTTGCCGTAGGTGGGCGGAAAAACACCACAAACAGGGAAAACATCATGGAAAAAAGCTGAACAAATATATTTATTACTCATGTTTTGCTGTATTTGCGTTGCTGCTACTGATCAAAAATTAATCGTACGCAAAATTACAGAAACCTACAGAATTACTCATTCTTCTAGGATTAACTGTAAGCGCTTCCCATTTACTGCATAAGAATACTGAGTGTTTTGTAGCTATCGTCAATCCTATCACGGAGCTAGGCATTTGACTTAGTCCCCGATGTGTATTAATACGACTAATTCCCAGGAAACCCCCAATTATCCAGAATCTTCACCTGCTCAGCAATAGTCTTTTATGGCGAAAAGAGAATGAACTCACTGAAATACCATGAATCTCGCGAATGTCCTCATCATGTGGCATTAAGAGAGAAAAGCGCCTTTCCTATGGAAAGTCCTGGATTTCCGAAAGCTTCGTGGAAGCTGATTAAGGATCATTCGTTGGCGTAGTGAAGTTACCGTTTTAGTGGCTTTTTCATCTAGAAAGTAAAAGAATTGCCCATTGCCTTCAAGTTGATATCAGCGCGCCTGCATTTATTCACCACCACCCTCACCAAGGGCTCTGGTGCCCATGGGTATGGTTACCCAGAGTGCAAATACACACCTGGTTTTACCCAGGGTAAACGTTCCAGCACCACCCAAAATTACCCATCGTTGACAAGGGCGCCAACGCATTCACCCTGGGTAATCTCAGTGAAGCATCCATGCCAGGGGGTAGCAACTGGGCATAGCTAAGGTCACATATGGGCAAACGTGTCCACGAGTGCAAGGAAAACGGTAAGTTTGGGCTTACTAATATGTTTACCATGGGTAATCTCTATGAAGCATCTGAGCCCAGGAAGAAAACGGATTGCAAAGGTGAGGAAAGTGTTCTTCCACGGAAATTACCAGGCATTTAGTGTTTTTTCACGCTATTAAGGTTACTAGGGCTACCTGCACACTAGCTTCTTCCCTTTTTTACCCAAATAGAGATTCACATTAGAGTACTTGCAAGTAGTTCGCTTGTAAATAGTAGGTAAATAATTTAGTAGTATAATAATGCGTAATATGGTGAGAACTACATAATACAGTGCGTAACATAAATATACGGGCACCCCAAAAACTACGCTATCTGCTCTCGCACACATTCCTGGCAAACGCAACTGCTACCAGTGAATTTGGCGCCCCCGAAAACCTTATGCTACTCCATTCCGCTTTGAAAAGTGGAAAAAGAAAGTGTAACCGTGTAAATTAATTGTTTGGTCCCATCTTCCAATGTATCATAATTATACGGGCACCCTCAGTAAAAAATGAATAAAAACATTCATTCATGCGGGGATTCCAGTCTCAAATTTGAAATACGTAGAGGCAAGTGTTCTTCAATTAGTCTTACAATCCCACCAAGATCGGATCATTCTGAGGCGGAACAGGAGCAGGTAAGGACAATTCACCATGAGGGCCTCCACAGTAGCAGGATCGCTGAGCAAGTTCGTCGGGATTCGAGCACCATTGGCACTCTCGTGCAAGATTTTGGCTTCTGCAGTCAGAAACAAGGGACCTGGCAGGTCGAGGAAGCTGTCATTGCAAGAACAGCGTCGGGGAGGACGGATGTTTTTGAACCACTTACGGGGTTCTAGCCTTTTATCGACCCCTATGTTTGAAATGATTGCATAGATGGTGATTATACGCAACAGCAGCATTGCCCGTTGTCATCTCTGACCTGCTTCTAGACTTATAGCGTTCCACAAAGTTCCAGGGCGGCAGCTTGCGAGACTGAACACGAAGACAGACTGGTCAAAAATACGCATATTTTTCCTGAGGCTCCCGAAGACTAAAAATCGAGGTCAGGTGATGTTCTTCCGATGAAAAAAGTTCAACTTGGGTGTCTCAGATAGAAATATCTTCTGTTGGAGAGATCTATGCAGTTCGTAATGAAACGGTACTTCGGAACTGGCATTGTTATGGTGTTATGCGGCTTCTGTTAAGGAGGAGTGTTCGTCATCACTTTCGCTTTGACTCCAACGAACTCATCCGCTTTCCTGGAGGTCAACAGTGTCTGGTTCTTACCAAATCTGATCAAGCACGATGGAAAGCCGTTGATTTCACGGTAGGACAACGCAACCATCTACATCGACCACTCGGGGAAGACATGGTTTCAGTACCACAACGTGGTCGGTATGGCTTCTTTCATCTGCAATATCTCTTATTCTGACTGTAGAAGCCAAAATCTTGCACGAGAGTGCCAATGGTGCTCGAATCCCGACGAACTTGCTCGGCGATCCTGCTACTGTGGAGGCCCTTATGGTGAATTGTCCTTACCTGCTCCTGTTCCGCCTCAGAATGATCCGATCTTAGTGGGATTGTAAGTCTAATTGAAGAACACTTGCCTCTACGTATTTCAAATTTGAGACTGGAATCCCCGCATGAGTGGATGCTTTTATTCATTTTTTACTGAGGGTGCCCGTATAATTATGATACACTGGAAGATGGGACCAAACAATTAATTTACACGGTTACACTTTCTTTTTCCACTTTTCAAAGCGGAATGGAGTAGCATAAGGTTTTCGAGGACGCCGAATTCACTGGTAGCAGTTGCGTTTGTCAGGAATGTGTGCGAGAGCAGATAGCGTAATTTTTGGGGTGCCCGTATATTTATGTTACGCACTGTATCTGTGATAAATACGTAACCCCAAAGAAGATATTAGGTGCGTGCAAAAGTTCCGGGGCAGTTGCACCTAATTTTTCAGAACGCCATAACTTGACTCAAAGTCAGCAATTTTGTTCAAAACAAAAAGCATTGGCATCTGCGTAACGTTGCCAATAATGCACAGAAAAGATTTTTCCAGAAGCTAAAAATTTGACAGGTCTACACTTGTAATAGTGGCACACATCGTTTTCCAGTAGGGTCTGTTCATTGAAAGTTTTACAGCGGAGGTAAAGCCAAAGAAGGTTGAAATGGGGGTAGTCTGTTAGAGGCGGATATAAGGAGTAATATAGGTTAGGCTAGAATTTCGGAGCACGAATGACCAATTCTTTATAAGGTCGACACTGCAACGTGCTGGTATGCGTTATCCCACAGCCGGGTCAGACCACACATTTCCGCCTGTGTCGGCCCTATGCTTAAGAGTTTTCCCATGATTACTTTAGGGAAAAGAAAGTACTAAAGGGAGATTATTGCGCATTCATTAGATAACAAATTCATTGCAGATGAGTCACGCTGCTGACCATGAAAGGTCAAAATTTTTAAAAAGAAGGTAGTGATGGTTCGGCCATTTTTTAGGTGGGTGGCAGGAGCCCGGACTCTGGGATGACCTCTTCCTATTGTCGTACATGACCTATTCTCTATCAACAATAACTATTCTCCCATGAAACGAATTGTTAGGAAATCTGAAGATCGGATATCTGTAGACTTGCCAGTGTGAACATTGGTGCTCTTCGCTCAACTCACGAAAAATCCATCTACTCAGCTTCCCCTTCTTACCGATTTTCTTCAAGTGACGAGACATTGTTGACTGAATTCCCCGTAATGTCTTGCGCACTTTGCACAAGGTCCGGTTCAACCTGCTCTTTCCTGGTGCTTTTGCGATGACCAAATCTCTGACCAACTCGTGAAGCATTTTCCAGACTCTCATCTCCGCTCAGAATGCCTAGGAATCTTCGAGCACCTGGCATTTTGGAGAACATACTCTCCACAAACGCGTTACTGGTGCTATGGGTCGCTTCCCCTGTTGATCTTCTAGATCTGATTTCATAAAGCGAAATTCTCCAAATTATTGCACAGCTCATAGCATTGGTTTTACACCCAAAACAGAGCAACGCTGTGACATAGACCCGAGCCAAAAGTGGTATAGGTAGCAGGTGTTTTAGGCTACCAGCATGCATGAAAACCCTTGCAGGATATCGCAAACGCAAGGAGCAAAACGACGTTGAATGGTGAAATACCACCAACTGCCCCGGAACTTTTGCACGCACCTAATAGAACAAGCAAGGAAAAACGCAAATAAATGAAACAAATAAAGAAAGCAACAAGGCGTGGATGCATCATTGAGTTACCCAGGGTAAAGGTGTTGACATCCGTGTTAAGGTGAGCTAGTTTGTGCATCGTTGACATGTTTAAACTGGGTAAGTTCAAGGATGCACGCGGCCTCAGGAACCAGGAACTCCCTTACCAGTTGGTTCTTGAGGGCAAAGCAGGTATGTAACTTCCCACGTTGCCCCAAATGGATACTGCTCATGATTCTTACCAAATAAGTTGTAGATTTGCACAGTGCTCAGCTCCAGAACAGAAAATCTGGTACTTAAGCTTATCTGGCCTAGTACGTTCAAAGATTACACGGCTGTTATTCCCAAGCGCACGCACGACACTATCAAAACACTTGAATTATGGATAACGTTCATCTTTGGATTTTCTACACTCCCGTGGGATCCTTCTCTTAAGTCGTGACTTCCTACATTTCAGCGATTCATATCCTGATCAGATGCTAATAATAACTCGAATGATCAACTAGTCATGAAAATGTGGAAAAATCCACATTGGAATAGTCTGGAGCCGCATGAAACCTTGAGATTACCCAGGGTAAATGGGTTAACACCATATAAATTTACCCATCATTAACATGGGCGCGTAGGCACTTACCCTGGGTCATCATAATGATATATGCAGGACCTGGAAAATGTTCCTGTGTGGTTTCGACGTTTCAGAAAATTTCCAAAATCCAGTAACGATCGAGGATGGGGAGCGGCCCATAGAAATCTGGAGAAAAGCCCTTCCTTAGGCTAAATCCACCACTTTCTGACCGAAGCGTTTCCCCAATGTTCTTTTTATTGCATAACAAGCAGTTCCAACATTTCTGAGACCACTTCACTATTGCTACTTCGAAATTTAAAAAAAAAGAAAAAAAACCTCTAAGGGCTTATTAAAAAAAAGAAAAAAACCCTAAGGGCTTATTTTTGTTCTTTATTGCACTACCATTTTTCAATTTTTGTTTTTACTACATATTTAGTATCAAAATTGATCTTTTGATAATTTCATCTGAGTGCCCAGTTTTCTCCACGCTCCAGCCCCCTCCCCCTGCTCGCTCCCACATTCTGCGTCCTGCACCACTTATTTATATAAAATTATATGATATTTTTTACTTAATACATATTATCTCACTGACTAGTTACCCAACTCTATTCCTTCAGCTACCATCCAGACGGAAACTATTTCTTCATCGAGTCATGTGCTGCTCTGCTGATTCCGTAGATATCTGCAATTTGATAATTAGGCTTACGAGGTTGTTTACCACTTATTTACTTCCTGTCTGCTGTCTACAAGTTAAGGAAAAAATCTGCAAGGCGATGGCGTAGAATATTACGTAGAGAACTTTGAATAGACGTGCATTACATAAGACCCACACAAAATTACAGACAGAATCTAATCAAAAGTGCTACACTAATTACGAATGAAGATGTTATGCATGCGGTCCAGAACTAAGGAATTTGTTCGTGGAAGAGGGATGGATAATGGGAATATGGTTGCAGATAGAGCGAGTTCATGAGAAGATATGGATTTTTTTCAACAGCTGGAAAAATGGTGGTAAAAACGAGAAAGACATTTCTGACGTATAAATAAAACAATGCTCGAATACATTCCACAGTAACCCTGTGAATGAACGGGAACAAGTGCACAGAAAGCCATAGATTGCGCATAATTTATGTTTTTCAGGGTGAACCCTAGGGCAATCGGTGCCCTTCGGGGCGTGGCCTGGGTGAAAACGACGATGCGCATGTTTGCGGCGTGGAGCGGGCGTTTTCGGTGAATTGGTGTGCGAAATCCACGGCCACACATCGTTCCCGGGGGACGAGTTAGCAGTTTTCGCCATCAAATACGGAGGAACACTGAGAGCAGTGGGGAATATACGGGTTGGTGAGTCGATTTGAGGAACCGCATGTACCAGTGAGATTACCCAGAGGTAAACTCACTGGTACATGAACGTTACCCATTGCTAGTACGGGCGTCAATAAGTTTACCTCGGGTAATCTCCATGCTGCATCTAGGCCCAGGCTTGGAATTTTAAAACAAATTCTAAAACTCTTCGTTCTGGATGTCCTTTGGAATACTATAATCTCTTCGAAAAACTTAACAGTCCTAGGTTATTGTACCTGGTTCACCTGAGCAGCGCACCTGACAGGTGAAAGACTGGGGAAATCTGTTGATTTAGTGCAAAATCATCGGATTTTACAATAGTCTTACCTTTCTGAGAGGGCCAAGGTATTTATTTTGGAGCGCAAGGTGCACTTATTCATATACGCCACCTGTGATTGGCTGACCTGCCAGGCAAGCCAATAGGGAGTGAGAAAACTTCTCGTAGTCTGATGAGTCAAGGAAATATCCGCCTCTGTCTGGAGTAGCAGAAGAAAGAGGAGCGCAAATGGGAACAACTTGAGCTAGTACGTAGTTAGCGGTACTTCCGCAGTACAATCGAATGGGCGGGGCTTACCTAGGTTTTGGGAGAAAAAGTTACAATAAAGGCAATGGCGAGTGTGGTAGGCTCATGACAAATAATCAGAGTAAGTAAGTTAGTAAGTTCTTTAGGAAGGAAATTCTCCAGAACGTCCAGAGTAATTTTTTTCATATATTGGAGTTCTGGGCGGAATTTGAGACAGGTGACTTTTCACCTGTCGCTTTTCTCCTGAGAATGCATGTAGTAGATTCTACATGTATTCAAAAATCTAATAGAAATATATTTTTCAAAAGTTCCTGCGACATCTCTTCCTCACAAGACAGCTTTCCTGGAGATTTCTTCAATGTTTTCCACGACAAATCCTGGAAGGGAAGGGTTCCACCAGTTGGTGCTTTGAGCAGCTCAGGCAAAACAAAACTACTAAGTGTAAAGTACAAAAACACCAGGCAAAACATTTCAATTCCCAAGCGACACAATTCCTTAACAAGGAGCAGATCCGTCATGGTTCAAAGATCCACATAGCGTGATTGTCACTCAATGCCAGTGGTCCTGACCCGAAAACAGTGATTGTAGGGCCAGAAAGTGTGGAAATGGAGAAGAATGAGGCAGGTTGCTGGCTCTTTAATGCACTACTCAAGCATTTGCGAGAGCGAAACATTGGAGTTTGGGATTTGGATATGGGAGGTGGATAAAAATCCGGAAGACTGGGAATTCTGGAGCGAATATTTGGACAAAAAGGACAGCAATGACAAAGGAAAGTGCTCAGATATCTGAAACTTTCCGGAAAATAATGTATACGTGGGAAAAGATCCCAGAAAGGCAGTTTCTATAAAATAGCACGGAATGAAATGCGCAGATATATTTCAGAAACATCCAAAAAACAGTTCGTCCTTAATGTTTTAGATCTTTGGTGTTCATCTTTCGTTTCTACGGAAATTTCTTGCACTAAGGATTAGATTTCCATCTGCTACAGAAGCTCTCATGTTTCAGAATGGCGCTACTGACTTACGTGGGTGAAATCGTGCACTCTATCAGCTCAATTTGTGTAAGTGGAAAAAGGAGTCAGAGGATGCGTTAGGGGTAAAAACAGATGAGGGAAAAACGGACGAGTTTTAGAATCATTCCGCGACAAAAGGAAACAAACTCGTCCTAGGAATTAACCATGAAATTATAAGAAAAATGGTAAAACAGAGGTGTCACTCATCACTAATATAGGGGCATTTTTAAAGTTGCAGTGAGGACACGCCCATAAATGGTTCCAGGATTTGGTGCGTGGACGAGTTGTCCTCACCACTGAATTCCTGGTAACTGTCTCCCTATGGTTCCATAAAAAATTGCGTGGGCAGAAAATGATATACCACTTACACATATGAAGATTGAGAAAGTTAAAAATAATAGAACTAATTGTGTGCAATTTTACGTAAGCCGTAAGTAATCTCCACGTACATATTTATGGACGCGCTTTCAGGAATGCAGCTGCAATAAGGCACCAATGACCTTGAAAAAAATCCATAAAGGATAAGTGTAAAACGTAATTGGCAAAGATAAGCTTCTAACCACCCTCATAACTTGATTAGCCGATTTCTGATCAGCTAACATCCTAAGGAGAATATGGGGTCTTATCCATCGCATCATCATCGACGTACTTTCCCAAGAACACCTATGTATGTACATTCAGTAGAAGACTAGAAGAATCATGAGTTTTGCCGTTCGTACCGTCATACGAGCCATAGATAACATCGCGGACAGAGTTGGCTTATTTTTTTTAACTTAATGCTTTTCTAGGTAGCAAGCTTGGAAGTAATTTGAAAACTAGCAGAGTAGGATGAGGCTTTTGGCGGTTCAGAACACAGATAAGAACCATAGTGAATCACTTTTAGGCCTCCGAAGACGGCGATTAGGTCAAACGTCAGGCCAAAAATAGATCTATCCACCTATAAAACCTGATTGGCACAATAATAATATAGAGGAATCATGAGTTATAACTTTTCCACGAAAATAATTCGCCAAAATGTTGGCAGTGGGCCGAGTGAACGAGAGCAATATTTCTTCCTAAAGCTCTATGAGCCTCTTTAGTTTCCTTTGATCATAACTCGTAGCCTAAGCCGACTCTACGAAATCACAAGCACGCTTAGAAAAGCGTTTATGGGATGATATTAGTCAAAACGAAAACGGCCTTGTTTTCGTTGGAACCAAACCGACGACAACTGTTCAGAAATCAATGTGGGTGGAACATTTTAGCAAAATGGGTCAGAGGATGGATTCCGAAATACACAACCGATTTAACCCACGTCTTTCCCACAACCCACATGATTATTTGTTAATTTATTCATCTGAAAAATTGTGAGAAATCGTATGTAGCAGTCGTTAAGAAGCTACGCATATTATTTAGCAATCATGGAACATTTTTGAAGCATAAAACTGGTGAAGGTTGTCTCATAATGTGAGGGAAGCCGCACAAAGACCATCTTTTCTCCTTGAAGAGGTTCCCCCCCCCCCCCTCCCACCCCCTCAGCCCACCACCTTCAAACAAACTAACACTGTGTTTATGTTTCCTAACAAAATTAGGCTACAAAACAGAAATTCAATACGATGAAATTTTCTCGGGTTATTAAAATTAAAATACTACTTTTCCATTCCATGCATCCCCCTGCCGTGATGTGTTTGTTATCTCCAATAGGCTACCTATCCCTGGTGCCTGTCTTGCTGCGGGTGTCACGTTGGAGAGCGTGGGCCGTAAGCCAGAACTATCGACGGAGTGGCACAACACCTTCCACTACCAAGGTTTTGTGAACATCCTCGGGATCTCACAGCTTGAGCTGAGCAAGCTGGGTTCTCGATCCACCGACAAGGACAGCGATGACTGGAGGAGGCCAAGTCGTGCTCTCTGTTCATCATGCTCCCCTTGCCTGTTTTTCAATCCCTTCTATTTTTGTTGCACGTAGATTGAGATGAACGCAGGAACGTTGTTCTTCTTAGTGTTCATCTACTAAGTGAGCACCCAACCCTGTTCATACATACTTCTTAGGCTGATTCAGCATTTATTCACCCAATGAGTGACAGTTTTGCATCCGTGGTTTCCAGATGATACGATGCGCATGGCAGGAAGCGCGACTGTTGCATACACGGCCAATGGATCGTTCCCCGTCCTTGGCCAATGAAGTCGTCCATCCTTGCGAAGACGATGGATCAGTAACGAAGGACTCTGGGAGGATGATGCGCTGATTTGAGACATCCCCCGCCCTCCCCCACCCCGTCCTGCCCCACCCCCAAGTTATGGTACGTGGCCCTACGTATTCATACGCCTAACCTATTTCTAACGTGAAACGGAGTAGGATGTCTTAAGGAGGGAATACTGACGCGAACATGGATTCATCGTTTATCTTTCCTCATCCATAATTTCGTTCCGATGTGACGAACGAATGGCTCAGGTACCACTTTAGTGTTTCTGTTCCAGGTATGCGCTGGGAAATGACAGTCAAAGAGGAAATGTTGCGGAAGAACCAGTTAACTTCTGATTCTTGGGAACGGTGAGTGCACTTCCGCGTTCCCTGTCTCGAGGCGACAAAAAAAGTACAAATTAATGATAGCGATTCTACAATTAGCATTAATTATTGCTAACTCAATCACATACCTATCGCCTCGGGCGATTCTTGAAACTACAAGCTCACAGTTCCCGTAGCAAATTGTTGTAGGCAATGTGAAACAACATCCAGACCAAAGCTCCACGCTTCCTGCAGCCATCATGACTCAAAAAAATGACACTTGCTCGAAAAGTCTACGAACAACTTCCGGTCTGCAACTGCACAATTAGTGGCAGTTGCTCGTCGAAAAAAGCTCATCTGTTTGTTAAGTGCGTTTGTTTTCAACTGGCTGAGCACTTTTTGTAAGGATTAAAACTTCCTAATGGAGGCAGACTGAGTTTGTGAAGGTTCGAACATTCATGCAACACTTTTGAAATGTAGAAAAACGAAGCAAATATGACAATAGAGACGCGTTTGACGTGTGTTTGATGTGTGAAAAAAAAAACACATCCTTCCGGACGTTATTTTTTCGGAGCAACCCCAAGGGAAACCGGGAGGGCGTTTTTAGAAAAGCTGATATGACGAACGACAAGATTCGTGCTGTCAAACGAAAGTGTTTCGCTGACACGGTAGGTAAGCAGAAAGAATAGGGGTGGGAAGCCGAAACGGTAGCCTGGTAACTATACTTAGAACCGAATAATGCTGCGGATATATTCGAAGTAGCCTTCGGATCGACTTGGGAATTGACGGACCAGGTTGAAAACTCCGACCTCAGAGCTTCTTTATTCAACTCCTTTGTAATGCCATCGTTTTGCTGCGCAATTGAAACTTGACTTGACAACGATACAGTCGCCATGGCTATGCGAATAAAGGGCAGTTTATACTGGGTACGTGCGATTGACGCGCGTGCGTCTGTATGATGAAGAATAGGACCCAGTCGCATCACAGTCGAGCCGCAGTCGCAGCTCAGACGCACGCTTTTACAGCCTCGCAGCGGCCGCGCGTTCTTTTCTCTGAGGATGTGCGTGCCGCGTTGACCGGTCTTCATGGAAAATCCCTTGCAAATGGATGCGTGCGACTGATGAGCGACCGACGCATGCAGCTAGTATAAATTGCCCTTAACGCACCGAGCACTAAAAAAAATCCCGAAGACAAGTCGGTATCAGCACTGGCATCAAGGCCTTCGAAGTGCCGACTTACAAGAGGAATCGCGATTGAAAGATCCGATTCGGTACATAGAACACTTGAAGCAACGCTGAGCCGGTTAGTTACTTTGGCAAAAATATGATGAATTGATTCTCACCCAATGGCTCCCAAGAAACAATGAAACCATTGGAATTTGGACGATCGCCTACATGATTGGCCCGTTCATCGTACCTATATAATTTCAGAATATTTCATACAAGAAGGTCGGCCCACAATAGATGCAAGTCGTCGGAGATCGTGCGATATGGAAAAGTTGTAGTTCCCACTGAGAAGATCTCCAGCCGAAAAGGACCATCAGAGAATCAAAGTAGGTATATATTCGAATTCGGAAGCTAGATTTTTGAACGAAGGGGCAGAGCAACCCTATGAAAAGAAACTTATGGCTTTACACTTTTCAATATTTTGATTTTTGGGATCCAGTCCTGAAAATAAGCAAACCGGTTTCTATTCAGTCCAGGAGAAGTTGGTAAAGAGGTGAATGTTGTCAACAATGTGAATATTCTCGACATTTATCTGCTCCCACGACAATCTTCATTGGAGAAACGGTGATGCCACAGAGGTCGGCTAGACTTGACCGCGTTTCTAATCTCTCAAATGGCGTTTTTTTTGTCCTCGAGGAGATACTTCCTTACTTAGACACTTAGGTGGCATGTCGTCACTTATCGCGCGGGCACCAGCATCGCTTCCATTCAATTCATTCTCGCGCCACCGTCAACCAGGAGCATCGTAGACGACTTTGTCGAAAGTTCTGATTCGTTTCCAGCTGAGCGTTCAGCTGGTCCGTAGTTTGAACACATCGGCCCATCTTGTTGGTGGTCTCCCTCAGGGTCGTTTCGTTTCTCTTGGGATCCATTCCGAAGTTCTTTTTGTCCATCTATCGTCTTCTCTTCTCGAGGAGGTAAAGATTCACAAAAAACGCAAAGACAAATTCAAGAGATGAAATACGGTTCCTTAGCAGGTGTACATTGACGGTTATTACTTGCTTTGATATGTGCTCATTAAGATTGATTACAAACGTATTTAACTCTGAAGTTCACAGAAAAGTTTTTCTTAATTATTTCAACGATACCACTAGAACTCATTCAATGTTTTTTATTCAAAAATACCTCCCAGAGATTGTTTCTCTTGGATGATGCGACGAAGTGAAATTGGAAAAGTCAAAACAGATCAGATGCAACTCGCGTGAAGCATAACCAATTTGGAAACGGGTGTTTTCACCGCTTCACTAAATTTTTCCCGGCACTAGTCGCATATAACAGTATCCACAGTAACACAAAAGTATGGAAGAATGATAATGTTGATTTTGAAGTCCGAGACATCATACCAGCAATTGGCAACGGAACGCAAAACTATGGAAACATTTTGATCAAAACTAAGAACCCATCGCAAAGAAAAATGCCTATCGATCAACAAAGTGGTTGCCTGTTACCTATATCTTTGTCAGTTCTGATCAAGTCGTAGTCAAACGGTTAGTCTTCAATGTCCGCAACCAGATGAGCGAGCAGTCATCTGCCACTACTCACCACCAATGCTCTATCACGAGGCATGGGGTCTTTTCCGGTGATCGAAAATGACTCTTTGGAGGTTTGCCTCAATTACTGATAAAGTTGGGCAGCTTCAAGAGATTCTCTAGCTTATTTCGGACCCTGAAGAAGGCGAGAGCTCCGATATGTTGGTGTATCTGATTGAACTGACTGCTAATCTCTCGTGCAGTTCAATAAAAAAAACAACGCGAAATTCAGGTTACGCCGAAATTTTCCGACGGTTGACACTAGAGAGTGATATAATTTTTGCCGACTGAAAACAGCCGGATTAAGACAGATGGCAGAGCTGAAGGAGAACATTTGCAAGCTTGTGAGCGGATAAATGCTATTGCACAAAGACATTCCACTGGAAATAGGCGGAGTCATAAGACCCGGTGGCTAATTGGCTCTGCGAAGAGCTACAGAAATTATTATATTTTCGGGAAAGGGCAAGCTTCAGTTTTTGTCCTCAAAGAAACAAAGATCTACAAAAAACGCAGAGACAATTTAAAAGGTAAAATATAGTTCCGTAATAGGTATCTATCGATGATTAATACTTTAAAACGTGATATGTACTTATTTTGATTACAACATCCTTACCAGAACGATGAAACATCAAAAAAAGCTTGAAGAGTCTCGGCTTACTGGTGGTTTTCACTGACTTGGGGTTCATTCCTTAAGCAGTCCAGGATTACTCTCTTCCTGTTCTGGCCCCAAAAGTGCGAGAAATTGTCCAGCTGTTTGAAGCTTGCACTATGCTGAACAGAACAGATTGCTGGGATTGCATGTCCTTTGTGAGAAACGCCGATGGGACGAACCGCTTGTCACTTTCAAAGAGAGAAAAATGAGTGACACATTTGTCAGATGGCAGGCTTCAAGTGATAACCAGTGACAAGTGAAAAGGAACCAAAAAAGTAGCTATCTGTCACTACGTAAGCACAGAAGCCAGCTTGGAATGAGGGACGTAGCGGTCGTTAGTGTAGGAGATGCTGTATTAGGGCATCTGGAGAGAAGCCCAGTTCAAAATATAATGGTTCAAAACGAACTGGCGATATGTATAGGGCGTAAGAACACGGTAAAATCGCCTTATATCGCTCTCGATCCATGCTCAACGCTCGTCCTCTATGGGACTCCTAAGACTCTGCCAGCAATCGTCGCAATGGTCACTATGGCCAGCGCTGGCGACAACTGCAATCGCTCGCCACATCGATGAGGCGAACGAGGAGATTTCAGAAGTGAAGGTGACTATAACCAATGAGAATCTATGTGTCCTGGCAATAAATATGTATATATGGTTTCCGTTATCGCTTGGAAGAATCGATGGTACAGCGATGACGATAATGGTAATGATGGCTGCCAATTTGTTAATAATGATTGATGACTATTTAGAAAGTAGTAAAAACGAACAATTAAAAATAAACTTATACACAATCTCCATTTGTTTTATGGTGCCCCAAGCCTTCCAGACAGGTCGATAAATTTTCGAAATTACTGTGTAAAACTAAAATTTTGCATGGGCTAATTTTCAACGGTTCATTTTCGTTATTATTTTTACAATAATTTTGTGTAATTATTCCATGCTAAAATTAATATTTTCAGTATCCTTATTATTCCATCTGGGTGCCCGGAGTGACGGAGTTGCCACTTTCTTCCAACGTCTCCCCTCTCCCTGACTAGCCAATTCTGCGTCCGTCGGACTCTGGTAAGAGCATCGCTTGGTTGGAGAACATGGCTGAGTTTTCTTTTCTTTGCAAAAACCATGTATTCATAATAGAGATGCTGAAACTGTCGTTCGCACACACGCTGCGAATATTCTATCTGCTCCGAACGATGGTCTGCTAGTCCAATAACATGCAGAATCCCCTTCATCATTCGCTTTTTGCTCCGACTGCTAGCTATGCAAGTGAAATATGGAAGACATGGTAGCAGACCATGAAGACACCTATAATGTCTTCATGCTCTGCTACCATGAAGACATTATAGGTGTATCCAATTCGAATATGCTGGGACAAGTGATGTTGAAGCATGTAACAGCATGCTAGAATGAGATGTCGTTGCATGACGCTTGCACGGGACTATGAAAATAAATTTAATACTGCTAAAAAGAAAAAAGTCGAGTTTCAGCGAGCTCCCTGAGTCTGGATCCAATTTCCCTCACCAAGGAAAATCACGCGTATCAAGACCTGGAACGTGCGCAAGCTCAACCGGACTAGGCGTCTCGCCCAGCTTCTCCAGGAATTTGGCAACTATCGTGGATTTGTGGATTCCCCCGTCAAGCAGACCCAGAGGCCGTCCAAGGAACGTGGCCGCGAACGTTCGCCAATGACCTTAAACTAGTGGATGTTTCCAGACAGTAAGGCAAAGCACTCGCACAAAACCGCAGCAGTGGAGAGAGTTCGTCGCTCGATGTGCGCGCAGCAGGAACTAACTTTTAGAACAAAAATTCGAAAGTACAAGTCCACGGTGAAGAGATCAGTGATCATGTCTCGCGAATTTCGATTCAGTGAAACGCTTGTGGCTTTTGGAAGCCAATAGCCCCTCGCCTATCCTAAGTACGAAGAATTTAATCAAAGAAGAACTATAAAATTCAAGATGGAATTATATCCATAGCGTAATGGCTCCCACATGAGAGACAAAAAGGATTCTCGTGGAAAAAGAGATGATCAAAAAAACGGGCAACGAATCACGATTTCCCACGCTGTGCTTCTAAAGGAAGGCCTGGCCCACCAACAATTTTAAACTTCACATATTTTTACCTAGGCCTGAGCAGAGAGAGCGAGAAAAAACGCCCCTGACAAGGTACAAATGGTCGAGCTGTCAATCCAGTCCTGAGGCATGTCCCTCACTTTTTACAACTCCCATCGGAAATGCTGAGGGTTACACAGATTAGCAGCGGTTGGATAGTACACTATTAGTGCAGGATCTAATATTGTTACTAGTTTTTGTTGGAAATGATGACATGAATATTCAAGAAATGTCACTGCAGAATCGCATGCGACAGTGGGGATCTTCTCAAAACCGGAAATCTTAACTGTAGACAGGCTTACGTGGGTGCTTGCTGAGGAAATGCACATTATTTTGTGGGAGAAGACGTACCCATATGTGATGAAGTCAAAGATCTGAGATTTCAGAAAAACGAAGAAGTGATGCAGGGAAGATATTCACAACTATTCCAACAGTATGGGTGAAAAGCCACTATTATAGACACTACTTTGCCGGATTCACTACCACATTCACAAAGATAGCTGCCACAACAAGAGGCCTAATTTTAATAAGTCTTCGTCTTCCCTAGTTTTCTTTCAAGAGGTATTTCTCGGACCTCTTGGCTTCGTCAGGGTGCTTACCGTTCCAAGAGCACTTGAAACTATGTATACAAATCTTTTCATCTCCTAGATTCTTCCTGATCACGGTCTTTTAATTCTCCACTATTTTGTGGACCTGTTTTTCTCCTTCTTCACTGAATTCAACGATGAATTTCTCTACATCCTGGAATTTTCTGAAAATGGTAAAAACGCATGCGTCTCATTTGCAAGAGATTTATTTACATTTACACGAGAATGGAATGAAAGATCATTTGCAGGAGCCAAATCCACATGTTTCAGGAATATTTCGAGCACTTCAGCTTGCAAGAAAGAAAGAGAAAGTCAAGAGTGGTGCAAAGAGCAAGAACACTAATGGAAACTCTACATCTCAAGCCGTGGGACTTGTGAGAGGCTCTCATGTGGGGTTTGTAAATAATGAAGAATGTTATTTGTTTGTTTGACACTTGTTTGCAGCTTTGTTGTTTCTTTCGGCGATGGGAAACTTAGCGCATGACTGGTTTTGTTTTTTCACCAATGTAGATCTCAGCTATCTCCGAGGATTTGGAACAGACATCTGTCAAACATGTTTTTTGCGCTTAAACGAACTACAAGAATTCGACTTCATTGTCATTATTGTTCCACTTAATGTAATGTAAGCATTTGAACTACATCAAGGTCCAATGAAGTTAGGTGGTTCGACTTTATATCCAGTAATTTTATTGTCTTAATAATCTGCAATGGATCAAACACTATAAGCACAATACAGACAATTCTGACTTAGATAAGATTTACATTACCTAGTAGGACTTCTTTTCTTCTTTTTTATTCTTCCCCTTCCTTCGCATTTTACCTTCAGTTCCCTTACCATATCGTAGAGTTCAGATAAGATACTCTGTGGTGGTTATCCGGGACCAGCTGCAACTGCTGATCTAGCTTCGTTTCCCTTTCGTCGACCCTCCAAGAGGTTAGCTCTCAACTTCAAACAGCATACACATAATGCATCAGATAAGATGTAGACTCTTATGAGCCAAATGAGTGCATATCACTACAATTTCACCAGCGACGTGTGTCATTATGAACCGTGAGATTAATAACAATACAAGATTTACAAAGAGCACAAACGAAGGTGTATCTATGTACGGAACCCACTCTCTAGAATATGAAATTTTAACATGTTTTGTTGTGACGCCTCCACATCCGACATACTTCAATTCATAGTTGAGGAGGTTTTTGAATATGATTTAATTCGTTCTTCACGGGTTAAGTAAGCAGTGCATGGTAGTATTAGTCCATCAATTGCGTTCAGGATATGGGAACAGGATCTCGGAGTGGACTTCTTTCACCTCCCAGAGAAGGAGAACGGCCTGTTGACCCGTCACGAATTGGGACAAATCTTCATTGTATTACAAGGAAAAATGCGGATGAAGTTATTCCACCTAGGTGAAAGTGTTCCGTTTCTTGTGCATACTGAGTGTATGAATGAATAAATAAATAAATAAATAAATAAATAAATAAATAAATAAATAAATAAATAAATAAATAAATAAATAAATAAATAAATAAAGGACCTATTTTAGTATTTTAGCATTTTTCTTCCATTGTGCCACATATTTTGTGGCCCCCTTGGGAACTACTGATGCAAGGGTCGGCAAACCGGGAGCGCCAAGGGAGCTGCACTTCCGGCATAGTTCAAGCCCTAAAACCGGTTAGTGCAAAAATCCAAAGAATGTTTCATTATCCCAAGTCAGATAAATTTCATTGCTTTCATGTTCTCCTCTTATTTATGTTACTAGAACTCTCTATCCATGAATGTGTCGTTCAGAAGACACCACATTTCGGGATTCTTCGTTCCATTTTCCCAAACAATTTGCCAGTGGAGAACGCAGAGAGGTGGAAGGGAGGGGAAAGGACGCTTTCTCCTCATCAATGGGTCGTCGAATTTCCCAGAAATACTTTAGATAATAGCCAGAGTTTTTGGATTCAAAATGTAGCAATAGCAATACTTCCAATGTTGAAGTAAAAAAATCTAATGAGAAGATAGCAGCTCTTATAGTGAAGGGCAAATTTGGGTAGAGAAGAGTTAAACATAACCTTCAGAAAATACAAAAAACACCATCTGAACGAAGTTCACACGGCAATTTTGCAGAGGGTTACAGACAATGGCGTGGAATAGATGCAAAATTTCTCATAAAAAGTGGTGAGAAAGAGGAGGAGAAAAACTAGAAAAAAAGCACAGCAAGAAAGAGCCATCATTATAGCTTCAAACACCACTAGATAATGACAACACCTGCTTCAAAACAGAACGTCACAGCTCATGAATGAGAGAATAGGTGTAAAAATCATGGAAACCTCTAGCTCTGCCGAAATTCTTGCTAGAGCCTTTTATTGCAGACGGAATTGCTCAGGTTTATTGAAAGAAAAATGAAGGTTCCAAGCATCTAATGAAGGGAAGAGAGTCAATTCGGACAGAACTAATTACATAGGCATAGTCAGTTCATAAATCTACATTTTGCAGCCCACTGCAAAGCAGTTTCGTTAAAAAGTTCATGCATGAGGGAGGAGAAATTTGCATTAGCAATTATCGTCGATATACCGTAGTCACGAGAGGGAATCAGTATTGCATGGAGGCAGGTTTTTTAGCATGCAAGATGCTACGAGATGATTGAAGATTTCACCAGAAATGGAGCGGACAAGGTTCTGTGTTTGTTCTTTCTTATGCATTAGGGAATCGCAAGACTTTTTCAGCGGAACTGTAAACGCTCGCTCTGCGATGAACAAGCGGCACTGCAGTAACTGCAGTCCACGTTCATTTTTTTTTATCTCAAACGTCGCACAGCATCTCGATCTGCATGATAGATACAATATACTCTCGCGTGTACCCAGCTCTTACCGCTTCCTTCGTTTGGGTTACGCCCCGCTTCTCGTACTTGACTGTGACGGAAGGGATGTTTTAAACTTTGCAGATGACATCTTCTATTTCAAAGAAAAAAAACGAGGTAAAGGCAATGGTTGATGAGCTAAACAAAGTAAAAAAAGGGTAGGACTATAAGCAAATGGTATGAAGATCCATTCATAAAGTGTACTGAGAAAGGAAGCAAATAGAACTGGTCGGATCTCAAATGACAGGGATGTTGTTCTATGCCCACAGTAGACGTTCATCCTGGATATTGATGCAAGACTCATGCTAGGGCGTCTGGTTTTGTCCCCCCCCCCCTCCGCGGCTTTGTTCTGCAGCTTCTACATTGCTTTTTGCCACATCTGAAGCAGTTCAGAGATATTGAATGAACATCGTTCATACCCCACGCGAGTTCTACGAGGAATGCTCTCTACAAAGCCGAACTCACTGGTTGACAAAGGCCCAGCTAAGAGCATTCGTGAAATTAATAGTTTTTATGGCTTGAAATGAAACCCTTGCAGACCAAAGAAGAAGTGTCCAGAGCTGTGAGGGCGAGAGCCACACAAATTCGTATTGTTTTGATTTGAACAGCATGCGAGATTAGAAGCCAGTTTATTGACAAGAGCCAGCGTTTTGGAGCCATCTCCATCTCCCTAGCGTTCAGTTTAACATAAAACAACACGAAATTCAAGTCATGGCGAGGCAGGGCACAGCATGATGTGGTCACCAGAGGTCGCGAACTACTAAGACCAGTCAGACTCGGAAATGGGGTTACTAAGTACCTACGCACTAGGGCTCTATCAGAGATAAATGAATTACTAGAAGAATAATATTAATAGCTTCTACTGAAGTCTAAGAATGAAATCTCAGCTAGGAATGCGTACAGTTCGTGTACGATTTATCCCAACAGCAATTGGTTTGGTGCAATTTGTCCCATATCCAAGCTAAAATCCTCAAAAAACTAATCATAACACGAAGCTGTTAAGAACGAGCTAGAACTCATTCGAACTTGTTAATGGGCCTGTCAGAACCAGAAAATTTTTATCGGAGCACGTTTTTATCCCAACCCCTGAAATTTTCCAGGAAATTTCTCTGGCTTGAAGGAGCGTGTTGATGTTCTGTCAACTCCAAGTTGTGCGCCTAAGGGTGCCAATTCTTACCCAAAGTGGCACCCTTCGTTTTCGAGAAACCGTCTTCCTTTTTGAAAACAAAAACGTCGAAAGTGGTAAAAAATCGGTTAGAAACCACTTTTTGACCATTAGTGACAGTTTCTTCTAAAAATGAAGACGGTTCCTCAGAAACGAAGGATGCCGTCTTGAAGGGATAACTGTTCTTGTAGTGCGCATTCACAGCCAAAATTTCAACAGGATCCGTCACCTACATATAGGAAGAGCAACACTTGATTATCACAGGAGCGCACCGGAGTACAAGGCAAGGATGAAGTGATTTTTAGTCCGTATTTGCAGTGATTTACAGCAGATTTAGACTGTTTTACAGTAAAGCTCATATTAGCTGAGTGTGTTCGGCAAGCACCTATCTTTCTCACGAAGGATAGAACCAATCCCAGCCCTGATGCCTTTCAAACGCAGGTCAGAAGCAGACGCTCGTGGCTTCGACTCGGCTCTGCGGCATTTTCATTCAGACTACGCATATAGCGTTGACCATCTTTCAAAGGGAATCCTAGAAATCGGCAAGAGTGGAAACTATATATGGATATTAATGGGCACACATCTAGTATGAACCACACAACCATAACCAGACAGTATCAATCAAATAATGTATCGATCGCATCACATCGTCCCGGACGCTGCAACTATGTAAGTTTCTCAGAATATGTTCAACACCTACGAAGTCCTGCTGGTCAATGACCACCACGTGCTGTACCCTGTGCCGAGGTTTACGAGCACCGGTCTTGGAAGCGATTCAAGTAATGTTGTCTGCTAATTTCATGTACTCCCATCATAGCCCTTAAAATCACAATAAAATATAAAAAAAACTGCGCCTCATTGTTCCTTGTTTGCGTGGAACTGCACATATTTGATGTTCATTGAACATCAGAACTGCTCCGGATGCAGCGAAAAAGTAGGAATAGGATTTTACGAAATCAACGTCGCGTCTGGGATGCAGACACCGGATATCCGTCCATGAGCCTGCATAGCTGTCCAGTTGCCCATCCTACTACTACATTATGAGAGAGGTAGTTTGCAGATTAGCGTGGTGCAAAACCGTCGACAGGGGATTCTGAGTATCTGTAGACCATTCAGGAGACTTCAAGCACAACCATGTTGGACAGGACCTGTAACAGTGCAGGGCTCGCCTTGGATTAGCAGCTTAATAATGTGCTCTTCCTTAAGTCGGTTGGCATTTTTCACTTCCCAAGTGTTTTATGTGAGTGGGTGTGTACTATTTCCCTTAAACTGAATTAGTTATGGAATGGCCGAGGAAATTCTGTGGGAATTTTGTCACTAAAGGTTTTCCCTTGCGTTTCGTCATCTGATTTTCCGGACAGGTAACGCTCTAGAAGAGCTTTCAACTTTCTAAAGAGGACATCATCAAGCATCGGACTCATTTGCAACTGCGAGCATTTGATGCTCTGCAGAATGCAGTGAATATCAAGCCATATAAGAGCTTCCGGGTTTTTTAAACTTCCTACCTTTTTAGGCGCTACTAGATTGCGTGCTTCATGCCAATAACGAGTATATGAACGTGCGAATGAAGTGGATTTTTCGCCAATGCGATAGAACAAACTAGCAGTCAGCTTTCATCGGCAGGATGAGGGTAGAGACGTACTCGGATCCTTGGCACTCATACAAATCCAGCAAATCCAACTGGGATAAAAGTAGAACAACAATGAATGGAGACGTGAATCACGTCTGCTTCGCTGGTGAGAAAGTGCTGATTACACCAATCAAGCCCAGCATCCAGTAGACTTGGTCCAGTCGATAAGCGTGCTGTGTGACGAATACGTTAGCATGATTAGAATACAATGCTGTAGAAGGAAAACAAGGAAACAACTCCTAATTCCTGACGTATCCGGGACACTGCATGCAATTCCGCACATTAGCGAGGATTATGGAGACTGCCATTACACACAGTCACAAAGCAGGGATGCGATATCCCTGATAATCACTCGGAAAGATTTCGTTTTTACTCGTTTTCACCACATTCCCACATAATGAGTAACTGAATTTTTGCAGGCAAAACTCCTACATGGATTTCTTCCTGGAAAATTTGCCTACACTATTATTGCATGAGTAATGTGAAGGCTTCTGTTAACCCATTGACAACCACGTGGCGCACCTCTAGGCCTAGATGAATCACCCAGGGTGAACGTATTGACGCCCATGTTAACGAAAAGCAAATTGCAACGGGGTTAACACGTTTACCCTGAGTAAACACAATGGTGCATGCAGTCCTCAAGCCGCGTCCTTTTTCGTATTTACCACTCTTCATTGTCATTAAGCCTTAATAGTTCGAGTGATTTTCTTACTCGTAATGTGATAATATCTCTGAATCAATGTTATTCCAAAAAATGTATCGGAAAATTAAAAAATTTTTAGCAAAGAAAGGAGCGAAAGATTAGCAAAGTATGGAAGCGTGTTGCGACAATCACGATCTTCGATAAAGCCATCTCAAATCTCTCGCCATGTTATGCCTGAGTATATTGTTGCCTGAGTATTCGATCTGCTGTTGTGTTTGGGCCGGATACGGACCAGAGCACTCGACACTGCCGTCGTCCCTACAGGCCCCCATGCCCTTCGTTAAATTCTAAAGTTACATTGAAATTTTGTGGTCTGTTCAGTTTTCGTTCCGTACATGAACCTTATACGAAAACTAAACATAAAAGTAGGTTTCCTCCTGCAGTCACCAGTAAGGTGAAGGAAACCTACTGCATTGTGTTTATTAAGTAAAGTTTAATATGTGCAACGTCGTTAACTCGGTCTGTAGGCCTTGATTGCTCATTGTTTGTTGCTTATGATTGCTTTCTTGTTTATAAACTACTGCTCACGTTTTAGTTAGAAGAACCACCAATGCAACAAAATGCGCGAAAAAGGGAACGGTCTTCAAGACTATAATGTACAATTTCACGTTGCTCCTTGAGGACAACGACAATTGGTGATGAGTATGAGGAGGACGTAATAATGTTCGAGTAGACATGGACTTGGTTCAATGGAAATTAGTGCGACGGGATCACAATATGCATGTTGGTGAGTCCTTACGTAGATGTGAGGGAAATTCAAATTTAGTGAGATAATTTGAAAACCGAGGATGTTTTATGACTCTTGGCAGGTAGCGATCGACTCCGGAAGTGGTCATGTTAGGCACTCCTCAAGTAGATGAGGAGGTGAAAGTCTATGTGGAACAGCTGCAACTTGCTCCTGGATGAGAAATTGAGATTGCGCTGGTAAACGTACCAGTGCCCATGTTAACCATGAGTAAATTCGGGTGGGGCTAACACTTTTAGGCTAGGTAATCTCAGTGCTGCAACAGCCCCCTGAGGATGTTGTAGTCCTTCACAAGCACTTTGGGCACTAAAGTTCTCCCGTTTTTGCGTCACACTCGCAAAGGAATGAATAAAAAATCGTGCTTAATGGAGGTGAGTGACCGGTGACTCAATTGGTGCGAGAATTCTTCACCACCTCAAAGATGAAGGAAAATGATGGGAGAATTGAGAAATTGAAGATAAAAGTGGAAGCGTCGACTACAGCTCAAGCCTTTTCTACTCTTTTTCGATGAGAAACACTTAATATTCACACAAATCATGCTGAATTCAAGGATTGATTATTAAAAATTCATAACTGCGTGGGATACCCGTGGATTCAAATAACAGCATTCAAGCAAACCACTGCGGCGTGGTATACTTGCAACTTGCAGAGCCCTACCCTGAGTAAATAAAAAATTTGCAGAGCAATGTGAGTCATTAATTCGGAGGACTTCTATCCATGAAAGTGCAGCTAGTAGTTGGCTCAATTTGCAACTCAAATAAGCTCATCGTTAGCTGTCAGTGTCACTGTGTTAGCCTTAGACTTTGCAACGCTGCTATCCAAGGAAATATGTATGTGCGATCCCATCTGTTATCATAAACCTAGGCAATGCAAGAAGAAATATAATACTAGTGAAAGTATTGGCAGCAAAGATGACATCGAATGACGTTGGAAAGTGGGCGGCACCACATGCCCGCTATTGGCTACTGTTTTTTTTGTGACCTTCTACTTTCCATGGGCCTCATGATACCATGAAATGTTGTTGTAGAGCGTTGTACCCGAAAAAAGACAATGAAGTCAAGTCCTGCGATTGGCCAGTTCATGCGGTTGGCCAATAAGGACGAGACGTGGACAAGTTTTGCCTCGCCCAATCCTGACAGTACAACGTCCCACAACTATAGTGTTCTGAATAGTAATTCGTCAAAAGGAATGTATAATATTACTGTATAATAAAGTAATTGGTGTAAAAAGGAAACTGCATAAGATACATCATCGCATTTGGATGAAGGTGCATTTTCCACAGGCTCGGGCGATGCACGCAGCATGAATCGCTGTGGAGCGAGAATAGTGCTGCCTAATTCTTTATGTAACATAGTTAAAAATGAAAAATAGGAAGAATATACTGCAAACATATAAATATAAAAACATACATATAAATATAAAACATATAAAAACATAAATATAGAACATAGCAACCCTTAGTACACTTTTCAAAAATCTGAACGACGCGCGCGGCGCCAAATTCAAACGATGAGAGGCATCTGTGAACGAGGAGACGAAATGAAGAGCTGGGGAACAAGGGACATCATACAAATCCGATGAAGGGCTTACAATACTTCTTGCTGGTTACCGTCGACTCGGATATCGATCTATTGATCGATTTTGTCATTCCTTGTCAGTTGAGCTCTACAGCTTTATCGACCAATGTTGACATCAAGTAACTAGTGCCTAAGAAAATAGCAATTACCAGTAAATAATTGAGAAGTTACTAGGAAAATCCAAAAAAAATTTCACCTTCAAGGCTTCCGCTAATCACTTAAACAAGGCGTTGCTTCGAGGCTGCTAGAAAAAGTGACGATATGACCCCAAATATATGGGAAAAATTCTGTTTATAGGCAACGATCTAATGTCTTTATGCATATTTTGTCTTGTATACTATTAGAAAGAACCAGTTACATTAGAATATTGTATGAAAATTGAATCATCACAAATCTATTCGTGTAGCAAATACAATAACTTTCAAGGAAACGTCGCCTAGTGTTCAGCGAAACAACGCCAAAACCGTGCCATTTCCTGCCGCTACGAATTCATTTATGGATAATGTACCAGTATCCAGCTGAATGTCGATTACGGGTGTTTTCAACCTTTTGCAAATTGTATGACTTGAAAACACCACAGAGTAATAAGTGGATTCGTTCCGTTTCCTGGTAGATTTCAATTATTGTAGTTACCAATGAAGAAAAGAGGAAATTACTGGGTAATAATCTCAGTAGTAAGGCGTCCAAGAAATTCGAAAAAGTGATCAAAACATAGAATAAATGGTACTATAACACTATGTAATGACACAGAGTGAGATCGTTGCCTTCTCTTCACCTATTTATCTCTTTTTTTGCCTTCAGGAGTATTCCAGGGGACTGAATATGGAACATTTCCATAAGTCAAATCTTCGCCAAAGCAAAATTCCACGAAAGTCAAGTGCAAGTTTATAAGAATAACAAACACGCTTAAGCGGGCCAATTCTGCCTCACTCCATGGAAATTGCCAGTTTTCACGGCATCATTTTCTAGGAAGTGAACTCCAGAGCGAGTGATGATGCAACCATTGCTTGTCGCTGTAGGACGTCGTCGACTGAGAACGGTTGCGAGGTGGGGATGACTGCCACTAATCCGTGTTATAAAATGGTTCGAGTACATGATAACTCAGAGTAGGTCATGCCCAAGGGGAAGACCCTCTGCAGTGTAGAGGAACAGCTTTGCTCTGATATTCCAGAAGGGTCCCATAGTTCCACGATGAGTCGATACAGCAAAAACCATTAGTTCCCACCCATTTCCTTGGCCAAATATCCAGGTCATGCTAAGCTAGAGCAATGCACTAATATTCAAGAAAAATCCTCTTATATTCTTCACTATCAACTCTAAGGGAGAAATGGGTCTCTCTAGGCTTCTGTACATGCAATAAAAGCGGCGTGAAATACTATGGTAGCAGTAAAATTCCTGGATGACGTCTGAGCGCTGATGTAATACGTGGTCGAATCTCTTACTCGAATTAGCCTGCGCAAGCCAAAAACGTCCTTAACCTCTCAGATTATTAAACAGGCCGTGCCATGGGACGCAAATGGAACGCCGGGAAATGTCATATACGTCATGCGTTCCGGAAAAAGCAGGAAATATGTAGGGCATGTGCGGGCGATGCCAAGATAGATGGTAATGGAAATAGTGGAAAATAGGTTCAAAGGGACAGCCATGGAACAACCTGAATCAAATGTGTGAAGAATGTTTGAATGCACGGATTGGAAACAGGAAGCACAAACAGAGCCCAAGGAAGTCTTCAAATAAGCCCAAAAAAATCTTCAAATAAAAACAGAAATCCGAGTGCCCATGGGGTTGAAATATCTCAGCATAAAAATGGGTAAAATGCGCCAAGGACAAAATCGTTCCTATGTTCACCCTAACAAACATTTTCAGCCGCCATTTCCGCTGCATGGTCTGCAATCAACACAAATCACCACAAATCACAATATTCATGCGTTTTTCCTTGTTTTGCAAGGCAGCATCTGGTGAAACACGCATAAATATGGTTCCATCAAGAAATCACGCCACGATTTGACTTCCTCCTCTGTGAATCGTGGTTGTAGCCGAGGGACGAGTTAAAAATAAAAAAGGGTTGCTTGTATTTGCACTATGATATAAATATTATGCGAAAATGACATAATAAGGATTATAAAATCGTACAACTCGTCCGGACGCAACTAGGGCAGGGACGGAGTCGATCGAAAAGCAGTAGACAACGGGAGTTTCTGAAATGGTGGATTGCGGAAATGAAATTGCAACTGAAAGCCCGCGTCGATTTCATCAAATAAGAGTTTTTGCTCGGAAATTAAAGACAAACGAAAATTTCCACAGGGCAAAGTAACGGAAAACTGCTATCGGAAATTGCGGAGCTGAGAAGCTTTTTGCTGAAGAAAATTTCCTGTCGGGATTTCTGAATGTTATTAATTCCACTAATTAGCTATTTATGTTCATATATCGAAGGATTTGTAGCCCATCCTCCCCAAAATCAACTGTGTATGTGCATTTATGGACAAGTACAAGAATTAGCGAAAAAAAGACGACTTGTCATCCGATTTTTGCAGTAAAGGGTCAGCTGTAGCTCAAAATTTGATGTAATATAGGAAAGTAGTGCAACTGCCTAGCTCAAATACTAGTACGCACGAAAAAGATATAATTCTCAACAATAAGGATAACGGCTCAGAAATCAAATGACGCTGCGTGGGCAAGGGAACAGAATGGAGAAAGCGGAAAGGAAAAATGGATGGAAACTTTGATTTCCGGAGAAGAATATGAAAATATTCTCACGAAAAGAATGCGAGAAAGGCTTGGAAAAAGTAGTCGGATTCCTGAATTGTAATACTATGCGTGAGAAATCGACATTAAAAACACAGCCCGCGAACAGCTGATGCTATGTAGGCAGGCTGGGAAACCCTCGACGGTTTTTGCATGCCAGGTGACAGGCGAGAGCGAATAATTTTACCTATCTACACTGCCAGCGACGACATGAAGATGAGACGAAGTTCTGGTTCAGGACCGTGGGAATTGCTCTCCTGGGAGACATTGTCACAGTCTATGGAAAAAGGCAGAACCATGTCTCATGATCACTTGTAGACAAGCTCAGACGAGCTAGCTTACCTGTGGATCAGAACTAAAAGGAAGGAGGATGAACCAGAATTTTCCTAAATTTTCGACGCCGCGTGTGACGTGGATTCAAAGATTTCTTTCCAAAAATGAAGTACGAAAGTAAAATCAAGTTGATGAGTAAAATCAAGTTGATGAGATCACTTGTAGACAAGCTCAGACGAGCTAGCTTACTAGCCAGCTATGGGCAATCTATACTAGCTGCGTGCGATTGACTGACGCGCGTGCGACAATGAAGGATAGCCCCTAGATGAGCACCCGGCTGTGGCCGGCCTTCATATGGATGTGTGCGTCTGACGCGCGACTTACGTACGCAGCAACTATAGACTGGCTTTATGTCAGATTCAGAGCCAGGGTCGATGAGCTGATGGAAATACGGCTGGAATCTCACGTTTATCCAAGACAAACAATAAAATTGCAGCGAAGCCACGCCCACCCAAACCGTAGTTTGACCATTTTCACTGCATTATTGTGCTTCATTCCATGGTGAGACATGATTCTAGGGAAATTATGCGCGAATTAATGCTATAAGATGGATATAAATGTTACATTGCGTGTCATCCATGCAGGACCATGCTCGGTATTGTTCCAATTTCAGGATATGCCCAGGAATGAACATCTACTTTATGAGCTTCTTTTTGTATTTTTCATTGGTGTGCCACGGTATTGGAAAATGTTGCATCTACAGATGACTATTTGACGTCACTTAATATTTGAATGTTACATATTCAGTTAATTAACAACGAAAATTCTGCATGGAATTACCCATTCCTCAATTCTTTTGCCTTCTGTGGGTATCGAAACCAACCAAAGCTAAAAGTACGAAGAAAAAGTTTAAAAAAAAGTAGGTGAAATATAATCTGGGACCTCCGTTTCTCAGAGAATTTCCTGACCTGCAAGGCTTAAGTCGGAGCAGCTTTTTCACTAATTTGGAGAGTGGATGAAGTAAAGCATAGGCTGCATAAGCTATTCCTGGATTTTCGGCTGCCAAAGGTCAGCCGTTGTCTTCCTAGTGCAATAGAAGTACATTAGGCTGATAGTACTCAGAATTACTATGTCTAGTTAAGTTAGTTAAGCCATCTTAGTGAAGTTAAGCCGCCTGTCTGGGGGTAATCCTTTAGTTCTCTTTCATTATCCCCAAAATTGTGTACAACGACCCAATTTTGAAAAGGACTGGCGGACTGTGCCCCTCTGCAAGCGACTGGTTACTATGTATAACTAAGCGCTGACATTTTTCTTTAGATTTCCCGTGGGAAAACGGTATTTCTCGTAGGGGGAATGAAAAAGAGGTGTGGAATACATGACATTTTCAAGGATTTTGGGGATGACATGAAGTCTCGAGTAAGGCTGACTGAGATTTAAAATTCTAAGTCCCATGACTTTGAAAAATCCTTGAAAAGTTCTGGTAGTTTGGTCCCAGATGCTCGAAAATCACTGAGATTTTACCAAACATCACCCCTTCTAACCCTCTTAAATTTCCAAGGAACAGATCGTTTACTCGCTCAGTGAACCCTGGTAAAATTGTACAAGTACAACTGAGCTACGAGCTCAGCTGACGGAGCACTTTGAGCGCTAAGAGAAAATCGCATTTTCCACCCTGGAATAGCAAATCAGCACCAAGTAAAGCGTACTTTTGTTGTTCTCCCGAAACGTCAGCGCCTCAACACTTCCGCTTCCACGAAACACACGGACGGCCGCGTCACTGGCATCCCTTCCGCACGGTCAACGGTTACTTTCCTGAAATATGAGCCATTTGTAAGGGTAGAAGAACGCGAGGACAAAACAAGTGTGTTACTTTATAAATAGGGCGATGAAATTGGATACAACGTGTGTATTCGATAGTACTACAACAATAGCGCATCCGAAGAAGATGGGAACATTCGAACAGGTTGAAAATATGTGGTGACTAAAATAGACGAGAGTTAGGAAAAATAAGTGATGAAACATTCGAGAATGAGTTATAAAGGAGAGAAAAAAAGAAGAATTATTAAGATAAACACTGTAGTATGTGGTGGTCCATCATGTATCCAGAAGTCCAGGTAGCTGAGGTAAATATGCACCGGTTTTGTAGACTTCCCACGTGAAAAATTCATCAAGCATGAACAAGACACATACATCATGCATCATTACCCAGGGTAAACGAGTTAACACCGCGAAAACTTACCCCTTCAAAGACACTAACCTCAATGATGCATCCCGGCCCAAATTTAGGAAGAAACCTAGCAGTAGATAGATCATCTCGCATCAATATTACCTAAGCATAGGAAGGAAAAGATGAGCTGAATCCACAGCGTGAAGGACTGCTAAGGCTACTTTTAGGAAAGTTTTGATGATCCCGCTGGTCGTGCTTTCGTGTTCACAATGTAGAAATCGGTGACATCACTTCAATTAAGCTAAAAAAGTACTTGTTTACAATAGAAATATGGTGGAACACGCAAAAATGCAATTCTATAAACTGTTAAACGAACCCATGATGAAAAACTGCAGGCTGGTTATCCGATATGTACGTAGCTGAGCATTATGTACACTACTCTTTGCTAAGTATTCTCTTACAAAGCTACGAGTACACACGACAGGGGCTTCCTCGCGAGTCATGAAATGCATCTGACAGGTAGGTTACTTTTACGTGAGGAAGACCGGAAGACTGAGGAGCATACGGTAGACTTATTGAAAAAATATGTGGAACTTTACATATGATATCCTTCATATCTGTAACTTTCGCACGCTCTCAATTTTCAGGATTTTAAAAAGAGTGAGTGCTGGCGTTTCGATCCACAGAACGTCCAAAGATGAGATATATGTGGTCCTAACGGAAATACGCTCTAAATAAATAAAACTGAATTGAAATGATCCTAAAGTGTTGTGCTCGAATGAATGAAAAGGAAAAGTGATGGCAGCAGGAGAAATGGGGCAACTAGCTCACTGCAAGATTCGAGAACTGGTCCCATCGAATTTTTCACACTTCATCTTTTCCAAGTAATTTTACTAGAAACATTTTCAGGGGAAAGAATGAATGATCACTAGTAATCGAAATCGAAGAAAAGAATGCGAAGAACGAATGAATGAATGAATGAATGAATGAATGAATGAATGAATGAATGAATGAATGAATGAATGAATGAATGAATGAATGAATGAATGAATGAATGAATGAGCGAATGAATGAATGAATGAATGAATGAGTGAATGAATGAATGAATGAATGAATGAATGAAGGAATGAATGAATTAATGAATGAGTGAATGAATGAATGAATGGATGGATGAATGAATGAATGAATGAATGAATGAATGAATGAATGAGTGAATGAATGAGTGAATGAATGAATGAATGAATGAATGAATGGATGGATGGATGAATGAATGAATGAATGAATGAATGAATGAATGAAGGAATGAATGAATGAATGAATCTACCGTGCCAAACGTAGTCAATTGTTACCTAATTTCCTCACATAGCCAGGATACTTCCGGAATCGAGAGTAGGAGTAGGATATGGAGTGAATGATAGGTCTCGTAAGGGCAATGAGCTAGAGAAGCCAGTAGATGCTCTCCTCAGGACAAAGGGATCATCAAGATTAATGAGACCAACAACCTCAATAAATGAGTTCCAAGCAGAATACTATGTTAGCGATCAGGAACTGCTCTAGCTGAAGGGAAAACGGGAACTCGTGGCGAGTAACCAGAAAAAAGCTCAATACCTATTACATCCCGAAAATAGCCGCCATGCTGCTGGTGGTGTGCGCGTCGTGTAGTTGCGGAAACGAACATTTACTTCAGCAGGAGTAGGTCTAATAATATCTCACGACCGATGTGATGACGTCCTCAGGATGACAGCTAGGAGGAAGCGATTAGGCTGGCTTTGCGTGAACTCGAGACCAAAACAGCTGGACATGGGGATCATGTTCGGGGTGAAAGTGTAGGTCTATGTGATATTAGTTATTTTTTTCATGGGTACCCTTCGGGCATACCATTATCCTTTTTATCGAGGAGATACGATAACAGATGTTCAAATATGAGCTAGTGAAGGTGCGAAAAGTGTCACAACGCACTCACTCCCTGGGGCTCACAATTTAATTTCGAAAGCGATTCACATGATGAGATTATAAAAGGGTAACAATGAGATTTTTCATCAGATTCTACCCTAAATAGTTCCGACAAGTTTTGATTTACCACCTGAAGAAAAATCAAAACTAATCCTATTCCAGGCAAACATAGTCCCAATTTTTAAAATACCGCAACACGGCATTGTTTGAAAAATGGGCAGACGACCCGTCAGAAAGTTGGTCCAGAGCCCGCTGGAAGGTAAGTTCTGAGAGAGTTTTACTCATTTTCAATGTTTTTAATTCTCTATTCCCTTTTTTTCGAAATAACTCATGTTCGCAGTTACTCGCTACATTCGGGAGAGAAACAAGACTTTAACATATTGGCTTCTGTGCAATTTCTCGAGCTTTTCAAATTCTTTCAAGCTTTTTCTCTTCCCTATGCTCCAGAAATTCTGTAAAGGTACAAATTTTCATACTCACGTTGACGTAGAAATATGATTAATATGATTAAACCCCTCTGAGAGCATTAAGGGTTAATTATGCCTCAAAATAAATCGTGAGGAAAAAGACTCTGCTTGCCGGCGGTAGTCAATGAGTTGACCAGTGGGCCCCGGAACCCGGAAAAAAAGTTCCAGTGGAAATATTGTGGAAAAACTGGAACTCTCGCGAAAACGATAGCAGTAACAGAAATGTGGTGAAATTTTCCCATAGTCACACATTCATACATACGTAGTGTATTTACCAGAGCGAACAGTTGAACAAACGAACAGTTTCGAAGTGATGAAGAGTAAAAATGGCCGTGCCCGACTATTTTACGGATTCAAAAACTACCGCGAAATTACGAGCGTAAAGCTGCCTGACCTAATGCGGAAATGTTGATGTTTTCTAGTTTATCGGGAAGAGAAGAATAGTATTTGTGGGAGTGCGCATATTGTTGTGTTGCAGGTATTCCAGTGAAATTATTATTCCAAAAATAGATCCAAGTTTAGGAGCATGTTGCATTCACACAGCATGTTTTCAAAAATAGCAGAGATTGTCAATGAAAATAGAGCTTACCACATAACCGCGGAGTAATGCACTTTTTTATGTTGATATGAAAATATGATGTTTTTTTGTCTTTGTTTTGAGTAAGTTTCCTCGAACCTTGTGTTTCTCGGAGTTCCGGAGATTTTCCTTGAAACTTTGGCTCTAAGTAGAGAAAATCCTGCAATTGTGCGTGGCTTCGTTTGAATTTAAATTAGATTTCGAGTCAATTTCGGTAAATTCTATGGATTCCCTTGGATCTAGGATAATTGCACATCTGTCTCCATTTCAAACGGAGAATGGCAAAAATCTTACTCAGTTCATAGGTTCCCTTAATTTTATGCTCACGGTCATGCTCGTTTTATTTGTTATGTTTGTTTTTCCACGACTGTCTTGTACGTCGTATAAGAATAAATAAAAAATTAAAATAAAAAAAAAACTCCCATCCCACAATTGTTTTCGAAGATTTTGACAGAAACAACAACGAGACCTGGAGAAAGGAGGCAGAAATGGATCCCTTGTGGAAAAATCTACTTCAAATTTATGAAACAGTGCAAATTTTCCATATAATCATCTGTTTTTTACGCTTCAACTTTGTTTTTTTAATACCTCTTCACTATTGCTCAAAGTAAAAGCGGATTTACTGATAGTTAATTATTGATAGTAGTGGAAGACTCACACCTGAAAGAGAAAGCAGGGAGCCTCACATCAACAGAAAGTAGTAAGATTACTTGATTGTTCTCTGCAGTGTTTTTGTCGGCCCAGAGAATATTCTATTCCACGAAGGGCAGTTTGCACAGCTCGCTCATAGGTTTCCACCAGTCTGGAAATCGGGCGGGCATCATTCCTGAGTAAACCTTCTGGGTTAGTATTCATTATAGAGATTACCCGTAGTAATAAGGATTACCTCTCAAATTTGACCCTTTCCTACAATAAAAACTTCGGGAGTAATCGTATCTACCACGGCTAAACACAAGAAATGCCGCACAGGGGTCGCATGCATCATTGATATTACCTAGAGCTCATACTCATCATTGCAGATGGCGGTAAAGCTTTTCCACGGGGTAATGAACCGCATGACTTACCAAGGTAACTCACTTATGGGCAGTTATAGATTACCTGATTCTTCAAGCCATGGACAACAGGTGAGCTTCCTCCTGTATGTATGGGGCAGGGTAAACTCTGGCGGTGATTATGACTACCTGGGGTAACCTCAATGATGAATGCGACCCCAGGTCAAATGCGTTAACACCTCGCAAAATTACCCACTGTCAACACGTCTACCTTGGGTAATCTCAGTGATGCATCCATGATCTGGTCAATTGGGTTATCCCAACAAAACCTCATTGTTACATTACAGAATTATTACTTTCCCGTTTTTCTCGTTATCTAATAATTTTCCATTGTCAATAAACTATAGATTTTATCACCATTTTTTTGGTTTTTTTCTAGATAATTCTATGTTGACTCTATTCACGTAGACCCTCTACTCGTTGGTCCCTCTTTTCGGTCTAGACAAGCAGTTAAGCGAGCCTGCTGCGTGAACTTGTAGTAAATTCACTTATGCGGGAACGAACATCAATTTCGTTGAGAGTTCTTTCAGGGTCTTTTAGGGATTGGTTTAGTTTGATTTGAAGGAGTCGTTTTCTATACACCTAGGGGCAAAAAGAGAAACTTATGGGAGAATTTCACTTTAGTATTGAAAAAATGGGGGCGTGTGGAGCAGTGGTAAGAGGCTCGCTGCGCACGCACACGATCGATGGTTCGATCCCGCCCGAGGCTAACCAAGCCTTCCATCCCTCCGGGGTCGGTAAATTGGTACCAGAGGAGCCTGGGAGGATGAAGCACTGATCTGGTACATCGGGTGCCCCCCGCAAGTCATTGTACAGGGCACATACGCATTCAACGCCTCTACGATGCTCAGATGAAGTCGAATGCGTGGCGCATCCCTCGTGACGGGATTGATTAACGCCGACCACTTTATCCTTATCCTTTTATTGAAAAAATGAGTATGGAATCCTTCAAAGTGTGGACTTCACTAGAGTCGTTTGAAATTCCTTGCAGACCAGAACTTTAGTCTTTCACGCATATATCTTTCGCGTGGTGCAGAGGTTTGGGCTGTTTTTTTTTTCAAACATATCTACTATCCCTTTCTCTCTGAAGATTTCAAGCTAATCCATTAAATTTGGATTGCGAAGGAGTGCTGCAATTTCTTGTGATTATAAAACCCTGTAGAATACCTGCTCCAATAAAAATTCGACCCCACTCGCCCAAAATGTGCAGCCCAAACCACTAGTAATCTTCCTGAGGGTCTTCCTTCATTCTCGATCGCCTCTGTAAATGTAACTAAATGTAACATATCCCTTACAAACTACAAAGACCGAATTTTTTTCCGTAGCTCAGCACTGGGTTTTGGCCCGAAGTTCTCCAGTTCTTTTCTAGTGCTTTACAAAGGCCATCCTGCTTCCGAGAAGACCGGTGGGGCCTAGTCCGATCAAGATGAAATTGCTGAAAAGACCACTCCTACGTCTCCGACCTATCCGCAGTTTGTACTATGCGCTCACCAATTCCAACCCATCAGTTATTTTCTAAATAATAGCACTTTCCCAGCATGAATACAATCGTTCTTGTGAACTTGTGAGCGCGTGAACTTGCGAGCTAAACGATGAGTTTAATGAAAGCGTTTCATTTATAATGGTCAATTATCCTTTATTCTGTATCCATTCCATTGTTCTTGCCTCTTTGTGCGAAAAGTTCAATTTTTTAAAATTTCACATGAAAAAATAGGATTCTTCTGGTTTATTCACATCGTTATACATGTCAGCTAGGCGCAGAGCCAAGTGCTCTAGAAATTTCTTACTGAAGAGAGTAAGAGAAAAGAAGCGACCGATCTGAAAAAAACTGTTAGTACTTTAATGAGTTAGCCTTCAGTGCTTAGCGCCTTCCTCAGATCTTAATATGATACGCCACAATACTTTCAAGCATAACCGTTATTCACAAGCAAGACGAATCGATCACTGTGGAGAGGGCAATGAATGACAATACATAGGTATGTGGCAAATAAGTTGGACAATGATAATTACAGTAATTAACTACAACACCCAGACCAGTGGCACGGACTTTGTCAAGCGATAAGTTCTAGTGCCTCAACTAGTTCACCCCTACTGGTAATCTTTGGATGGTGCCGCTCCATTCATCTGGCCTCTACAATCTTTTTTCCAAGAGGGGTGCTTAAGATGGCGGCAAAACATGGTGACTCCAAGGAAAAAATTCTACAAGATTGGAGGAACGACCAGCTACTTTTGCTTCCGTGACTATCTATGGCTGGTCACGTTCCTAATCCTAGATGACAACAAAGTTCTGCTCACAGAAGGGCTCCAACCAAAAATTTCTATGCCAAGTAGGTCTAAATCTTTATGACGAAGGTGATTTTCCTATCTTACTCATATATCATGGAACTTGTAAACAGATAGAGGATCTGAAGTGAGTATTGAAGTCAGTTGCCAAAAATGAGATGCTTTAAAGCAAAATCTTTTCCTTCCAGATGTTTCCGAATTGGAAAGCAGTGGATGTGCACCTTTACTTGCAATTTCAAAGGAACTCAAGGAACTAAGTGGTTCAAAGCTTTGCTCTAGCGCACGAAGTCCTTACGGGGTCTGGGATTCCCGCATTCGAACAAAACGCCGTCGTAACAGGTTGGCTTAGGAAGACCTCTTGTCACATCGCATAATCAATGACGCTAAATGGTTCTAAGAACTTCAAAATTATAACACAAAGAGTAGCGAACATACTGCATCATGATCATAGAGAGAAACGGACGTTTTGAACCACCCTAATTATGGGCTTACAACTAGCCAATCACAACGCTGCTCAACCAGCTGGTACAAACTGGCTGAGCAGGGATGTGATTGGCTATTTGCTAGTAACTTGCTAAGGAGTGATGGCATAGCTTACTATCAGAACGGGAGTAGTATCAAATCGCCTTCAAATATCTGACATTCGTTTTTGATCCATGCAGACACTTTTAGCAAATGCTTCCGCTTTAGGGCGTCCTTCTGCGGTTTACGAATTTCACCTCTGGCTCAGGGGTACAAATGCCTCCGAATTGATCAACTGCACCGGTCCCGGCTCGCGCGGCGCGGTTGCGCTGCGTCCTTCTACCGGACGCTGGACCGAAGGCCTCTTTCATTGTGGAAGGTGAGGCGAAGGTCCAAGCTTTGGATGAGTTCCACGGATAAAGTCAGTTGGGTCTAAAATATTCAAAGAATACTAATTCAATATATGAAGAGCAGCAAATTTGCACTGGAGGTTTTGGATTTCTTGAAGTTCCAGTGTACTTATTCAATCAACAACATATTTCCTAAGGATATATAGTTAGATCCAGCCCGTTTCCTATTAACTTCGTGAAATTGTCTTTAGGATAGGCGAACTTGTGAATACTGTAGTATATTAGCAGTTGGATTTGAATAACCACAGATTTTGTATTTCGCGCATGATGGAAGTGCGAACTGTGAAAATCCTAGACGAGAGTAGCTTTCCGGAAGTGTTTCCTGCTGTTCTTCAGAATTACTTAATTCTTCTTTTTCCCTCACAAGTATAGAAATAGGCTACCTGCTTGGACAAACAAAGAAGACAAAACAAAAAGGTCACCTAGATGGGATAGTGTCGGAGTGAACGAGAAGAATGGTTATTCATTCAGACGTTATATGAATAACTCATCAACATATTCGAACACGGGTTGACAGCGATTCATCATGGTCAGCTGTGAATCGGCTTTCTAAATAGAGTCGAATACGTCGATCTTTGAGAGATTACCTTTTTTGTCCCACTGCATGTGGTATATCCATTTGCGGACAATCGCGATAACGCAGTAAATCCGTCTGGATTGATTCTCTTTCAGCGAGTCGACATAAAGATCCAAGAAGTAGGAACTCACTAATGCTCCACAAAAGAGTTATGAGATACTTTAAGCTGTTTTATTACGGCAATCGGGTGAATGGTGAGGAAAGAAACTCCATTATGAGGACCACCGGCAAATCCTAGCTCTCCGAAGAAAGCCAAGCAGGCAAAAAGAGGCGATTTTCAGCCGAACCATTTTTGGTATGCATAGGAAGTCACGATTGCAAGCAGAGCCAAGATTGATGTTGGGGATCTGGTGGAAAGTGTATTGATGAAGAGCAAATCCGAGATGAGCAGGCTGCAAGGCTATCAACTTCTGAAGTTGCAGAAAAAACCCTGGGTCTAAGATATCCAGGAATTTCGCTACCTTTTCCTAAAAAATAGTGGACTACGGAATATTCTTTAACATCCTTCATAAAAAAACTGCAACAGCAAATGATTCAGAGCGCCTGGATAGAAGTCGAGTGATGTAAGGATAATTAGATGGAAAATGACCGCGGCAGAATGTCTCAGATCCGCGGATTTTTTCATGCCAGATGGATCTGCCATGTCTTTTTGCCCTTCGCAGATTTAGCTCAACACAACAAATTCCCCAAACATATCCATACGTCAGCGAGTCACCCCCGCAAGTTCTAATGTACTTGAAATCAGCTTAACGTAACACAATAAATCACCATGAGAATCCCCTGGATCTTGTGAGGGAGCCAAATAACAGAGATTGATGTAAGCAGCTCTACTGTCGCAGTTCCAAGGCACGCTGAGACTTCAGAACAAGACCACGTTTTTTTTTTTCGTAAATCCTCTTCGGGTTGATTTCCCATGACCTTAGCGGTGCCCATATTTAATATAATAATACAATATTTATTTTTATTCAATAAATATAATATATAATAATATAATATTTATTTTTATTCAATAAATAACAATCTAAAGGCCATATTTTACTGAAAAAAAAACTGTCTACGTCTGCATGAATTTCTATAATGCACTTTTTAATGAATTTATTGCCCCCTTAAGGGATGACATTATTTAATATTTCTTTGTTTATTTACATATTCACTTATATGTGTACTTATTTATCTATTCATCTTTTTTTTTACTCTTCTTAGCCTTCAATGGTGCAGTTCAAAGGATTCATTGAATAATGTTTACCAAAAGGCCGTGCCTCCCACTAGCCATTTTTGAAATATAGTATAAGCATTAATTGTTGAGTGTGTACATAATGCTTACTAATAAATAAATACATTTTGAAGGATTACATCATCAGTAAAGGCTTGCAAACAAACATACTCAGCATCACATGAACTTTTCGCAGCCGCTCACTGAGTCTTTTCCGGAATAGAGAAGAATTTCAGTAGAAACCGCAAAAGGGTCTGGGGTTTCCCATTCCTGAAAGTGGCATGCTCCTCCACTTTCGGGTCATCCCTGATGAGGAAACGAGTACAAGGATAATAAACAAAAACAAATAATATCCCCAGAAATTGTGGAAACGTTCCGTAGCACTTATGGGTTGACAGAATGAGAGAAAAAATGTTCTGCCTCATTAAAAAATAACAAAATAATCAAGAAAAAATGAAAGATTCTCACGGTTTTCAATAGAATAAGAGAGCATATACGAAAAGGCGGCTGAGAATGTCAAATCTATTAAAGGACAAAAATCCTACAGTATCCCATGGAAACATCAATGGATTAAATATGCCTAGGATATTAGCAGCTGCAGCGATTTTTTCGAATAATGCTGCAAAAATCGAGAGAAGAACCGTTGAAGAGGAAAGAGTTTTTGGTAAGGGTATCAAGCTGAGAGAGAAAGAGAAAAAGGAAAAGAAGAAATGAAAATGTGCCTCTAGTGAACAAAACAAGAGGAGGAGTCCGTAAGTAGATTCCCTTACTCTGATATATGTGTGTATGTGCTGATGGAAAGTGGTCAGAACAGCGTAGTACGGCGAACACAAGCCAGTAATGAGGGGATCTGAGCTTTTTCGAGACCCTGATAACATTCCGGATAACAGAGAGGCCAATGATGACTGGGCAACGGATGCCGGCTGAGGGCCCATAGTACTGGACATCACAGAACTACAGTTTTTCTTTCTGGGTAAAACGGAGGGTATCGGGTAAGATAACAGGGAGGCCGAAACCCACGGATAACGAAAAATGGATAACCGTGTACGAACAAACCGCTGATCCTTGATGCAAAGCCTAGGGACATCTCCAGTTGCTGCCATCCTCCCCTCATTTGCCAACCACACTCTTCTCGTTTTAGCAGCAATTGAGGTTAAGATGGAAGCAACTGGGAGAAGCTGACCTTAGGCTTTATATTCGACTTAAGACGCTGTTCGTGCTGCGTTCGTGCCGCACAATGTCAGACTACGTAAAACTCATGTGGAACTTTGCGGCTCAGACCCCTTACAGTGTCGCCGGCCGCGAAAAAAAAGTTGGCATAGTAATAGCTTCCCTACAAAGTTCAAACCTTTGCGGATAACCATCATTATTATAACTAAAAAATCTGTCTGAGTGGAACAGTATCAAAGAAACAAGCAATGAACTGGAAAAAAATCTTTTGTGTAATTACAGACGTACTCGCAGCATGACGAGAAACAGAGTATAAATGATAAAAAAACACTCCAGACCCCAACAAAGGCTTCGAGCCTAGGCAATCACATTCAAAAAAGTGTAAAGGCGATATTTCACGGTCTGTTTGTCACTCGCCACATAAAAGTACTATATAGAACTAGCTATAAATGTCGTATTCTTCAAATTTACTCATTGTAGAGACCAGAAATCAGCTCTAATGAGCACATAATCACGAGAAAATGGCACTTCTATCAGGAAGAAGGGTTCAGTATTTTATTTCAGGTAGGGTGATTACCAGAACGTTTCGTACGTCATATACGTAATGATCGCTATTAAAAATCAGAAATAACTGACCTTGGCTACCTCATAGATGAAAACCACACTTTGATAATTACGTTGGAGAAATCACGGCAAAAGCAACAAGGCAGATTCACTATATTTTCAAAGCCCTCCGAACCAAAAATGCAACGATGATGATTAATACATACATACATACTTACATTTATTACGCTGTTTAAGACAGAAGTTAAAAAGAATTGTAATCAATACATACTAGTAAAGATTAGTGTGAACATTTCATCACATGCTGTAATAACGAGCTAAAACTGCACCGTTTATTTGTCAATAGGTAGTTATACTGGTACTGGTAAATCTTTTGAAGGCAGCAAAAGAGCAAGCTTACAAAACATATGTTACACCAATAATGGAGTACGGAATTACTATATTCAATCCTTACAAGGGGTTCTGTTTGAAAAAAAATCAAAACAATCTCACAAGAAAGCTCATGATTAGAATTGCGGGCTTCTCAAACGTCTCTTATCAAAAAATGCCACCTCCAAGCAATAGGAACAAATTGTACCGCCTATAGTCATTACACAAAAGGAGAAGACGAACGATTTCCTCATCATGTATAAAATTCTACGTACATAATCTCTATGAATTAGAAACTTCTGATTTTTTCGTTCTGAGTGAATCCATCACAAGATGTGGAACATTAAAGCCGCATATAAGTATCTGCGGCGAAAACAGTAATACGACAGAATTTCTTTACTCATAGGGAGCTTTCTGAATAATTGAAGTTCAGCAGAAACAAAAGAGTGCCAGTGGAACTTTCCCTGTACAAAAAGGAAGTTGGCGAGCACCTGAAAATCTGGCTCGAATACATGAGCTTTACACTGGAACTGACACAAGAAAGAAATTTGTGCTTAGAACTAGAACGGCGTCTAATCGCTTTCGAACACATCACTCCTATCTCACAACAGATCTTATCTCGTAGCTCAGTAACGGATTGGAGTACAATGTTATTAATGCTACAATAATGCTGATGATGGTGCAATATCGATGAATGATGCTGATGAATGAATGATATTGCCCACCAAATTGTGGTGTTTGATATTGACATACATGTACTTAAATGTGACTGTCGACTAGATTACTTGTATTGCACTACTAACACTTATATTTGTGTTCGAATCTATACATTGTACAAGCACATGGACACATGTAATAAATGAAAAGAAAAATTCAGAATAAAGACTGAGATAAACGATGACACTGTTAATCACCTATAATTTCTGTGGGTTGATATTTTAGACTTCTGGACTCTTCTTAGGAAAAGAAGAAAGAGAAAAAGAGAGGAAGTAGGAAGAAAGAAAAGAGTCTCATCGCTACACTAAAAACTATCGGAAGCCCCAACGACCGCCACCATTTCGCTGCTTTTTGGCCGGTTCTGAGCAGGTGTGTATCATTGTGATTACCCAGGGTAAACATGATCAGACCCCAAATTACTAGGGTAAATTGGGAGATCCTTTAACTCGTTTACTCTGAGTAATCTTAGTGATGCGTTCTGGATCTAATGACCAATAAAACCTCACCCCGAGTGATCTGAGTTTTGCATAACAAAATATCCTCAAAAGGTTGCACTGTGCGCTCAAATTATAGAATAATTACTTATTTAAAACAACACATTGAAGTTCCATGAAATATTTGGGTAGCACTTTGTGCCAACTCTTATCACAGCCAAACTGAAGAAAAGCGGGAAAAATTACAAAGAAATTGGATACAAATGCGAAGAAGTTTCCATAAAAACTAAACTTCTAGAGACCTGTAAGTGGTAAAACATCGGGATCAAGGTTTTGCTGACCCCAATTCGGGTCAGTCGGAGATCAAAGAGTCATGGAGATAGAGAAAGAAAATAAAAATGAAAGGGAAAGGGAGTTGGGAATAGGGAAACCCTCCAGGATGGATGAAAACTGGCAAGAAGACACAGTAGAAGATCTTCTGGAAAGATAGACTAGTCTAAGGTGAGACCTCTAGACTCGTGGAACAGCAGGACGTAGGAGATCACTTCCAGATCCATGTCTTTCCCAGATACTGGATGAGCATCGATTTTTTCGCGATCATGGATCATGGCGCTGCTTGAAAGTCGTTATTCTTTCCAGAACTGGCAGATAAATGGATTTGCGATTCCTGAGCCGTAAGGCTCGTTGAAAGGCCATAAAGCCCTTCATACTATCGAGTCGCATTATTACGGGCCTGATTCATTCTGGCTTCTTAATAAAGTGCGATTCTAAGGAAGCAAGGATAAAAGGGTGAATAATCAGGTGCGAGAGCAAGGTTCTTTGAAAACCATATTAACAAAATATAAGAAAAATACGGTCCTTCTGGCTCACAGAACAGAGAATCGAACTCACTGTATTAGATGTCGACATTTATTAGGATTTTCGCTCATATAATTCTCTCGAGTTACAGTACATGTAGAAGCAGTTTCCTGTAAAATCTCTGAATGTCGCACAAATTAATTCCACTACAAAAACTACACTACATTTAATCCCTTCGGAAAAGGAATTTTAGCAATTTCTAAGAGGTCTCGTTCGAAAAATTACCGTCGATAGTCTCCTATTTATCGGGAAGTGCCAATTCGGCTTTGGCCACATTTATTTCTGGCGAAAACATATTTCCAAGGTTTTATAGGTGTCGTGGATACGTGGGCGGGGGGAGGGGGGGGGGGGGTTCGATAAGAGATTTCGCGAGGGTGAAAGCGCATGAATACTCAGAAATCTAAGTACACATGAACTGTTTGCAACCCTTAATATGTTGTTCTGTGATTTCTTAAAGGCACCGCCCCATTTTCTGAGACTTCCAATATCTCCACCCGGAGCTGCTGATCACAATATACGTGATTCTGTGCAAAAGTGCTGCAAAAACGCCTCTTCTAACCCCAACTCTTGGGGAGGGGGGCTTGTGGGCGGTTCCTGGGGAGAGGCTAAGTAAGGTGGGAGCATGGGATTTCTAGATGATTCATCCCGGGTACATGCTTCCTGAGGAAATTCATACCCTTCGTAGAAATTCCTTGCTCTTTTACAGAATAAGATCTGCGTTCCATGTGTGAGCAATAACAGAGTGCATGGTGTGGGGAGCTCATAGTCATCCCCTGGCTCCGCCCAGAAGCTCCACAATAGTTGAGGTCAAAGGACGCGTTTTTCGATGTTCTTACACTGAATCGCGTATATCTGGGAGATCATCGAATCAAATTCAGATGAGAGTTGAGTTCCATCCGAAGTTCCAGGAGTATGGCGCGTTATACCTGGAAAAGGGGTCCGTCCAAGCTCTACGATTGGTCAGTTCAGCGAACAGGCCAATAGCAGGGCCCGTCAGCGCCGTGGTAGGAGAGCTACGTAACGTTGAAAACTGCAATATTCTCAGGAAGACGCTTGCATAGAAATTGCAGCCGACTCGACAAAGAGGAAGCCAGCAGCCTCTCATCCCTCCTCCTTTTTAGAGGACTCCCTTAGCCGCCCAAATGCTCATTAATGGCGACTCAGCTGCATGAGCTACGATGATTAAAAGGAAAAAAATTCTCCTAAAATTATGCAAATGACGGCGACGCAAATTGAGCCAATCTACATGATGAGCACAGTATAAGAAATTTCAGGAAAAATTGCAATAGTCGATTCGATGAGCGGAGATTAAATTGCTTGGAGTATTGATTATGCCAATGAGTGGAATCCAAAAAAACAGTGTAGTTGATAGCTAAGGCGAAATTTGTCCGCATTTCTCATGAATTTTCCGTTCCATGTGATTTCTGTGGGCGTGGTCAAGGGAAGTCGACCAATTGCGATACTGAGATGGGCTTTGATACAGTAATTTCCAAACATTACCACTTACTGATGGAAAATTCTGAAGTGTGAAGGATCCAGGACCTCCCATTTCGCGAAATTTTTTTTCCTTTCGAACGTTTCCTCGGAAGTTTTCCATCCCTATCCACTTGATACATGTGGAAGGGACACTTCATGGATAATGATGTTGCAAATAAATATCTTCGATTTCCACTTATTTACTTGGTCGGAATGGCCGGAAAACTAGTACTGCACTTCTGCGAGGAGGATGCTGATCTCAATAAAAAAATCCTGAAATCCACAGGGTAAACTATGGAAGCTTAATAGCGCTAGTCTAAAGAAGCACCTGTTTTTCCTCCAGTAAAATCTCTGCGATTCGGCGCCTGATTTATTCACTAAAAATGCGCGCAAATACTGAATCGCTGAAAAGGAGTGGCTATTTTGGTGGCCAAACTCGTGGCCTCAGAAAAGTGTCTGTTTGAAATTCAGCCTGAACTGCACATAAATCCATCAAGACATTTCAGCCCTGCAAATCTAACCCATTTTTTCATGATCCAGGATGGATGAACTCCAAGCAAGTAGACTTTCGCCGTGTTTGCCATGCAGACGAAGCAGCTCTGAAGTGCAGACATCATTCATTAAAGACGTATTCTTAGTCTTCAAGGACAACGCAATTTAAAGGTTGTTTTGCTACGGAATGTGGCTCCCTGGAGGAGTATGGGCTTTAGAGGAGGACAGTATGTCTACGAGTGAAGCTCCACGACATCCTCATTCGCCGTAGAGATGGATCCAGTCAGAGAAATGAAGTTATGAGCGAATTTTTTAGCTAAAATCATCCACGAAAAGAATTAATTTCTAAATTTCCTGGGCAAGGCCATACAGTACCTTGCAGTAATATAGTCATCTAACCAGTTCTTTGCGAGGTTTACTTATGCACGTAGTAGTCTGAACATTCATAGCGGAACACTGGTGGAGCAGCTAAACTAGGAAACCAAATAATGGCACCAGGACTGGGAAAGAAAGTGCACCAGATGATGCAAATAACCAGCGAGAAAACGTGCTCTGATTGGAAATCTCATTGAAGGACTCGTGAACGCAGAACTAGACTGAGCAATGATCACTCCTAGAGGAACATCACAAGGATGTGCCATCAACTATCGTGGCAAGATCTGTTGTCGGAATCAGATCAAATTAAATCAGACGAACGAAGAACAAGAAATAAAATAGTTGGAGTTAAGTTAGGAAAGCAATACAACAAAAAATTCGAGGCAACAACGCATTTGACTCATTAAATAACGCTGTAAGCAGGAAATTACTTGAGAAACCCGTACACGGAGCGGTTTTGGAGGAAATGGAGAGAATCACAGTAATTTTTTTCGTGTTGAAAATCCACTACTAGGCCACATTCATCGGTCAGATTTCATTCATTCTCATCTAAGTGCATAGAACCCATACTCTGGAAAGTCGTTACAGGATATATTACTCAGGTCGTGGATATGGATCTCAGTCCTGCTCCAGAGAAAACACGCCTTCTCTGGGATCTCTACAACGTTGAGGCAATAATCAGCGGCATTTCCGGGCACAACTTGGGCGCTAGTAGCGATGACGTTCAAATTTTCCCTCTTATAAGTGCATGACTGTAAATTTCTTGGCCAAGTAATGCATGAGACATACTTGATGCTCGAGTATACGATTTCGAATAAGTATGTGGTGAAATTTGAGAAAAGGGAGAGTTGAGCAGCCTTAGAGAGAAGAAGAAATAGCTTTTTCGTTGAGGATTATTCGACTTTCCGGAAGGGATCCTTAATTATTCACCGATTTAATCAAATTCATTCGATTTCCATTCGGTTAGTACTCTAATAAATTGTATCTGCTTACCAGTGCGTAATCTGGACGCTTTAGTCGTTTCATAAGAGAAAAACTTCGAAAAAAAACATACACACACGCCTTGGAGTTAATTCTGGGACGTCTGGAGACCTATGCAAACCCTAGAAATTCCAAAAATGCTCTTCTAGTTTTTTTTTCATGGATGGAATTGAAGAATTGATAAGTTTTCACCCGGCCAACTGCAATAGAATAGTAGCGGTGATCTGAATGCCACAAAGTCTGCATGATGTAGTAGCGGATGTTGCAGACCTAAAGTGAGCTCTCCGAACCGTAATCAGCCAATCACAACTGTGCTCGTGGCCGATGAAGGGAAAGCCACGCCCCTATCTCGCCTTCTGCGCCATCACGTCCTGCGAAGTAGCGGGAGGCTAGATATAAAATTTCCAACAAGAAGGAAAAGAAATGAATATATATCTACGTGTTGAAGATCCTATCCTCACTACAATCTGCCATAGAGACGCCAGACGACGAAAGCACACGCCCCTTTGAGCGGCAGAACCTGCGGCAATAGCTTTGATGGAAGTCGTAGCCGCGCGTAGATGAGCACATGGCCCGCTACCACCACCGCTCACTACTTCTCAACTCACAATTTCACTCGTTGCTGAAAACACATCGCACGCACACATCTGCGGCCCCCATGGGCCGTTAATAGTTGGCGAAAACAAAATAAAACAAATTGACGGTGAACGAACGCCAGACCCTAGCAGCAGTGTCATTAAAGGGTTTCAAAATGGCAGCGCCCCATTAGGGGAACGGAACACCAGAGTGTTTAGAGCGCGTTTCAGGATTAAAGGATTTGTGATGGTTTGCACGAAAAGCATGGAGCGCTTGTTTAACATTTACATACACTAATGCTATCGTTTTTTAGAGGTTTCCAGCTCAAGGAGAGCTTTGAAAAGTAAACTTGAGATGCGACTAACAAATTCACCAAAATTCTGCAATTTTGCGCGAAGTCTACGACCATCTGCAGACCTATCTGAGGTCAGACGACCCTTTGCTGACACTACACACATTCTTTGATTTCTCGTTTTACAAGGAGTTTCCATTGTGAAATTGATTCCTGAAAGATAGTGGTGAACGGTCATTGCTCACCAAAGGTGCCGCAACAATTTGTAATTTGCAAAGGATTTGCATTGAGCTTGTATCGAAAATGTATCAGATTTACACAGCCCAGCTAGCATAACTCGTGCACTCTTGGTACATTCTATTTCAGTACACATTTCCTAAAGGATGCTATTTCTAGAATACAATCGGTGATTACAAGGTGCTCAGCTGATTATCGCTGTGTTGGATAGCTCAAATTACACGGATCACAAGTTCAGTGTGTCAGAAAGGCTAAAGAGGAAACAAAGAGACAAATTACAGGTCATTTGGGGACGAAATAGTTAAAGAAATGTCTTCATTCATGTGTTGAAAAGAGCCTTTTCAGGCTGCTTAAGGATACAGAGTCTATTCAAGCCACAAAAATTTCTTGACTTCATTATTACCCGGGAAGATGTCAGCTTCGAAGCCCAGGTGGGGTCCTTAGGAAAGGCTCGTAACTTTCGTGGTGTTGATGGAATGGAAACGAGCCTTTGCAGAGTAACAGAGCCAAGTTGAAGAAAACATGTACTGATGAATAAATTTTGGGATGCTTTAGCTTTTTTAATTTTATTTATACGTTACGCGCTGAGTGTGTATCAAAATTGAGCAAAACACAATCAAACGTCGAAAAAAAAACCGGAACAAAACAATAAACATCAATACCTACGTTGAAGCTCTGTGATTAAATAGCGATCCGAAAAGGCTTCAAGTAAGTTTATTTTTCTTTGAAATAGCCTCGTTTTGATCCTAGCTTGGGGAGAAATTTTCTTCTGCATGGTTACGAGAGCCTCCCCCCCCCCCCGCCCAAGTGAAAGTGATTAGATAAAAACTTGTGGAGGCACGGGAATCGTATTCCTCGACAATTTTTTGAGTTAATTTCCCAGTCTTCTAGCTTTCTCATTATGTATCTCCTTATTTCCCTGTTCTTTATTGTTTTCTTATAAATTAATCCCCTAATTTCCCCGCTATGGTGAGGTACAGCAGAAAAAAAAACCTGTAAGCTTGGGATAACTTCTCTGAAAAAAAAAAGAAACTCTGTGCTTTCACCCACCCAGAGTTGCTCCGGTTTTCGGTAATTTTTGGCCGCACAAATAACGGCAATTTTTCTCTCTGGATCAAAGCAATTTGCAGTACAAAGTATAAGGTTTTTCCGGAAATATAGCACCAAAGTTTATTTTTCGATCCAGTATTTTTGGCCTTGAACAGTAGAATGTGGTAGAATGTTTCACTACTTCTCAGCTATAAAAATTGACAGGCTAGATCCCATTCAGAAACAATACTTTAATGATTGCTCGAAAAAACTGTAAAATTTGGTACTAGACGTTTGGACCAACCTAGTAGCAAGCCAAGCAATCATCCGTTTCGGAAAAGCTGAGCGGTGGAAGCTTACCCGAGGCAATTGAGTTCGGTGTGTGTGCGTGTGTGCGAGCGTACGAATGCCGTCGTTGAGGCGACGGTCATAAACGAGACGACTCACCCACTTCAGAGCCGCCGAAAACATCCACACCACCACTGCTTTCGCGCATACATAGTTGGCGGGGTCGTGTGGAAAAATCGAGTTTGAACCGACGCATGTTCCGAAAAATCGAGTTTCCAAAAAAACGACCCATGGAAAATGGGGCGCGTTTTTTGGAAATTATCCACTCGGCAAAACATTCTGCTGCGGTCCTTCCGAATCTTTCCCCACACAAATCTATTCTGCTGCGGTCCTTCCGAACCACTCCAGCGAGATTTGGAAGGAAACGTTTTGCTGCGGTTCTTCCGAAAATTTTTATCTCTGTGTCTTTCGCTTCTTAACCACATAAGCGCGATCTCTTTCAGCTGCGGTCCTTCCGACAATTTGACTGAGTTCATTGAGAATGGGGCCCCTTAATCTCCCATTTTTTCAGAAAGTCATAACACAGTATCATCAACCCATTTTTCAGGATGGCTAGGACAAAACGGTACCTCACACAACTATTCTAGGATTTTCTTAAAACCGGGATTACAGTTTGGTCGATTTCAAACATGACTTCGAGAGACTTTTTTGGAGTATTCCTGAAACATGTCGACTGCGATTGCACTTTTAATGGCACACGGGTGCGATTTAAGATAAACTTTACTTTCTCATCTCATATATACATATAACAATTATTCAGCAGTAGGCCTATACCATTCAAAAATCTCTTGTACATGAACTACCTACTTACTACCCATAGACCATATTATCCGCCTAGAATCTATTGGATCTCGCATCTACTGCAGTTTTCATAGGAATCCATAGGGAAGTGAGGTACTGGACTAAAAAATTGATTTGTTAAGCTCTCTCACCGTCACAACCGGTCATCAAAGATCAGATATGAATATTTATGGCTTTTCAACAAACAATGTTGCGCCTGGATGTTTTAGTTTAGTGAAACCTTCAGTTCACTAATGAATAATACATATTGTAGCGCAAACCAAAATGAAAAATGCCAACTCAGGGCTAAATAGGTTCGAATACCACTACTACTTTGATTATTATATCAATTGTGTTATTTTCTAGAACCTATAAAAAAACTCGAATTTTCAAAAATGAGAAGACTGTTCTCTCTTATCCCCAAAAATCCAAAATTCCAGCCTAGTCGAGACCTAATTTTCGAATTCGAATAAAATTCAAGCATTATTCGGTCCTAGCAATAATGATAGTAATTTTGCGTGGAAATAAGCCCGTTTCGGGACGCCTATCCTTCTTGTATTGTGTAGCTTTTTCTAGATAGCAAAAATTTGATCCTTCAGAAATTAAAAAAACAAATCTCATCGGCAGCATTTCTGGAAGATTATAGAACACGTGAGCATAAAATTAGGAGAAAGATCCACAGATTTGCCAGCAATCGGTTGGACACAGCGAAAACACGGTACAATAGGAAAAATACTGTAAATAATGTATTTCGGAGCTTACTGAAATAAACATGTGCACTATACATATTTACACACTGTATAGTACTAAGTAAACATCTAAACAAATAGCTATGTCGTGACTATAACTATGCGGACCCTTAGCTTACCATATGTTCAATGATTCTCGATAAAATAGAGAAAATTAATCCTAATTTCGATAGACGCAGCTACATTTATACTTCTCCGCAGACTTTTCGAGACTCTTGCACTCTATCCTAGAGCAGAGATCCGTCAGTAGAGTGGGAAAACTGCTGAGAATTGGCTCATGGACCTTTTAAGGAAGTGAAATCCATGAAAGGCACAGACACTTCACTCCAGTCGTCGTCGTCAAAAACAAAATCACTAAGCAGCTGGGACATTGCCGTACGCTTGCGAAAACACAAGCGCGAACAATTTAGGCTCTTTCGATCGCGAACACAAGCGTAAGCTTGTTGCCCTCTGGTGAAAAAGCGTATTACTGGTTGAGTTGACGAAAACAAGAAACAATCATGAAGTGTGCACGACGTGTACAAGGGTATTGTTGTGATCGTTGAGGTTTTCCATGTGCATTTGAATGGGAAGTTGGCTAGAATTAAACGATTTTATTGAAAACCGTTATATGTACGGAGCATGGACGTAGGACTAGCTTTTCACTGGGCATCTTGATTATTAAAAACCCTCCAGATGCTCCGGAGCTCGAAAACAGAAGGGTGCCGACAAATTTCCTAAAATTTGTGATACATATAGACATGCAGTGGCTGGAAATGACATTTTCCAATAGGTTGTGCAGATACTGAGCGCAAAAAGCTGCTAGAAAAAACTTCAAGGGAATATTTTACAAATTTTTGTTGAGATTATTTGATCCAATGAAACCTTATGCTTCGTAATTTTACACCAACAGCTAGCTAAAACCTTAAATGGGTAATGCTTGACAAGCGGAACATCGTAAAGGTGGACAAATAACTACTCTGAAACTTTTATCGAGAATTTCACGGCCGCAACAATGCTTCGATGTTTTCCGAAAGCTATTTCGCCCCTGAAAAAAGACCATACAATGCGCAAAGCTTCAAGAGCAATTTGTATGTGTTTTTCCGACATCCGCATTATAAAACATGAATTCAGGAGAGTTCTACGTACCATTGTACGTCTGAATCGCTAAACGCTGGGATGTGAAAGCCGTGAGGAAGTATTTGAATCGAAAAACTTAGAAGTTTCTTTACATGAGGTAGGCTGTATCGATGAAAAAAAGAAGTCTCGATTATTATACAATGAAGCCATCACGTGTTCCTGCTCAAACGGAATCTGCTGCCGCGCGTTTCCAGCAATTTATTACCAGACTGCGGCGTGGGCGTGGCCTGACTGCAACCTAGACTTTCAGTAGGCTTGGAATGTCTGCAAATTGAAGAAAAGGTACAGGAAACTGCAAACGGCCCAGTGCAAGGTGCTGGACTGTGACGCTGCGTGGCACTACCGCTGACGGAAGCAGACAACCAGAGCCAGCATGCAGATCCCCTGCGCCTTTACCCAGAATAAAGCCGCGCCGCTGCCCCACCCCTTGTTCATGGAGCTTTTTTTTGGAGCTCCCTCCGAACCGAGAGCGCTTTGAGCTTGATTTCTTCACTTTTTTTGCGAAGAAATTTAAAAGGACCTTCCGTTTCAGAGATTGATTTTTTTAACATTGTCGAAAACTTAGGTCAAGGAAGCATCCACCTTAAAACCGGTTCGAATAGGAAAGGGATCTTTTTTTATTTCTTCAACAGATTTCTGTAGCTTAAGCAGTGCCAAAGATCTTTCCTGGCCCTTCCAGAAATATAAAAACTTCCCCTACTGCAATATGTGAGATATTAAAAAGCGTAGGAGCCTTAGCACTAGGAATAAAATCACTAATTTTAAAACACCCCAAATACACGGTGGTGCCCAGGAAGAATAGCACAGAGATGAGGTGGAAGCGACGGACGGTGAGGACCTCAGTTTGCTGCACGGCTCTCGCGTCGAACATGATGACCCACTTGGCCTATGGTCCATTCATTGAATTCAGCGGCTACGTTTTTTTTTTCGCATCGATGAAAAGACGGACAAGAGTGGAAAGATACAGAAGTCCATTTACGATTGTGCCGGAAGCTATTTTTCAAAAAGTCGCGTGGAAAATTGCTCGAAACCGGAAGAAATTATCGTCGAAAAACTTTTCTTATGAAAATCACACAGGGGAAGTCAAGTTGATGACTAAAACGAGTTTTCGTAAGCGGCAGCACTCAATGAAAATCAAAATGAACTTATTCGAGCATAGGTTACGTCCTCTGAATGCAAAAAAAATCTACTTTTGTATCGATTAGCTGTCCATATACATACTGAAAGCAGCCATGAGGAAGTGGGTAAGAGTAGCACCGGCTTGATCCTGAGCGACTTCGTTCCATGGCAGAAATAGGTCACCATCAGTGGCGGACGCAGGGGAGGGGGGCGCTCCCTCCCGAGAATGGGTTGGCAAATTTTTGGAATTACTTTACAATACATATAAAAGTCTTGTATTGGTTTATTTTTATTAGTTTATTTTTATTATCACTTTTAATATAAACTAGTCCCCCCTGCGCCTGCGCTCTAGAAACTTTTGTTGCACTACCATGATTTATAATAGAGGATTTTTATTAATTATTAATTGTTATAATTGAGGTTTTTATTAATTTTATTTTCCGTATGGGTCGCTAAAACGGCGGAGACCTCACTTTCTTTTCCCACCCCCCGCCCCCTCCCGCCCACTTTCTGCATCCGCTACTGGTCACCATCTAGGGATGTGATATTTCTGTGGTAGGATATTCAGGCCTCCGCCTCTATTTTCCACATTTGAAGCAGTCCAGTAGAAAAGACCTGGGCCTGGATGCATCAGTGAGATTACTCAGGGTAAACGTATTGACGGCCATGTTAGCAATGGATGAATTTGCGTGGTGTTAACACGTTTACCGGTGGTGATCTCAATGACGCATGCATCCACATATATGGAAGCAGCAATGGGTTACGCAGTATGCTTGCATCAACAGCCTGCAGCAGGTAGCTTCCGTTCTTTTTTCTTGTTTATCAACTAAATAATGTACTAGGTAGTTATTCAGTTCTTTGCCACGTCTGTTCAAAACACTATATCACTCACTCTGAGCTCATCTTATGAAAAATTTCCCAAACGACCAACGAATTCCGACCAATTTGCTGTAGTTCAACTTCAAATCCAGGATGCATGATCGCTTAGAGGGTGGGCATAGTGCATTAACAGCTAAAGCGAAACGATTGGCAAGAAAAGCTTGAATTATGATGATAAATGTTTACGTTTAAGGCAACAAAACCTGTTCTGGAACTAATAATGGTAGAGGAGAAACCTGTGAGCGTGTATTTCCTTTTTCTGAAGTTTTCAGAAGAGAAATCGATTTAGTCAAAAACATAGTGCCACATTTTCAAGAAATTTGAGGAATTATGAATGTCCGCTGTCTTCGTTGCCATACTTCTCGACCGTATTGAAATTTTTTGAAGTGGGTCAGCATTTGTATAAAGAGCGTTTCAATGCGGGCCTTGATGATGCATGAACCACTCACTTTCCACCAATTTCCAATTTTAAAGAAATTCGGAAGATGACAGACCAAAATTGTGGAATTTTCTCTTTCATGTTATATGTACAAACTTGGACAAACTTGGGATATCGCTGCTAGAATTGCAACAAATTCTATGTGGTATGTACGCTCAGAGAGAATTTGCCTTGGCACTTGGCCAAGTCCTAAAAAAACCACTCTTCGAAAATGCCACCGAACTTGGGTAACTGAACCAGAACCGAAGATGCCAATCAATCTTTCGACTGCACCCATTTCCAAATTTGGATTTGAATATCCTTTGGTAACTCATAACCAAAGCTTGACACTAGCAGAAAATTTCATGCTTCCTTGGACCAATCATTCCTTAGTGGACAAAGAATTCAAGAAATTCAACGGAAGTAAAATATGGATGGGCCGCCATTTGGACTCACAGCGAGCGGAACTCTTTAAAGAGAGCGTTGGTTATTTGTGTGATGGAAGGGGAGGAGTCATGATTAAGGAAAAAAATGCCTCTTTAGTTGATATCTTCAACTTTTCTTTTGACAAAAAAGTTTTATTTGCTCTGCAAACAAACATTTGTAATTCTTCAACCTCATAAATGTAAGGGACTAAACTAGCAGATAAAATCAACCGCTTATATACTCAAGCAAGTTACTACCCTGGTTCATGGAAATTCCAGAAAAATCCACTGAAAATATCTTTTCTTCAAGTTTTTCTTCAGTCTTACAATTGGCAACTTTGAGTACGTTATTTGTCAGGCAAGAGCATAATTTTTACTCTTTGATCGTACACAGATGATTTAGGTACAGTCGGGTCCGGCAGCCACTGCAAATGGGCGCCGGCGGGCGCCACCCTCCGGCGCCCCGGTATTAATGAGCTATAAATCACTCGAGCTTGGGAGAAAGCGAAGAAAAATACAATTTTAGTCCATAGTAGACAGAGTGCAGTGGATATGTTAAGGCTATAAAGCAGGGGACCATTTTCACAACTTCCACGTTTTTTCATTTTTGTGATTTTCATGGGGAAAGATTTCTGAACACAATGAGCGAAGCCAACTCTTCCATTTCCTGCTATAGTACACTGCTTCGCGAATACGAAAATGGCCGTTATTCTTCTATAGATGGACACAGTACTTCAGTTATTCCGTTTAATAATAAAGCTCATCCAATTCGGGATCCTCAGAAATAATTGAAATCCGTATAAATTGTTCCATATCCATTGCGAAGTAGTTCTACCGCTGTCATTTATCTTTCGTGGAGCAGTCCTTTACGGCGGAGTTACTCTCTCCCGGTTTCCCTCAACTCTGAAAAAGTGGTTTTTCACTATTACTTACACTATTACTATTACTTACACTTACACTTATCGTAGTTTATCTTCGAAATTTATGCAAAACGTTGCCGGATGCCTTCCTGGACTACCCGAAGGAGATCACGGGGGACGTTCCAAGCAGTGAACCCCAAACACTGCGATTCTTAACTCTGGATCTCCAACGGAGTGGAACCAGCGATAGGGACAGATTGCAATCTGCCACTCAAACCACTGAGCCATCCGGGCTACTTTTTATGTTGGAGTTTGTTAGATAACTGCAGCAGTCGTAGGCAGCATACTATATGTATTTGCAAAACGCGGGCACAGGGCAGGATTCGATCCCCTGACCACCATAACGTCGATCATTCGCTCAACCCACTGAGCTATGCGCGCACGCGAAGCATCATACAAATAGTGTCCAATCTTACTTACACTTACACTTATCGTAGTTCATCTTAGAAATTTAGGTGAAAAGGGAGTTGGGTGGGGCCACTCCTGTAAAGCCTAAGCCTAAGCCTTAAACCCATTCTTAAGCACAGGGTTAGGCTTATCTACCCTGTCTACTATGGACTAAAATTGTATTTTCTTCGCTTTCTCCCAAGCTCGAGTGATTTATGGCTCATTAATACCGGGGCGCCGGAAGGTGGCGGCGGCCGACGCCCGCCGGCGCCCATTTGCAGTGGCTGCCGGACCTGACTGTATAAAGCCTGGTTACCCCCCTTGTGCTCTGGTGAATATAATATAATACTTCAGTACCTTCGTCAGAGCTCGAAACTGGAAAGTAGGATATTTATTTATTTATTTATTTATATGCACGCTACGGTGCGCCAAGCCAAGTGCAGATAAAAAAGTAATTTAGAAAGCAGAGAATGACAGCTCAATTCAAACAAAAAAAAAGCTCAAACGTAGCATTAAATGAGGTGGAAATCATACGAGGAGAACAAAGGTTGTGAGCACCAACATCAGGACTAACTAATAAATGTAGTAATGAATCGAAAAACTTAAAAGGAACACGAAATGAAAAAAATCCTCACAAACCTAACAGAGAGAAGATACTGCATCAGAGATCATCAGGCAGGTTGTGTTTAGTCAACGGCTCAAAGAAGGAGTGATGGAACCATTTTTCCGGGCGGGTGGTGGCTTGTCGTGGATAAAAACGGCGCCTAGCTGTACCATTCCGATGGAGAAGGTGTGGTAAGACAGTTCTTCCAAGCAAGCCAGCACGGTGAAAGCAAGGGAGGAAGATCAAGTGAGTGACGTTAGGGAGACCGCCACTTCCCACGAGTAAAGACATGCATGGGAAATCCGACACCAGATTTTCGGATGTTAGGTATTCCCTAGCCCTAACAATCCGATGTCAGACTCACTTATTGAAGCCGTGCGGCTGTGGAAGAAACCAGCTCAGTATAGCACAAGGATGGAATGGCGAAACTCAAAAAAAAATGTCAGAAAGGCGCGGAGTGGTCGAAATCGACAAACTGTGCCTAATTCCCGAGAAATGGTAATCACCCAAACCTAAGGCAAACGTAATTTTTGCCCGAACGATCTTTATGCAGATAAAACTCTAGCGGACTAAAATAAAGAGGAAAAGAACAGAATAAAATAGGCAAAACAAGTTAAATAGGCAGGCTGGAAATGATCCTGACATAAAGGATAAATTGGCGTAGGAGGGCAACGGCGAAACGAGAGCGTCATGCTATCAGCAGCCGAGAAGGCGAACTGAAAAGAATCAGGATTCACTGATGCCAAGAACTCCTAATAAGTTAATTTTTCTTAGTCTATTCCGAAAAGCCGAAGGGGACGGTGAACTGAGAACATCATTCGGTAATAGTTGTAGCCACCTTGCACCACGCAAAAATAAAGTAGAGAATACCCTGGAATTAAATCTAGAGTTAACTTTTTTGTAGTCCAATGAAAACCCACCTGTTCGACCGCTGCACGGTCTGAAAACCCAGTATCTACTAGGCTTGAGTTTACAGTCCATGCGCAAAACCTTGAAACAAAAGACTAGGTCGTTAAATATGCGCCGATACAATAGGCTCTTCAATTTGAAGGTGTTGAGTCGCTGGTAGTAGCAGGGAATCAAGTGAGAACGGTAAGAGATGGCTGAACATCGATACAAGAGCATCCTAGTAAAGCATTGCTGCACTCTTTCCAAGGCTTTCTGTAGCCTGATCTTAGATGGGCTCCAAACTTGTGAACCATATTCAAGAATCGGACGAACATATGATTTGTATAGCTTCAGCATTAAAGATACATCATTGGAACGCACATTTCGGAATATCATGAAAAGAACACTAAACGACTTTTTAATAATATCGCTGATATGTGCATCAAAAGAAAGATCTGACTTGAAAAGAATACCAAGGTCCTTAACTTCATTGCACGTTTTAAGAGTTATGTCAGCAAATTTATAGTCTACATGGGTACCCCTGCCTATGTGGAAAACCACTGTTTTAGAGAGATTGACGGGTATCTCAAAAAGGTGAGCCCACTCCATCATGTTAGTTATAGACATCGAAAGCGCGTCGTGGATTACTGAGCAGTTCAGAGAATTGTATGATGCGTACACTTTTATATCATCAGCATACATACGGATATTGACAGACGGATGTGTCCGTAGTTTAACAGGGAGATCGTAGGTGTAGGCAAGAAACAAGAGGGGAGAGAGGACACCCCCCTGCGGGACGCCGCTCTCACAGCGATACCTCTCGGAAAAGGCATTACCAACCCTAACACACATAAATCTGTCGCTGAGATATGAACGAACCCACTCTACTAAATTATTTTTAACACCAAGCTGCTGGAGTTTCTGGAGGAGCTTGCTGTGACTAACTCTATCAAAAGCCTTTGATAGATCGAAGTAAATGACATCAGTGGAACATCCCTCATTAAGAGCCGTGGACCAGTCATGTAAACAATCGACAAGTTGAGTACAAGTCGAGGCACCAGAGGTAAAACCATGTTGTTCCACAGGTATCAGGTTGGATCTGTTGAGGTGACGCACCAGCTTTTCACGTACTAATCTCTCAAGGACTTTTACCGGTGTCGGGTTGATACTTATTGGTCTAAAATTCGAGACATGTTCAGGATTAGCAACTTTAGGGATGGCGGTAACAATGGCTTCCTTCCATAAGCATGGCACTTCCATTGATGTAAGGGAAATGCTGAACAAAATTGACAAAGGCTTGCACAAGGAACCTGCGCATTTCTTGTACACAATTTGTGGGATACCATCAAAAGGAATGAAGGTAGAAGGCTTGAGGCGCTTAAGCTGCTTATAGATATCAGCTGGGGAGATTAGTAGTTCGGAGTTATCCCAGAAGCTACTAGCTACAGCAGGTGGCTCGCTATCCTCATTTGTACTTTTCAGGAGGACGCTTGCGAAATACTCTGCTAAGGCATCAGCTTTTTGGTCATCGCGTGTGAGAAAGGAACCATTCTCCTGGCGTAATACTGGAATTCCATTAGTGCCACTTAATTTGCGTCGAATGTAGGAGAAGAGGTGGTATGTGTCAGAATTTCTCATATGACGACGTTCAAGGTTCGCATGGAACTTCCTGAGATGGTGCTCCAGCTGCAGAGAAACATTTTTGTATAACGGATCTCTCAGTGGATAGAGAGATGTGCGGAAAATTCTGTATCTCTGAGACATAAGGTTGGCTATGTGCTTTGGGTAGCGAATAACCTGCTGTCGTGGTAGAGTAAGAGGTACATACTTGCTTAGACCATTGTAGAGAATGGAGCAAAATTTTCTATAGGCATCGTCGACAGAAAGATAGTTTTGGAATACTTCCCACCAACTGACTGAAGATAAATAGTGCGAAAGTGCAGTGAAATTGGCTTTGCGGAAGTTTGGTAGAGGAACAGTCATAGGAGAAGTAAGAGTAGCACATAGTGAAAAGCACACGATGTTATGATCAGATGACGCTAGAGGAGCGATCACAGTTACGTCTTCTAATATAGGCTCAGAAGTGAGCACGATGTCAAGGGTAGAAAGACCACGTGTAGGGGTGCAGACGTGTTGAGATAAGGCGCAGCATTCAAAAAAGTCCAAGAACTTAAGAGAAATCGCGTTATTCGGGACCCTACTTGTTGCCGTCCAAACAATATCAAGGTTAAAATCGCCGAGAACCAGTAGCGGAATCGGGGTAGAACAGAGGTCAGAAAGAGTATCAATTAAAAGATCATCCTCATAAACGTTACTATTAGGAGGTCGATAAACAAGAATCATTCGGAATTCAAGCGAACAAGAAACCGAAATAGAGTCGAGGCAAAGCAAGTCAGCTTTGAGATCAGAAATGACATGTTTTTGCAAAAAGAACGTTTCTCTAGCGATGCAGCAGACACCCCCTCCTTTATTTCCCTTTCGATCAAATCTAAAAATTGTGTATGGTAAGCCTGCGAGAATTTCAGAATTAGCAATTTTCGGCGAAAGCCAACTCTCGGTGACGCACACTATGTCAGGATCATGAGTAATGAGTAGATATTGGAGATGATAGATTTTGTTAGCAAGACTGCGGGCGTTGATGAGGTAACATTTCAGCTTCTTAAGACCAGACGGAGGAACGAGGCCTTTCATGCGTTTCCCGGCTTGTTCTGTTTAGGGAGTTCGTGGATGTTCTTCAACTCACCTCGGTAAACGACCCAAGTACGAGCGTTAAGCTTGTTATTACGCTCCCTGGCTTCTGTGTCAAACGCTTTTTGCTTTTCCTACATGCTGTATTTCTTTGAGAATTTATTTTTGGAGTAACACGAAAAAAGAAAGGAGGAGAATGGTTTGCTTGTGCTCGAATGATGTTTGGCTCGTAGGAAGGATGCATGAAATTACTTGCCGCTTCGAGTAGCAGCAAAGTACACCTGTGTTCAAAGACATGGGTCAGAATTCGCATAGGACTTATGCTTATAAAATGAGCATTCTTTTCAGTGGAAAGGATGCACTTTCTTTTTTCATTCAAGTCACAAAAAGTGCACAGTGTTAAAGAATCGGTGAGCTCGTAAACTGATTTCCAGAGTCTAAATCAGAGTAGTTTATTTGGTAACTTCAGCATAAATTTAAGGTGGAAACAATTTGTAATTACGGCAGTAAAGATCCGTCCACACAAGTTGGTGCTGAAGGAAACGTGGTCCAAACGCTTTGGATCCTTCATTCCGGTTGCACGGAGCGGTCGTGAGCAGTTCTGGGATCAGTGACTGACGGCCCCAGCATGAGCGAGATGTTCATGGGTCGCAGTGAAAACGGAACCCACTTTGAAAAACCAGAGATTTACGAAGCCTCTTCGAAAACTGTGATATCAGGGCATGGACATATGGCAAAAATCAATATAGAAATACAGATTTGCCCGGACTCGGATGTTTAAAAGATAACAGTGATAGAGGTATTTATTTTTTGTACTCGTTATGTTACACCACGTTAATGTATAGATATTAGGTTGGTTCAAAAGTCTTGCATCTAATTTCATACTTTTTTCAAAGAATGCTAAGTTTATCGTAACCAGATATCTATGAACAAAATAATTACCTTCATGATTCACGAGGTATGGCCAACGCTTCACTAGAGCATCAGCTCCAGAATTCAAGAACTCTGGCAGCTGCGAGTCCGAGAATCTTGAAATCTCATTTTTCGGTTTAGTCCGATCATCAAATTTCTTTTCTCGTAGGTGCAGCTTCAGGGTTCCGAACAAGTCGTATTCAGACGGAGATAAATCAGGAGAATAAGGGGATAAATCAGGAGAATAAGCATGGTGCGGTAGAATTTCTTAAACTAGTTTGGCAGTTTTTTGGCGAGTAAGCTTTGCCAGGTGGAGTCGGGCGTTGTCATGAAGTGGAGCAAAATGTCCAATTTTCTGGCTCCAGGCGAGTTACGTCTGAGTCAAGAAGAATAAAACTAAGCAATCACGGTCGCCCAGTCGTCAGCACTTATCGGTGCAGCATTCCCTCGAAATTCCACCAAAAACACAGAAAAACCCTCTTTCGTGCATTTTCCTTTCGGCTGTTTTGCAGATGGTTCGTTACGCGGGAATCAACCTTTCTCTCCTGTATGGTTAGCAAACAGCACCCAACCCTCCTCTCCAGTAATGAGTTGGCGGAGAAAGCTTCTCCTGTGTGCACGCAGCAGCAAAGACTGACAACACTAAGTCTTGCAAGATACTCAGTTAGTGGGGGACCCAACTCGTTATCAGTTTTCTGTAAACCAGCGCTTCGGGATGTCTGGAGGTTATTGTACGGCCGCAGCTAGCTGTATTCTACATTTCACATGTGGTGGCATTTTGATTCAAAGTCTATGGAATTTCAGATCCTAAAATATATCTTGATGCAAAATTTTCGGACCAACCTAATACAATTAGAGTATAGTCAACAAATGATGTTGATTATATGGACAGTGGGTCAACTGAATCCGCTTGTTTGTTGCCAGAGCTGAAAACCTACAGGAAGGATTTTACGAAGTTGTTGTGATAGAATCGATGAGTACATATGTGAGCTCCTTCTTAATTAAAACATTAGGAATTGTTGAAAGAACCGTAACGATAGTGAAGACCACTTTCACAAGTAACACTGTCTAGTATCCCCTTTGAAGTCCCTCTTCGTGCATCTTGGCTTACCTGCTAAGGGTAGTGCACAGTTGATGCACTTATTCTTCCAAAACACTAGGTGTAAGCCGTCCAAATCCACTCTTCACTTCTGATTACTCATAAGAAATGGATGGACGCTACACGTGTGTCATGCAAGAGGCACGCAATCCGTTGACATGGGAACGCTGCATGTTTTTGCAGAGATTTCCGCCCTATCATCTGCTTAACACTTTTTTTTATTTGCATGTGTGTACAAAGAAGTGATCTAGTCGTGTTTATTTTGTTCGTAGGCCCCTTTCCCCTAGGACCACATGTAGCACGATGTAAAACTATAAAATAATGTAGAATTACTCGGTTATTTTGGAGCTTATTCTTACATTTAAAAGCATGTGCATACTCACTAGCACAAGAAAGTCATTTCCTAAGGCTATGCATTTTTTTCTCGCTAAAATTGTGTATGTACGGGTTATGTTAAATGCTGATCAAGAGGTTTCTAACCATTCCGTACGGCAAAGCCATTTTGTAGGGGTGCGGTAGGTGGCTGCGGTTGATTTTTTGGCAAGGTTAACAGGGGTCAGAGCAGCTAGCTAAACTCTGCTACAACAAAACATCCTACGCTAGCAACACTCACTCCTTCCAGCATCTCTAAGCCTTTCTAAAGCATCAGTCATTACGTAATATCCTTTATTTCATCTTTGACCAATTACAAACCACGTGATGCACATGGTGCTTCACGACCTCTCGGCCCCATTTAGTCATGAGATGGACACGGTGAAGATGGTTTCCAACACAGTTTTCAGCATGAAAATTGCACTTTTTTCCTTCCTCAATGCTACATTATTTAATACGGAAAACAACGGATCAGATTGACCCATCCAGAGCTCAAACATATATTCCACCCACCCCCACCCCCATACAAAACGTGCTTTGTCCGCGATGTCTTAAGCCTTTCGCAGTTTTCTACGTAAATAGTCTGGCGACTCTCATTTCTGCGGTCTTCTAATTTCCCGCCTGAGTTTGCAATTTCCAAGAATTCAATAGAATAAAAAGCTAATCTTTATTTGCCATCCTATTCCATACAGCGACGGCTATCCCTCTTTGGAAATCCTGTGAAAAAGTTGGAGATTTCAAGGCCCGGATGCATCACTGAGATTACCCAGGTAAGAAATGTTGGAGCTCGTGTTAGCGATGAATGAAATAAGGGTATTAGCATTCTACCCTGGGTAATCTCAACGATCTATTTACCTTGAAATTAAAATTCCCTTACAGTGTCTCAAATATCTGTGAGCCTAAAATTCCAGTTGTACTTAGAGAGCTACTTACGTAGCTCACCAATAAACTTATTTATGCTCAAAATTCAAGGAAAAGAGAGGCCTATTTGAATAAAATAAATTTGATGTGAGGGGGAAAGCACCATAGACAGCTCATTGAATACCTCTCATTTACATTTTTTTTCATAAAACGACGATTCCGGTGCAAGTGCAGCTGGCATTTTTGCGTTTGTTGGTGGATTCTATAGCTGATATTCATTTACAGCCCATTTTTTACTCCTTGGAACTGCTGGGATCCACCATGAAAATACTTAATTATCTCTAGCCTCAGTACATATTCCCCGATACCCGTCCGACAAGCCAGTTCCTTTCTATCAACTAACAAAAGAACAGTTCCAACAAGCTCAGGAAGGCACAGGAAGGCAAATCTTCCCTGAGTTTGAGGTGGCAAACCTTCAATTTTCCCTTTTTCAAGCGATTGAGATATATCTAGGCGAATTTCGATAGACATTCGTTGCAAATTCAGTTGCTTTTTTCTCTGTTCTTCGTTACCTTTATTTCCAGAATTTTACAACGCTGTAGTCTTGACAAAAGGTATAACTCCGATGGTTAGCAGAGACCGTCGCTAGTAATACGAGCTGAACTTGGCCTAGAGCCTACAATTCGGAGGTTTTCGAGAAAAGGAAGACCGATATCGCCAGCTTTATGTGGTTATGTTTGGCAAATTTCTTTCTGTGGAAAGCGCGTCCCTGGAGAAAATGGAGGCTAGGTTGTTTAAGCCTGCCATCCTGAAAAAAATGAAGTTAATTATCGCTTCGCACTCTTCGTCTCTTCTCGCTTTCATAGCACCTAGAGCATAGCACTTCTCCTTTTCCAAAAGGAATTTTACGGATAGTGCCAGCTTCCTGACGCCATTGGTTTGCAAGTTTCACCTTACGTAGATTTATCGAATATCTACTATATTTTCTGAATTTACAACGTTAGTTGTACATCTTTCATACTCATGAAAACATTTTCTCCAATATTATGTCTTATCGCCAGTAAATCCATGGAGATGACGTGGTTAATAGGGATTAGCGTCGTATTACGTAAAATGAAATGTGGGAACAGGAATAGCGCTCCTACTGTTTACCTCCCAACATGAATTGGGCATGTTATTTATACTTCATTTACCTGAAAAAAAGACCGAGATCTTTGTTTTACCTCATTCCTTGCTTACACAAACGTCAAATTATTCTGCGATTTGTTCAACTCACTCCAAAATTATGACGTTGTGGAGAGTTTTCTTACCCGTATAATAATCCCGTTCGCACAAGGAACGTATCTCTGCAAAGAAAATGACGACAGTAAATACGTACACGGATGTTGTTGTTCCATAATTTAGACGTCATGTCAGAAAACAAGGAAGATTGTTGTTGTTGTGATTCTTCTACCATGTCACCCATTATTAGTTTGACATTTTGTTAGGATTGCGTAGGATTGCGTAGCAAGCCATAATAGTTCTGCAGGCTCGGCCCAGAGCTAAAAAGTGCGAAACAGTATTTTCAATGGAAAAACGATAAATGTGATAGGTTTAGGCATAAACTGGCGTTATTAATGGAAGAACAATTGTTTGAGGCTACAAGGTTACCTACTTGTTACTTAATAACCATATACTTCCCCTCCCTCAGCCGTTGCGAAGTAAGCCGGTCCTCCAGATTCTCTCCGAATTCTCGCCAACCGTTGGCTGCACAAATATTGCCATCATCTTCCGAATGTTTCTTCAGTCTTTTTCCTACAACTATCCGTGAGTTTCCCTCACGGTCTGGAATACTTAGTTCCTGAAGAATAAGTAGAATACTGGTGATAGATAAAGCTGCTTTAGAGGATTAGCACATCCAAATTAGCCATCATATATGTTTTTTGGTACATTTTGGCTCCATCCCCATTCCTTCTGGCGATCCTCCTCATTCTATAATACAAGCGTTTACAGAGCTGGAATAGGAAGATTACTCATTTTAGAACAGATGCCGCCGTGAAAAGATTTAAGCGAACTGTTGAGGGTATCCGCTTAATACATACGAAATCACCATTCCTGGTAGAAGACTAAGACTACATCGTTTACGGACATCTGATACCCAGCCTCATTTTTGACCAATCGCAGCGGGCGCATGGGATGGTCCTTCTTGGCATTTCTTGCATAAATTGACGTTGAAAGGCAATCCAGTTGTTCAGCCAAAGGTTTTCAGGTTTTGGAAAAGCCTCAAAAAAGTTCCATGGATATCCTAAAACTGTATAGGACCCTTATCCCATTCAAAACAACTTGCTGAAGAACAGCTAGGGCTTATCAATGCAGGAGTATCTCAGTACTGAGTCCACAGATAGCTTCAACCAGAACTTCTTCTACTGCACGTCTTCTGATCGACCCTGGGCGCCATGGAAAGAGTTTCAAGCTTGTTGAATAGAATTATGTGAGCAAATGTTTTGAAATGAATTCTTTCGTACTGTCTGCTGTTTGAATCTGGCCTGTCAAGCTCTCCAATGATTCGGTATTACGTAGATGTCCCGTAACCTAGCTATATAATAACATTACTTGCTTGATAAATGAAAATAGTCACCATTCACACGTTTCTGCATAAAGTAGAATTCCTGGATCATTGGCTTAATGGTAATGCACGTAAATAGCATAATTGTCGTTGCCGAAGATCTCTCTAGCCTGCTTGACCTTTCGCGTTATTGTACGTTTGCAGAAGGCTTCTACTACGTAGTCATTGACGTATGTACGTGTTTACCTACGTATGCACGGAAAAACACGCCCATTTCCCTTGCTGAATCCTACCAGGAGCGGCATTGAGATTACCTAGCGTAAATTATAAGCATAAAGATGGGTAATTATATTTGTAGAAGAATGGTAAAAAAAATGAGTGATAATTATATCAAAGAAGAGTATTTAAAACTCCCAAATTTACACATCGTTAACAGGAGCGCTAACGTGTTTACCCTGGGTAATCTCAATTCGATGCATCCTGGCCGGGCATAAACCTCCTAGTTGTTCCCTGCTCATATGGCTTCCCACATGAAAAGCAATATGGCCGGGCAATGGCTGTGGTGAAATTGCCTCAAAGACGAAATTTCGTTGGTTTTTGCGCAAATTCAATGAACCAAAGTACGCAGCACCCCATAAACGGCGTTATTTCGAGAATTTCAGGAATGTTCTGGAAGGGCTATTGGTCTTGTGAGGTTAATTAAACATTTTAGCCTCATTCATAGGAGTAATTCCCTTCAGCTCTCGCAATATACTGCCATTCCATACACGTCATCTGTGAAGTCCTTGGCCTAATCCCTCTGAATAAGTGAACTTCGTGGATTCTGTTTGACTTTCTCATGGCAGTAATGCCGTGTCATCGTGGGTAAAATTCTATTGTAAACATAGGTATTGATCTTTGTAATGATAGCCTAACTCCGGTTACTCAGGTCAGGGATAGCGTCAGTGGGTTAATATTAAGCAAATGAATCTTTCTGGAGTAGTGAGCACTGCTCGACACAACAGTGGCAAGCCAGGGGGAGGAGGGAAGGTGGGAAAAAAGCGGCTCCTCCACCATTTCGTGGACCCGGGTGGAATAATAAAAATGCTGGAGATATTAATTTCAATACTAAATGATAAAGAAATAAATATAAAAATAGCAGTGAAACTGAACAATTCAAAATAAACTAATAGGAAATCTTCAATTGTTTTATAAAGTAAGTAATCGAAACCGCCAGCGGAGGACGCGGGTCCCGCCGCGAAACCCTGAAAACGCTGTGTAAGCCGCTCGTTTTCAGTGATTGTATCCATTTTCCACCATCGGGGCGTTATGGCGGTTTGTTGAGAGGGTTTCGGAAATATGGCGGCCCATTCCCGACGTGGCCTCCCTCTCCGTCTCCTCCTCGCCCCCCGCCCCCGCCTCCTGGGTCCGGCACTTGTCTGGAGTCCACTAGTGGTACAGTTATCTTTTTTTTTTTGACATTTTTCCGACAGCGGTGTAACTGTGGCAACTATCCCTGTAGCAAACAGTTCAGCTATGGCTAAAACTGGGTAGACAGTCGCGATCTGCAGTACCATTACCCTAATAAATTCTATCTAGACAACCCGACCCCGCTTACCACCTTTATTCCTCTGACGACCAGTTGTGCTACGCAGTTTCAGCAGTTCTCCTCGATGTTTCTTCGAAGCGACACGCCGTCCTCCGTTTATCAGCCACATTCATCGAATTCATGTCTGCTCAACGAACGCCACTTCATCAGTTATTTCACCGCTTTGCACCTCTTCAGCAGCTTCACAGCACTCTTCTTTAGTCGTCTTCAGTACCAGATGACGTGATTGAGGAAAACGGGGCGGGGTCTGGTAGTTTCTGCTCTCTCGAATGCTTGTTGTCGTAATAAGCCAAATTATAAGCTGTCAGCGGGGTGTTCGATGATCCCTATTAATGATGTGTGACTTTGCAAAGTTTGCTGCGAGATTGATAATTGGACTTTGCCAATAGCGCTATCTTCTATTGGTCTACTTGGTTTCTGAGGATATACATGGAAAGTAAGTAGGAGTTAATCACTTCATGTCTTAGCTCTTTTCCAAAAATTTAGTGGAAGCTCATGGATTTTCCTTCTTATCCCTTCCTTGATGTTATCGGCGTAGGGAGAAAGGTGAGCGAACCATGACCGCAAGTCCTACGAATTAAATCAACGAATTCTTCATATGGATCATCCCAACAGGTGACCTCTGACATCAGAAACATCAGAAGCACTTCTGATTTATTCTGAGAATTTTAACTTGGGACTCACCTCTAATTCTTGGATCTCCAAAATTTGTGTTCAGGCATCCTTACTCAAATTCTCCAGTAGGCTATACTGTTTTTAAATATTTATATTATCATATAAATTATTATTCAAAAATTCTAAAATTATTATACATTTCGGTTACACTGAATCATTTTTGCGAAGCGCTTTGTGGCCAGGTACGTAGCAGGCAATTTTTCGTATCCTGGGCGAGGATTCATGAACGCATAACCAAGGGGAACAAGGCAAGCAAACCAACTTTTGTGTCCTGCGTCTCCTAGCATTACATAGTCTATACGAAAATCTACCAAGCTAGTCATAGTTGGTTTGTTGGGTTACGGTTTCATGAATCCCAACCCTGGCCTGAAACTAACCTGATTTTCCAAATTTTTCGAAAAGAACTGAAGAGTTGGCAAATAACTCAATCGGGAGAAGACCAGCTCCTGGACGTTCAGGAATACACAGATCGCTTGCCTTGGCCTCTTCTGGCTTTGAATTATGCCTGAAACGGGGAAATTAGACCATATTTCTTGGTTTTCCATTGTTTTTACACCTCCCTTCCCTATAATTTTGTTAGACTTTTGCTTCTTGAGGGATATTTGTTATTTAAGTTTATTTTTCTGGGTTCTGGGAATCTTAGAGACATTGCCACTCATCCTTTTCACTCTTGATCCTTACCGTTTCCTCTGAATATGCCTGACGTATAGATCAGCTGTCAACAGTAGATCAGATTAATCGTTAAGGTTCAGTTGTGGCGCGAAACTCAAGTGGCGACAGCTGTTTTCCTGAAATTCTTAGTTTTTCTTGGCTTTTTAAAAATTTTCTTGCTCTATGCTTATTAGTAAATCGTTTTTCCACCTTTACTATGATTTTGGACAAATTTGAAATTCCATAGTTTTTTTTTATCCCTGGATATTTCCAACTAGGTCTTATTTGCCTCTGGACCTGCTTGTAATGTGACGTGTATTGGAAATTCACAACCACGGAGCTGTTCCTTCCAAGGTTAAATTAACATTGGAAAGGCTCCCATTTTTTTTTTCTTTTTTCTCCATGGATACTGGGGCGAGAAAGTAGTGACTGACCGTTAAGAAGCTTTCTGAGCCATTCAACCATCAAAGTTTTTCTCTCACAAAGATTTCATTTACAGCTTTTTTCTCATTCTTTTTCATTTTATTCACGTGCGTACATGGTAATTACCTTGCTCTTCCACTACATATAGATATATCTCGCAAAAACGCATCCATTGATAATTTGTGAAAGTAAATCCTTGACTGGAGAGAACATCAATTTTTGAAAGTGATGTCTGTAATCCTTGAAATTTCTTAAATTGCTCCATTCTTATGCTTGTTTGATTAGCAAATTGACAATCAGGTATTTGATTTCTTTCACTTTAAGACGCTTAGTCGTTACATGCTTCAGTTCTTCAAAGCTGCCTATCTGACAGGACACAAAGTACAGAAGCGGCTACTGCTGTACGAATCTAATTGTAATGATTACATTTTTTCCTTTGTGTTTATTTCCTTCTAATAATCCAGTATAAACTACTTTTTTTTGTTCCACGAGCTTAAACACCGCTATCAAATTCCATCCATTCTCTCTTGCAGGATGCCCACTAGGCTATCTTTGTTTTTCACTGTATTTCATGTGGCCATTTATATCGGGATAACCTGGTTCGGACATTAGTAATTCATTTTTATAATTCATGGATACCTCTTCCAGTCTGGAAGATCTAACTAAACAAGGTGAGCACACCTTGAAGAAGTAAACTTATCCATTATCCACGAATACCTTCACGTACTGGAAAAACGATAATGAGTGAGTGGAAGTCGCTCTTTTCAAGGAATAAATTAACGAAATTTGCGCAGAAATGTATGTACTAAATAGTTAACAAACAAACAACAAAATAAAAAGTTAGCAGCGTCGTTCGGGTCCCGACCACTGGAATTGATGCATTTCAAAGTCCTTTCGAGACACCTTAGCCAGAAAATTTTAGATGTCTTCGCATTTCCCTCCAGAAATATTGATTTTTTTTGAGGTGGCATAGTATCCCAGCCCTGGAAGACGCCTTCTCCGGGTTCCGTTATTAACACCGTATCATGACTGTGCGAAAAAGCAACCTGCATTTTAGTCGAAAAAGTAGATACTTCTGCCATTTGTGATGCCCAACGCATTCAGAATCGTGAAAGCATTTACGTTTACTCAATTTCCTCAAAAATAAGCTTAACGATTGGTTTTTACTATCTTAAAGAACGGTGATAATTCCTCATCACAATGTCTTCGTTGTTTCTTTTAATAACTAATTCATGAAGCGTCAATTTATTTGAAAGGTGTAGCTTCTCTCTGGTCCTTCACCCTCTTGAGAGGATTTATTGCCCTGGGATCGGTCTCAAATGGGGTAACATTTGTCCAATTCGAGCTTATCCCCCATAGCAGAATAATGTGCACTTTTTCCGAGCATCCTTCATCGTCGCGTTCGTTTCATTGCCGTAAGAATAAAATCGCGCCTGATGGATCGTATTCGAGGCACGGACAGCCTGATTATGTCCATATTGCGTGCTGGAACGTCAGGAAAAAACCCCATTGATGTATTATTGTGGGAAAGAAGAACGAGCAAATTTATCGCCTGGAATATTCGACGTTTTTTTTAAGCGCTGACAATTGGAAGCTGGTTCGTACTATTTTTGAAAATTTTTATGGATATTTGACGCAGTTGAGGAAGAAATTAGCTCAAAACACACGAAATGATGCATGAAAGTGCTGAATTTAGGAGACGTTTGAATTAATTCCTTATATCAGAACTCGTCTGATTACTCACACCATAGAATATTTTTACATTTTTTAAAAACATTTTTGCATTTTTTTCTTTCGGTACAATGTCAGGGTAGACCTAACCACTCCATTCATTCGTTCATTCATTCATTCATTCATTCATTCATTCAATAGCTCATTCATTCGTTCATTCATCCAATCTCTCATTCATTCATTCACTCATTTCTTCAATTACACGGTTTGGTCCAGTCACGCAGTGGGCGCAGCCTTACAATAACAGTGGTAGGAGGAGCTTAAGACTGCCGCACGCAGACCAAATGCGTGCGCATATCATCCGTCCGATTTCGGGTTCCGCATTTGCTGTATTCGTAGCACTGGCGCATGTCGTCCACATCCTTAATTCATGCAATCTCGCATGGACCGTAGCACTTGTAACTGCATGAGCGTGGCGTCCTTCTAGCTGTGAATGTCCACGGGCCATTTTAAGGGGATCCGCAGAGCTCATGGACCATTTTTTGCATTGTATCCAGAGAAAATCTCAGCTTGACCCTGGAACATCGGTGGTACATTTTACAATGTTCCAAGAAAGTCTCACTTCATTCCTCGTTAACATTTTCCCTGGAGATTTAAGAGAAAGTTATGACTTCCATAAAATACCTTTTGCTCTTTAAATACGCAGGTACCAGTTCTGTTTATTCGATTATTCGGTGGTGGACCAGTTCCCATTCTACATTCATCATTCTACCCTGGTTAACGCATCTTTTTTCGCCAAGAATTCCATACGGACTTCTTCGTCATGCTTACGGATTCCATGCATCTCGCTTACGATCACAGCGACATTTGGGAACAGATTAACATTCTCGTAAGCAGAGCAGACGACGCTGTACACATCAGGATCACTGCAAAGCACTAATACCCCATTTCCTAAAGAAAAGTATAGACAAGAGTATAGATTCATTTCTAGAATCTAGCAATTTAAAGCAATTACTTTAACATTTATCTATGGAAATGCAATTCCTATCTGTAGTGAGATCAATTTCTCTAGGAGCTCCTAATTTTTTCCCTCTTAAATGCTGAACAGCATCGTCCGTTGCCTAAGTTATTTACCTGTTACTGCTTCGATTCACTTTTTTCCAGTGTTTCTCGTTTTTGCGCCATGTTTTCCTTCAGCAAAGTGGTTTCCGCGAAGAAATTAACGGTTTTTTAGGCATTGTAACCGTTACAGCCTTACTAAAAGGGAGTACTGTTAGAAACGTTGAAACCATGCCAACTTCGACCCCAAAATTTTCAGGAAAAAACCCCTTATTAAATACGGAGGAGTGGCCCATATTTCTTGGGATCAGAATGGATTTGATATCTGTTTTGTGCTGTAGAACGATTTTGGGTTTTTGCACGGTTATAATATAAAAGTAGTGCGGAAAACGCTGTCTCCAGAATTTTCTATAACAGCTCGCCAATCCAATATTCGCTGTGTTAAATAGATTTCCACGAATTCTTCAAGACTATAGGCGTTCTTCGGAGTTGAATTTGCGCTGTATTAAAACATGCGGTAGGGTAACCCACTGCATCATTGAGAAAATGAGTTGGTGACGCGATCATGTCACGACTGAGTCAAGGTGACGTCTGGTTAACCGTCAGCAGCTCCCCTCAGCAATCAGGTCACGTCATCTGGTGGTTACTGCTCCTTTGAGGTGTTTTTCGTTGTTTCACGTTATTTACTGGGAGCCACTAGAAACCACGCAGCTGAAATTAGCTGCTCCTGACAATTTGTCCTCATTTTTCCAGAATTCCAGTACGTCTATGGCGGCTACGATTCACGCTATGAACTCATAAGAGTCAGATAAGAGTGCAAACCTCTAAACGCGGGTTCACGAGCCATGGGTGACGTCGTCGGTTTCTGTGAAAGTACGCGCCACCTCATTTTGCAGAGTTGTCAGGCTGAATACATACAACAGCAGCAGCCGGTGCATACCGTTTCCACAGCAACTAAAAGCCTCAGGCCACAGGAAAAAATACACTTTATTTCGCATCCATTTCACAGCACAGAGCTTCTCACTTGTTTACCCGAGTTTTCCACTTACCTGGGTAGTTACCCTGGCCTGTTATATTTTTGTTCCTTGCAAATTTAGTCTTTTCAGCTGTTTCCTGATGAAGGTTTTTTTTTCCTTTTCAAGCTTTTTTTGCATTTCTCTAAAGCAACAAAGCATTTCTTTTCAAAATTATGGATTGGATGAGTTTCCTATCCATACGACGGATTCCAATTTCAATTTCATTGCAGTACAAAATAACTGCGTAGATTTCTCATGCTTGGAGCCTTTTTAAACGAGAATGCACTTCTTCTTATTACTAGTTTTACTTTAATTATAATTATTTGTTCAAATTTTCGAATTCTTATAGGCAAGCTGAAATCCCATTAGTGAATCATACCGTGATTAACTGGAATGACAGCTACAACAAAAAGCAAGGGGATAATTAGATGCAGAAGTACATAATCAAGTTGCGCTCATCTTGGGCATTTATAGTGGCCTGTAAAAGAATGTAATTCGCACAAAACACACTTCATTCTAAGATTCTTTAGCAAAAAGCCTCAATCAAAAAATTACCAATAGATTCTATCAGTTGAGCTTCCTCACCCTTCACAGTTTAAACGAGACTCCTCTTGGAGAATTTCGCCATGGTTTGAATTGGAATAAACGCTCAGCTAAGCCCCAATTTTTTTCGCTGTTTTTGCACTTTGCTCTACAAGACAAGCTTCGTAGCCGGAACCATATTGCGGCTTGATGAGGATAATTCTTGGTTACGTGATGAGCAAGTCTGAGCCTCCTATCTTTTTTTCATCAATTTTCTTGTTCGATGTTTCTCCAAGCGAGCAAAAAACCTAATCGTGAAAAAAAATTCTTGTTATCTTACTTTCACAAGATGATAGTGGAGTGAGTGGTCCACGTGGTTAAATTTTTGTGGGCAGAGATATTTATTCATTTATTTATCTATTTATTACTCACATAAGCCTGATCCATCATTAAGTGGTGAACGTTAGGATGAACAGAATCCATAAAAGACAAAACATGAACACAGTTAGAAAAGAAGTAAAGAGTGATAACTGGAATTGCACAAAAAAATGTATACTAATATATGCCACATTTCCTTGTCAGAAGTTCAGGCCTCTCACGTCAGGCCATTCCTTCCATATTATACCATGAAAACAACATAATCTTGCTTTCGTGGACACTGGATTTGGAGCCGGGCTACGTGGCCCTCTGAGCCGCAGCGATTTTCTGTCTATGCTTTTGTAATACGGTCGTCTCTCTTTCGGTATTTAACATGTTCCAAAAAGTCTGCAATTCTGGCAAGAATTTGTTTGATGGCGATCCTTTCACATTTCCAGGACTTCCAGTCTCCACTTTCTTTTTAATTCAAAATTTGGAGTTCGCTGAACAATCCATATACCCATAAATGCTCACTAAATTTTCCTCTGTGGTCCCTCAAACAGCTGAGCATAAATTCTCAACAAATTACCAATGAAAATGAAAAAACAACGTGCATCCATAGTAATACATCCCACCAAATTAACCACTGCCTTTATGCACCTGTAGGGGGAGGTTATTGTTGCAAGTGAAAAAATTTGATAGACCAGGCTGAGGGACTATTTTGCTCTGAAATTTCGTCTTCGATTTTGAAAATTTGCAGCCTGCTTCCAAGTGTGTGGTTCGTTTCAGCGAGAATGGCAGCAGAGGAGAAATTAGAGAAGGCAGAGGACAAACACAGACAGAATGCATAAATCCTCACTGCTATCGATCTTGTGATTATCTTTAATACATAGCATCGACCGCTATGATCAAATTTATTCATTGGTAATTTAGTAGTAGAGAAATCAATGGTAACAGAAGAATTCTAGGGCCTAAGTGCGCGAATTCTATCACGTAAGGAAATGGCTTGGTCTCTGGGAGGCTGTACAGTTTTCTGAGAGTTGAGAGCATAAGGTAAAGTTAAGTAGATGTGAAAAAACTGCTGGAAGTACGAACGTCTCTCACAACTTTTCCTTTCGTTCTGGACACCCCTCCTCTTTTCCCTCCGAACTATTCGGCACCTTCAAGTGCGTACCTCCCTAAACAGGCTTGCAGTGTTGATAGCCACTTCCTTTTTTTTGCCAGGAAATCCGGCTACTTCATTGATCCTCACCTCTTCCCCTGTAAGCATTGCGTGTTCATTAGTGAGGTTAAGTACGCCTCGATAACTATGCTACGATAACAATTATCGAATTTTTTTAAACCTCATGTTGTGTTCAATTTGCTCTAAAGTTAGAGCCAAAAATAAAAAATAATAAATAAGTAAATAAAACGTGACTGCGACCCTCCCTCTCCTCGAACGATGGTAACTGCGCTTGCGAGCGCTTCCCTTTCTGTTTCTCTGTTCCCGAATTCATTTTCTTCTCCTAAAGAGGCTGCTTTGCTCGCTTTGCTGAACCAGTCGCGGTCACTCTGCGACAACAGACGGTGTGTTTTTACGTGTTTACTCTTCTCATCGTATGGAGTATAACCGTCACAGAAGTTGTTCTTCTTCTATCGCGCCAGCAAATAGTCAAGTGTTCTGTTATCGTCGTCATCAGCGACGTCGTTCGACCGTTCGTTCGTTGTCTTGTCGGCCGGACGCGCGCTCGAAACCGGTGGCGTAAGCGGCGACGACGACAGTGTCTTCTCCGCGCTATGTCCGCGGTCATTTCACGCCTCGAACAAGCGGGGAGAAGTCTTTGACCTTTGATCTTTGCTCTTTTGTACGTTGGTTGCGTTGGTGTAGACTAGTTCTAATTATTACCAGTTTGTCTTCTACTAACTTCTTCCAAATGTTTTTATTATTGGGTTGCATATGTCCTGTCCCTGTTGGCAACACTTGGCTTCGAATCAAACGACTTCAAAGAATGTTAAAACGTAAATAATTCATGAAATAAACACCATGTAACAGTATGTAAGCAGAATTTACATGTTGCAAAGGAAACAAACGCGCCGCACGCAAAGTATCTTTATTGATTGCCACAGAAGTTTGGCCGCATACCGAGGTTTTGGAGCAGTTTTTTTCTAAAATATAGTGTATTACCAAAATAAATAAGCTATGCGAGCAATGTAACACGTTTTCGTATTCCATGCAAATTGTGCGAATTCGCTGCGAGAACTGGTCCCCATCACCCTACTCCAATTTTCTACCCTTTTCTATTTCTAAACTTAATGTGGTTTCACCCTAATTTACATTCGCCTATTTTCCAATGAGATCTGTCTGGGAAATGAGATGTAGATGTTCGGACTACTTTTCCTTTTTTCTAACTCGGAGCAATTAGACGTTTTGCCGTTGCAAGTTTCCTTTGAAAAAAAATCAAAAAAAAATTCTAGAAATCACCCAGTAGTCGTCTTTGAATTAATGGAAAGTTAAGAGAAAATTGAAAAAAAAATTGAGGGATGTAAAAATTAGTTAAAAACATCCATACCATGTTAATGGATCATGGGTACAAATTCTCGTCCAGATGTATTGGGCCACAGTACTGTGTGAGAAGAAAAATTCGAGAAATATGACGGTTGGTACAATTTCACTCATTTTCCACCTGCTCTGAAAAGAAGTGAAGCTACGATTTTAATGGATTATTGTTGTTTTCCTGATTCCCTTTTTTGGAACTTACTACTCCTTTCATTAATATGGAAAATTCCTAGTGACAGGTCAAGGATGGCAGGTAGTTATCCTCTGGGTAAGCTCATACTCTGTATAGCTTCGTTCTTCCTCCTTTGGGGCCGCATGCATCATTTAGGTTACTCAGGGTAAACATGTTAACATCCCTCCCAAATTTGCCCGTCGTTTACCTTGACGTCATAACGTTTCCCTGGGTAATCTCAATGACCCATGCAGGCCCTGTTTCAAGTGCCATTATTTTTCCGTGTCAACTCTTACCTTTTCTCGTTTGTAAAACTCCAATAAAGGTGGAAGTTTTCCACTCGACCATCCATACCGAAAGACTTCCGGTGTCGTGGAACCTTAATTAATCATCGCTGAATTTTACCCATTTCATTGCCGGGGTTTTTTACGTTTTCTTGGTCACAGTGCTACCACAATTAATTTTACATACTTCCCTCTATTCCAAAGAGCGATCAGTGTCCCCTACTTGCACGAGTTGTCACGCGCAGAGGAGAATACCTCCGCTTTGCACTGCACCTACAACTGCCTGAGATAGTGGGCGTGGCGTAGCTGCAACTCGTACTGGAAAAGCTGAACGTCTTCGAAAATCGTAGATTGTTTGGGGTTTGGGTGACTCGATGCCGTGATCTGCTTGCTGCAGACCAGGCGTAACTGTGAGCCACTTGTTGTGAAGTTCTCCACACTGTTTTTATGGTCACTGGTGCTTACGTCACAAATGTTTGAGGGGAAAATGATCCGCATGTTTATTCCCTTCCTTGAGAACTGCTACCGCCTGCAGACGAACGTCTGTTAGTTAGCTGAGAAGCCGTTGACGTGCGATTCGCCGGCCACTCTCTCGCTATTCATCTTGCAAAGTTCATTTGCATTGTTGATCCGAGTACACTACATCAGCACGGGGGAGCTCTCCAGAAAAACGTGCGCAGTTCGATGATGAATTAATTTCGCAGCGAGATACGCCATCGATCCGTTCCCACACCGTCCGGCCACGTTCATTAGGTGGATTCTAATAAATTGGCTTTCTTCAGCCGACACCCAACGATGCTGTGCAGTTGTTGGTTTGATCAATGATCTTTGAACTTTCTTCCTTTTATGTGTTCTGGCTCATCCTTGATTGTAGTTGACTAAATGCATCATTCTCATTTGGGAGAGTTGGAGCAGGCTTATTCTGTAAACCTCTTAGGTAATTTCCCTCAGGCTCAACGGAGAGAAGACTTGGGTAAGAAATTAGGTGGAAAATGGGAGAGATGCGGGACTGAGGAGAGAGCGCAGGTTTCCAAATTTAGCTTAAAAGAAAACGTGGCTTTTTTCAACTAAAATCTTTCTTGCCATGCACTATGTATGTTTACCTTTTTCCCTCTAATTTTCCTAGATTATGGAATGCCTGACACAGGGTGTTAGGAACTGGGGAATAGGAAAAATTGAAAATTTCCAAGTAATTCAAGTGAATCATGTGCCCACACGTTCAGTTGGGGTCAGGAATTCTCATTCCTCATCGCTCTTGCTTTCCTTCAAAGTTGTTAGAATTTAATGCAACATTTCACCTAATTTCATTCAAAAATTTTCAATCTATCCTGCTTATCATTTTTATTTTTTTCCCTCTTGAGTGCATCTATAAGGAACAAAGTTGAGAAAATTTCCGTTTTTGTGCACAAATCTCTATTTTCTTCCATGGCGACTCTGTAAATCTTCAGAGTCACGAGTAACTTTGGTCGAATAAACTTCATCGCATTCTATAGTCTGTTTCACAAACGACGATGGTTGAGGTTTAGTGCGAATGGTCTGCATTTCTCTCCTGCCTCTCCAAATTCGGCGCTATTTCTCGAGTTGTCTCTTTCTGTAATATCTTCACAATTACATAACTTCGCGGTGAGACACACTCAGTCGTTTGTTTTTCGCCTCTTTTCTGACGATTTGCCAAGCCAGGTGACTTGGAAAAAGACGTGTGGGTGGGGCCTAACTGCAACGGACGAAGCTTACCAGAAGTGGACGAGTTACCCCATTGTCCCATCACCACCGAACTTTTGCCTTGCCTATTGCCTACCATAAAATTTGAAAATTTGAGGACACGACCGCGAGAATTTGTTTCACAGCCTAATAGCTAGGATCGATTATCGATTTTTTGGTGTTCGAGTTGAGTAAGGTGTTCAGCAGTGATTCTAATCAATTTTTCATGATTTCTATGGTTTCTTTTATTTTCCTCTATTGTTCTCAGTTTTTGACTTCTAGGGGCATTATTTCCTGAAACGAATTTTTTTTGCATTGGGGCTGTTTGCAAAATTGGAATTACCTAGGGTAAACACATTAACATCCAACAAATTTACTCACCGTTAACACTTGCACCCTGGGTAATTTTCATGATGCACCCAGAGTCTGAAAAGCACTTCCTGACCACTAATTCGTTAATGACAATGCTGTTTATTTTGATCAAGGAGCGGTAAGTGTCGCAAGAAGCTTAGCGATGACATCACCATGGGGGATATATCTCCATCCACCCTGATCTCTTCATCTCCGGAGCTAATTCTGAATTCTGGATGGGCACATCCCTCGACTTGGTCGACCCGTCGCTACTCCTTCTGTTGCTGCTACCGCGGCCGCGGCCGCCGTCTCCGCGCTGCTACAATTGCACTCTCTTATCAACGTCGGCGCTTTCTCGCGCATTTTTTCAGCGCTTTTTCTCTCTGGCCTCTCCACGTTCCCGCTGCTACCTCCATACCGCTTTTCCCTCCTCTTATCTCTCGATCGATGTCACTGCCCAGAGCTTTTTTTCATCGCCTGTCTCTCTCTTTTGGCTGTGCCTCCCATGTTGCATCTGAACACACATACACACACGTACCCACACACACAAAGACACACACAGAGGAGCGCAGCACTTTTCCTGGATATTGATCGGGGAAATTTCCCACGCCGACTCTGCGGTGCTCCCTTTTGGGTTCTCATTTTCTATGTGCTACATATGCTTGCTCTAACAAGAAATTCGTTCCTTGATCGAATCAGCGCTGTGTTTCCGTGGTAATAACTAGCAGCCATTACTAAAGTAACCGGTTCTTGCGAGCACCGACAGTCAAGTGGGACTCAGTGCGAATTCGGGACGATTTTTCACTTTCTGTCAATTTTCGCAATCTTTGCAGGGGTCAAAATTTTTGGGACAGCTGCTGGCAGTGGTTGGCTTTTCGATAGTGAATTGCTTCTAATGTTGTTAGACCATTAAAGCCTCGTAAAATCAAATTAGGCATATGAATTCAGTGTTTCGCTCCATTTATCTCTCTCAAAGTATCCTCAACCGTTCCAGGAAATTTCTGAAATTTTCCTCCAAGAGCCTAATTTTTTCACTATTTCCTCCGCTCTTTCCTTCGTTCTAATGTCCACATGATTCCTGACTTCTATTTACATAATTCTTCTTTCCTTTTCATATTATCCTCTTGAAGTCCTTAAAATATAATAATTTGCAATCAGTTTTCCAAATTTTCCATGACTCTTGGTCTTTGTTGCCCCCAAATGCTTACGGCACTGAGCTCTACCATGCAAAATATCCAGAAAATTACCTTTTTGTCCTCGTTATTGTCTGCTTTGCCGCTTGGCTTTATCACGGAGAGCGTGCTCCCGCTCATAAGGCCACAATTTCGTTCACGGCGAGGCCCTTCATCCTTCTCAGGTTAGTAGATTCGCATCGACTTGCCTGCAAAAGGTAAAACACCGACTCAACCATGAAATGGGCCTTGACATTAAATGTAGAAGGCCAGTCCTGACGCTGCTATAGTGGATTCAAAAGGCGAAGCCAAAGTGCTCCCCCCTTTTTATTCTTACTTTTTGTCTTCGTGTAATGTCGCCTCATATTTATGAATTTCCACCTCATCTCTCGTTTCTGCTGTTCCTATTTTCCTGTTTCTCGTATATTTTTATATGGTTCAGACTGCTGACTAGTTTTCCGTACTTGTTCTGGTTTTCGTTGAACTTATATCTGCATGTTGTCAACATGGTTAGAACCGAATAATACATTAGATACCTATCGATTTATTTTCAATTCCAATTAGTCTATAGTCCGGGTGTTTGAAAAAGAGGGAGTAATACGATCCTCCATGAGTGATAACGAGGTGTTCAGGTCCATCTCTCTTTTCAACATTTGAATTCTTCGAATCTAGTCCTAATAAATAATTCCATAAATTGAGTTATTCGATTCTGATCCGTATAATTGTCAGCAGGTGGTTTTTTTGTGAATTCTTTTTCTTTTTTCTTAATTTTGTGAGATCCTGCAATTTCTCAGAATTTTATTGTAAGCCATCCAATCCTAGTTGAGTCGAAAATTCGAATTTCGAGGAACTTAGAGCATTATAACTCTCCAAGTCGAATAAACTAATGATTATAAACTAATCAGTCCAAACCGGCTCTTTTTCGGTTTAGAGTATAGAGATTCCAATCCGCAAGTGAGACAAAAGCCAATTTTTTTCAATCAAGTACTCAAATTTTGACTCCAATAGCTAAATTTTTCGTCTTTTCCTCTCTAGTTCCTCTAATTTCGGCTCATCTTACTGTAAGCTGATAACGGCGTGATTTCTCAGAAGCTATTTCTAATCTCCATTGAAATTTTTGCCACAAATAGCTGGACGTTTTTCTTTTTTATGGTTTTGGAACAAATGTTTGATCAGTATTTCAATGCTTGTCCTTCCAATCCCAGCCTTGTTTTCCTGGAAATATTATATGTTGGTGTATTTAACTAATGGTGAGTCTCCTCAACATTTCTCCAGAAATCTTTCGCTGATCTCCTGGAAAAATTAGCCCAACGGATGAGAAGCGATTCCTTCGAACATTTTTCTTTGACCTTAGCCTCTCATCGCAGTGAACCCCCAAGTGCAATGCACTATTTGCATTTCGGGTGCTGCGAGATAGGGTTAAGAGTTTTCTTTGAACTCTGTGACATTTTCGCAACACTGGCTGAAAGCGCGCTCGCCTCTAATTTCCCGAATTTGGCAATTTTATTGCTATTGATTGCTACCACGACTACGTCTTAGGGTCTGAATGCACTTCCAGTGACGCGATTCTATCGCCGCGATTTCTACTGTGATGTACATATTTTCGGCGATTCTGCTGCTGTCGCAAATGTTTCGAAGCATTATGCGAAATGCCAGAGGTGTTATGCTGAATCGCATCGCTTCAAAGCAGCTCTTTCTTCTAGACTTCTTGCACTGTAGCTACGTAGAATTTCCCATATGTCGCTATGTATTATGGGGCGTAGTTTGTTACTAGAGCACGTTTGCATCCCTCTAAACCTCAGCTCGACTTTGAGAGCCCTGAAAGTGGCAAATCTCGACCTTTATGCACTAAAACTAAGCGCACCCTTATACTTTGCTAATCCAGACGTGCCAACACCAAGCATCCAATTGGTGTCCGACCTTACCTCGCGTCTTACCAATTTGAATTGGTCTGTACCCCGACAAAACTGCTCTCCTAAATATGGCAAAGGATAATAGCGATCCTAAATAGTAGACTAGACTTAGCCAACCGTATGAAACGTGCTCTAATCGGATATGTTAGCATGATTACAGCTTAAATTCATTCGTTGAATCACTAAAAATTATTTGGTAACAAATTTACCCATGCGTTCCCACTGCAGCTCCCTTTTGTTTAATTCAATTAGTCTTCTTTTCTACCGCCGGGTTGGAATGCTGTGAGTTGTGCTACATTCGAAGGTTAGGAAAACTTATACTAAGCGGGTGCGTGCGTTTGACGCTGCTACGTCGATATGGCGGATAGGATAGGGCGAGTCATTGCATCGTTGATGCACCATGCATTTCTGTGAAAACTCCACACAAGCTCACTAATGTATGTCCTCTTGGCATTGCTGTGACTTCTGAATTGTCACCGATAGTGATTTCCTCTGCTAAGGCTCACCCAATTCTTCTTCCGCAGCTGATCCGAGCCTCAGGCTCTATCAGACCACTTTTCAGCTCCTCCCGCTCCACCCACACCCACATCTCCACCCACCCACCCACTCACCCACCCACACACACACACGCCATACACGCCATACGTGCCATACACGCCATGCAACGCCATACACGCTATGCAACGCCATACACGCCATGCAACGCCATACACGCCATGCAACGTCATACACGCCATGCAACGCCATACACGCCATACACGCCATGCAACGCCATACACGCCATGCAACGCCATACACGCCATGCAACGCCATACACGCCATACACGCCATGCAACGCCATGCAACGCCATACACGCCATGCAACGCCATACACGCCATGCAACGCCATACACGCCATGCAACGCCTTACACGCCATGCAACGCCATACACGCCATGCAACGCCATACACGCTATGCAACGCCATACACGCCATGCAACGCCATACACGCCATGCAACGCCATACACGCCATGCAACGCCATACACGCCATGCAACGCCATACACGCCATGCAACGCCTTACACGCCATGCAGCGCCATACACGCCATACACGCCATGCAACGCCATACACGCCATGCAACGCCATACACGCCATGCAACGCCTTACACGCCATGCAACGCCATACACGCTATGCAACGCCATACACGCTATGCAACGCCATACACGCCATGCAACGCCATACACGCCATGCAACGCCATACACGCCATGCAACGCCTTACACGCCATGCAGCGCCATACACGCCATACACGCCATGCAACGCCATACACGCTATGCAACGCCATACACGTTATGCAACGCCATACACGCCATTCAACGCCTTGCACACCATGCAACGCCATACACGCACGCGTTTACTGCCTCATGGCAGTCGCACTTTCTTTTCATTGAGGATGTGCATGAAGCGTTAACCATTGCTCCTAGAAAATCCTTCGCAACTGAATGCGTACGTCTGACGTATGCATCCTGGTATAAATAGCCCTATAAAGGCCCAGTCGAGGTTCTCGCGCAGCTCAAAGGCAACTGAAACGCACGTGTTCGTGGTCTCTCGACGGCCTTGCGATTTTATTCAGAACAGATGTGTGCTGAGCGACTGACGCACGGCTAACGCTCGCATCCACAAAAAGCACCTACTCGGGGTGATCGTAGCGTGTTTGTTCATTGGAATGGTTGTTTGAGTGAAAAGCTGTCGTCGTGGATCAGTCGTGGATCCTACATCTTGGGTCAGAACCATTTAAGCTTCATCTTTTCGTGTTAGACTTCACCAGTGCAACAAACTTGCGATAACTACGAAGTAGTGGCTTGCGTGATGGATAATGGATAAAGAGGTTCACTCCGGTAACAAAGCCATCGACAAACCCGCTTCAAGGCCAAATATACTCGATTCTGGTATCCCTTAGCTAGAATTTCCATAGAATTTCCTCCTCAAGTCTTATGACTATGGACTTATCATTTTGATTGGTCCCGTTTTGCTCTTCCATGTTTCTTTTTTTTAATTCGTCCCAATGAACTTCTATGCGGACAAATAACCCACCTTACTGGGAAGAAACATGGTTTATTCTGTGTAAATATATGAAAAAGCTGATTAGGATTGCTCCCTGGACCACAACCTATGAGAATCCCCATCTGGAAACTGTTCACTCTTCCAGCGATTGGTTTTGCTCCGAGTGTGTGAGCTTCTGACGTATGTATCTGAGACATGTGCTCCATAAAAATAACGCGTTTCAATGCCTACCCTAGTGAAATCTACATCTTTCTGGTTTTTGTTATTTTTATATGGTTATGTAGCGACATCAAGTGTTTTTTTTTTCAAATAGTGTCCCATCAAACGCAAGGGACAAGAGGATCCTATCGTATATGTATGAGAGATTCGCACACTGTGTCCCAAAGATGGACATAATTTAGCGCGTCGACTCCGAGTGCATTGTCGATACTCAGCGCACACGTTTCAAAATTTGAATTTGCGGGAATTCAAAATCTACCGAAAACGACTTTCCAACACAGCCTGAAAAGATGTGGTACGTAGGTGTTGTAGACATTTGCTCGAGCACCAGTGAATATTTGGGAACATTTTCTGGGTTTGGTGGATTTCTAGAGTAAACATGGTCCGGACGTGGTTGAAGCCGTGGATACAGATGGGTGGTGAGATTTCAGACCACTTCCTATAGGAATTTATGAAAAAAAAATGGCAGATTACTATTTAGTTATGACAATTTGTTCAACTATTATTATTCAATTATTATTATTTATTATTATTTTTTATTTCTGGTCGAAATTTTCCCAAAATGAAGCTCGATCAAAGGAACCATGTAAAGCGGTGTTGGGCTCAGTTGCGATAAGGACTGGACTTTTAAAAAAATCTTCGAACTATTGTTACACACGAAGTTATACTATATCTAAGTCTAAATCTAAATCAATAAAAAATAAATATATGTGATAGTGAGAAAATTTGCAGAAAACTACGAACTATTCATCATTCATGGTATGTTTTCAATTATGATTTGTACTCATGTGTTCATAATTCATCCAATTGGTATTTTATGATTTAATATTCTTGTTAATTCTCTAAGGCTAATTAATGTGACATCCCCAAGCGTATAGTGTCGAAGCCCAGCCCTCCAGACCACTCCTTCTCTGCCCGAATGCACAGTTGAGATTACCCATGGTAAACGTATCAGTGTGACCAAGTTTACCCCTTATCTGACGCCCATCAACATAGTAACCCGTGCGTAATGTTCTTCATAAGCAGGTGAAACCCATAGGTGAGCAGACCCAGAGGTTTCATTTCATTCCTCTTTCTTTCCGCCTATTTTTACCCTTTCAATTTCCTTGGAGTGAAATTATGTTCGCACTCATCTCTGGTCCTGAGCGACCCCACTCTTTGAGTAGGTACCAACCAGTGATCTGCTGCTGTGTACGAAAACGCTGACGAAGAGGGAGTAAAAAACTGTCTGGCACCGATACGGTAGACTGAACATTGATACAGGGTTTCTTCTATAGTAATCGGTCTAGTGCGGTCTTTCATGTGCTAGCTTCAGACGTGAATTCATTGAAATCAAGGTTTTTGTACCAGTAACATCAAAGCACTGCGATATTTCACTTTCTCGCTGTTATCTTGTGATGTTGTTTGTGAGAACTTCTACTTACTGAAGACCAATAGCGCTACGGAGCTAATTCTGCTGTCGTTCACCAGAACTGCTGTCTAGCTAAGCAATTTACCCGGCACCCTGCTTTATCCACTAATGGCCCATGTTCTCATGGCTAGCCATAGCTCCTTCGTTAGTAATTTCTCGAATTAGGATGTCAAATTAATTTTGGAATATGATTCGGCAAAAAAATAACGATCCTGGTCTTGTCCACCACCCTCTTGATTAATCACTCTGTCGCCCCTACGGATGGCGGGAAAAGGGTGCCTCCCCTACAAGAAGGGGTCGTTGAATTTTCGAAATTCCGTAAGACAGAAAAATAAGTGCGTGAGCATTGTTCAATCCCATTATAATATTTTCAAATTATCTAGTGTTGAGATCCTGTTTTTATTGATTTTGATTCTCCATCGGGGTTCCCAAAGTGGCGGAGACGTTGCTTTTTCCCACGCCCCCCTCTCTGCCCACTTTATGCGTGCGGCCCATCCTGTTTTACTGACCAATGCATGTAAAAGTTGACGTTTTGTTCGCTTTTGTTCGTTCCAGGATTCCGCTCCGATTTGGCTTGCGCACCTTGAATGCACCAATAAATAAATGAGAAAAATTATTCAAATTAGGTGAGTTATCATGGGAAGATAACGTACCTTTCATCACATGTTCGCTGAAATAGAAATCATGGGGCTATGATCCTGGGCATGTATACCTGTTATTTTTATATATAGACTAGAGCAATGCACTTTGATTGAAGCGCAGCTGCCTGTAACGCCGCTAGGTGGTTCCTTGAATCCCTTTAAAGTGATCCTTTGAACCCATAGGTATAAACGGCACTCTCCACTCTTTCATAGGGAAAAACGTTGACAGAAGGGCTTGGTTTTCACAATGACTTTCATTTCTCACCCACAGTTGTGAAATTAATCAGCTGAATCCACTATGCAGCTGATCATAATGCTCAGACCGTGCAGAAATAGTCCCTTTCCCAAGGATGCTAATGAAAGGAGATAAATGACGACGGTGATGCTGACAAAAGCTAATATATGTGTGCCCTTCGTTTAATTCTCGGAACTCGAGGCAAATGCCCTTAGCACATCATTGCACGTCAATGAATATATTCCTAGCTGCTTCACACTGTCTCCTCATCTCTTTGCCTGTATTCACAAAAGCGTTCTGCCCTTTTGGTGCACTTGATCCGTTGTCCGTGCATTGCACGTGCCCTACGGATTTTGTTCTGGGGATTTTCAAAGTGTATATAGATCTGTCTAAGCCTCTTCTTTGCGCTTGTGACTCTGTTATTCTGTGACATGCTCATGGCAGACTGTTAATATGCGCAAGGTCAAAAGAATCTGTGAAAATGGGACATTTGTCACAGGAACAACTATCACAAATCCAGGTTCTGGGCGCTAATGAGTTTCACCACTCCAAAATAATACGCTCAATTCATTGCTGAATGAGCCATTAATTCCCTGAAGAGAAAAGCCATGAGATGAAAACGAAAAATTAAAATATTATCGAAGTATTCAAAATTAAATATTAAAATAGTATTGAAATATTTAGTAGATGGCACGTAAATAGTGTCTGAAGTGCCCGAGCAGGTTCCTTGGTTCTTTCCCCACTTTGCTGCTTTTCCTATGACCAAAAGGAGTTGTACTCAATTATACTAAATTGTAATTGTAGATTATAAATTTTGATTCCGAAAACTGATAGTTTAAACATAACTTGAGTCTATGATTATTGAACAATTTTAAAAAATGCACTGATCATTAATATAAAATTTCATACCACTTCATAACTATTGCATCGTAATGGCCACACTACTACATGATATTACCTCTTCAAGTCCTTGGCCCAGGAGGTGGGAGCGCAGACGTAGAAGCAGGGGCGTGGCTGTTCCCTGCATATGTGACCAATTCTGTCATGATTGGTTGTTCAGGACTTAGAGAGTGCAGAATTACTGTATCGAGCATATGACGAGCGGAATGCATAGCTAGCGGCAGATTTAGGGATATACGAAAATGCGGATAACGCCTGGTGCAGTGGTATTTTTCCAGCAGCCTATAGACGTAGCATATCTACATTGATGAGAGAATGGGGACCAGTTCTCGTTGGAATCACTTCTTCGTTCTGAATACATGAAAAATGTGAATTTTTCTAACGGGTGAAGAGGTTGAGTGTCGCAATTTGGGTTCATTTAGGAGCGGGGTGTGATTTGACTTTGAACTCGTCCTGCGCAAGCCTTTTTAGGTAACATTTATCTATGGAATTTCAGAAAATATCAAGTGACATTCACGGCGGAAAAGCGCAATTTAAAGATGTACTGTGGCGAATACGTGGAGTGGAAATCACTTCCGAGGATAAGCTTCACTTGCCCGTGGAAAATATCACGACCTTATTACAATCGCTTTTCATAAAAGGGGAATTGGGAACTTTAATTACTATTACACTAGGAAAAAACCATGAAATGTTAACGTGGGCGCAGGAAAAGGAACATGGAGCAAATTTGCTGCATTATTGAGCATTTTGACTAATACTTTAATAGGTTTCTCATATTGTTTCAAAAAGCACGACGTACTTCTAGGAACTGCAGATCTAATATCAGAAGCAGGATTTAATGAGGGCTCCCTTGTACATATTTCATTTTTTTCGTTTCATTCTTCATTTTGATACGTCTAAAAACGTGCTAACAACAAAAAAAAGAGAGACCATAAAATGCAACCAGGATTACAGCAAAGCAAATTGATGCACGAATTGGACACTGATTTCTACTTTTTGGTTGTTTTTTTTTCCTCAGGAAGTTTTCCTTATTCTGGTTCATTTTTTACGTATTTAATTATTACCTTTTATTGGGGAAAAGTAAAAAAAAAAAACAGAGAAAAAAACGCTGGCGCCACAAAAGTCATGTGCACATTAAAATATTCGTCTTTACCTATGTTCGCCAAGCACCATATGCTGGTGCGTCTTAATGAAAAGGAATTTTTTTGCATCATCATCTTTTTTCTGTTTCTTTTTCTTTCGCTTTCTCTTTTTCGATAACGAAATCCGCTTTACTAATCTTTTGAGATCATTTTCCCTACCGTACGTTCAGAATGGATTGAAGCATCTGAGGTGAATATTGCGCTTTTGGCAGCTTTCCAAATATAAAAATAAGACTTTCACTACTTGAATTGGCTTGAAAGTCTACTTGTTGCTGTATTAGGACAACATTAAATTACGTTACGTTGAGTTACTAGAATTCATATTCAATTAGTGTCATTAGAAAATCACTACTATATTCTGTACCCCAGGGACACGTTCTCGATTATTCTCTGACCAAACTCTGAATACTGCGCTTCAAAGATCTTGTGCACCTCCACTTTGAGTTAGACCCGACTAGTGAATTATATTTCTCACAATTGATTCAAGGGCTCAAGGCTTGTAGGCTAGTCCAAAGCTCAGCTCAAAGCTTCAAGTTCAAAGATCAAGAGCTGACACTGAAGAAATGATCTGATTGCGTTGATTGAATGACACTTTCATTAAAAAATCTAAGATACGTAGCTTCGCCTGACTATGAAATGTGAGCCAGTTCCGAGAGCATATATGACATCAATCTTATACAAGACCCTCGCTCCATAGAAGTGGTGTATGTTCCCGATCTTTTCTAGTAATCGTGAACACTTTAATGGTCAAATGAATTCGAAAACGTTCTAACTACTTCGACTAGTCAACCTCAGAATATACCCATTGCGATCATTGACCGAGGTATCTCAGATACGTACCATACTGGGCAGCAGCCAGGATTCTGTTAAAGTGAGAGGGCGGTGACCTGTGGTTGTGGTTTCTTGGTAATTATCTGATTGTGGGATGTTGTCTGTGGAGAAGGTGGTACGATCGAGCTTTTCAATTGGTTGATTAGATGAATTAGCCAATCGCGAAGCTCGCTGGCTCAGTGCTCCTTATCGCTTTCCGGATACAAATTTATGCATAAAACCGACAGAAAATTCACGTATAAAAATTGCTTAGGGTGTGAGTGGTATAAATCACCTGATAAACACAATAAGGCGCAACAAGGGGGATAAAAGGTTTCGGGAGCGCTTTCTGTGTTTTTTGAGTGGGCGCCTTCGGTACGGTTCCAGTTGCTAGATCCTGAAAAATTCTTCCCGAAAGATAAAAGATCCATATTTGAAAGATCTATATTTCATTCTATTATTCCATTTTGAAATGTGAATGAGTTCAATATTCTTGAGTCAATGACATTGCCCCTTCCTGTGCGTGCTGTTTATACCTTCCCGTTTATGGTAATCACCGCTCCAACTCCCTCCCCCTTCCCCTACCTACCCCCCCCCTCCAGCCCATCTAATTCCACCCTTCTCATCGAGTATGTCTGTGTGTGCATGTAGGCAGGCGTTTTTTGGCATCTCGCCCCTCTCTTCGCGGTCCGCGGCCAACCACCAGACACAGCCAGTAAAACGATAAACACACACGCACGCACACACACACCACACCACGCTCGGTGTGAGTTGTACTTTTGCACATTGACTGTTCATCTACGCAGTAAACTATCCATCGATTGCACGACCGTCCGATAGCGACGAGCGTCCACCGCCGCCGCCGCCGCCGCGCCTCCGACGACGACGCGACGACGGCGACGTGACGACTCCGACGGCAGCGGCTTCAGTCCCTTCGACGGTGGGTCTTCAGCTGGTTGACACAAGCAATCAGCGCGGGTGTCCGTCCAGCGAGACGCATGACATTCGCAGCTTTTTGTGCGGTCAGATGACGGTGTGACGCCCTTTCACGGACTTTGCTGGCAATCACGTTTGCTACGGCATAAAAACTCTGGAAAAACTGAGATCCACGCCGTCCGAGCTTTTCCACGTGAAATTCACATATTGCGAGTATTTATTTTGTATTACTTGTCACCATCCTTAAGAAATTCTTCCACCTCTCGTTAGACTCAGCAATATCCAGAGATTTTTTCATCAGCTGGTAATAACCGATCAACTTCCACGGTTTTTATGAACCATTATCCAATTATCTCGTAGATCAGCTCGCTATCGCCAGAAAACCTGCCATGCACTTTGAGAGTCCGTGCCACCTCTTCAGTGAATCATTCAAACTAAGCTGCAATCTTATTAAAACGTGATATTTGTGTGGAATTGTTTCTGTGAAGACTCTAATTTCTATCGCTGTTCGAGCTCGAGAAATTTCTGCAAACACCTATTATGCTACAACATTCTTTGTACTTTTATCATAACTATTATTATATCAGCTGAGAAGAAATTGCCGTTCATTAGAATGAGCATTATAATTGAGGACTTATCCTGCACTAGCGAATGAACAGCAAAGATCACTCGTGCCTGATTTCTCCTTTTTTTTGATGTGTAACCCTCTAGGACTTTTTCAGCAGAATTCTAGGATGTTCCAGAATCCAGATTTGTATTCGGTACTGGTGAAGAATACTTATGGCACGCTGAAAGGTACAATTTCTCAGTCAAAGGTCGTACGGGCTTTTGAACACGTTCATGGTCCGTATCATGAGTTGTGAGGACCATTCAAAGTACGGATCAGCATTTTATCATTACAGACCAGATCAATGATCGGGGAGCGCTGGAAGTTTTTTTTTTCAGTTCAGTGCAAGAATCGAACCAATTGCTTTGTGCGCGGCAGCGGTACCCTTTACCACCACGCTATCCTAGGAAAATAAAAGAAAGTACTCGTCACCTTGCTTTATGGGATGATTTTACGCATAATTGAGAAAGTATTTTTATGGATTTTAGTCCTGATCACCGTACTATATATAGTCTACAACGCCGCTCTATAATTTTCGGACAGATTTTGATTATCCCACCCGATACCATGACTAGTGTGTCACCGTTCCAAGAAAGGGGCCCTTTTATCCAAGGTCCATAACTAGGGAAAAGTGCTCGTCATTCAAATGTGACATTGAAGACGGAGGGGGCATCAGCAAATGTTACTACCTGGGTGCTCCTGGAGCAGCATGGATCACTGAGATAACCTAGGTTAAATGTGTTAACCACACACAAAGTTACCCGTCGCTAGCGCGGGTGTCAAGAATTTCACCCTGGGTAATCTTGATGGTGCATCTACTCGCCGAATTCGCTACCCAAGCTCGGACGCATCATTGAGATTACCCATAGTTAACATGTTGACGTGTCCAAATTTACCCTTTCTCGAGAATTCATCAACATGTTTGCCTATACGTGACGTTATGTACACCCAGCTGTTACCCATAGGTTATCATATTCATAGGTACGAGATCACCTATTTTCTCAACCACGCATCCGAGTCTTGAGGCCGCATGCATAGTTAAAGTTACCGGGGGTGAATTTGTGGTAAATTTGTTGACACCTAAAAATTTACCCAAAGCAATTTCAATAATGCATTCATACCCTAATGTTATCTGTCTTTATCTGTACTTTATCCTTTGAGTGAAAATCTACGGCAGATGAATCTTAAGTCAGCTGGATTCACTGGAAAGATGGGTAATGTTATAGTGTCATGGGTATGGTTACCGATGGGTGGCAGCCGGGTATAGAAGGTGTCATATTTGGGTAAACATGTCAACAGTGGGTGAGAGGTTAAGGGTAAAAACTAGTGCATTGACACGTAATCTCAAATACGTTACCGAGAATACCCAGGATAAACTTGTTAGCACTCTCCAGATCTGCCCATCGTTAGTAGGGCTGTCGACAGGTTTCTATCGTTTCTATTGTGCATCCAGGCCGTGGTTGCTCCACTTAACGTTTCTGTCAGCGGTCTTAACATAATCTCAAAGAAAATTCATTTGCTAGAGTGTTTGGGGAAGCCTAATGTAATTTGTCGTACATTCAATAACAAAACATCCATCTACTGCATGGATTTCGAGGAGATCAAAAATTCGAGGTTTAACGTCCATAAACTGGTTTTTCTCTTCATTTCATTGCGTAGTATCTACGAAAATTCGCCCACCATCCCTTCTGGATTCACGTATTTTCTTTTCTCTTTTTCCCATGTATATCCGCTCGAACGAATATATTCCGTAAGAACCTTGGTACAATAAAACCCGCGCATAACTTATCTCTACCGTATCCGACAGGGCCCACTTGGCCTCAGCATTCAGCCTTATCGCATTAGTTCATCTAATAGACCACCTGCGTAGCTACTTGTCGGAGCTCATGCGTTTTCCCATAGCTGTAAATTTGGCCGCTACATAAACATAAATTCTGCTGTACCTGTTTTTGAGCGATTACTGTAACTTTGTCATACTGTAAAAGATTAGTACCTCGTTGGGTTCTGACGACAGCACTCTTAGTAAGGTTCTAACGAGCTTGGCTTATTTCTCATCCATCAGCTGTCATTAAACAGTGGGGGGACGGTGATGTTAGTTGGACACTTATGCGAGAATTGGTCCCCATCTTCTTGAGTAAGTATGCATCCTTCGGTGCTTTGATTCGAACAGAACGACATTTAAAGGAACTCCTTTTTTCTTTCGAAAATATTTTGGCTGAAAGTGTTAGAGTCTCAATTTCGTACGAGTTTTCACGAATGTAATTTTTGAGCTGATACTTTTTTTTCTAACCTTGACATAAATCTGATCAGAACTAATGGATTCCCAATATTTTTGTTTTTTTTTTCACCGACTCATTTTTCGCACAGCGACTCCATAATCGCCTTACATCATATCCTCTCTGATTAACTGAAAAAGAAAAACCCTGGATTCTCTCCGCAAGAGGTTCGGCCCCAATGCCTTCTTCAGACCTTAATCTTGACAATTAATTTTGGTGTCAATTTTTGAATTTCCCCTAAGGAAATTTCCGTGTGCTACCCCAGGATCGATTCTGAGGTTTTGAAACTATAAAAATCCACAGGTGACACTGATCCCATTGGTATAAATCTTAGCTTACAAAACTGCCGAAAAACTGTTTTTTGAACCACTTATTTTTGGAGAGTTCGTGGTCGCGGCGCTGCGACAGCTACCACAAGGACTTGCGCTCTCGTTAGGTACCCTCGAGTGATGCCACCTCTTGCCGTAACTGCATCCAGCAGCGATCGGAGCGTAGGACCTCAAACTCCCCAGAAATAAGGGATTCAGAAAGAGATATCCTAGCATTTTCTTAGAAAATGCATATGTGTTCCTCGTTGTGACCAGCGTCGGGATGCACGGAGGAAGGGCAGAATGGAAAACAAAGTGGGTGATGGACGGCAAGGTCACATAAAGTCCTAGTGTGTTCAGCCATTCATGCAAAAGGAGGGAGTGGACTTCTGCAGCTTTACTGCTTTTGACATCATGAGATTGTTGTTCGACTATGTGGGAGCAGAACACTAGGAAAACCAATGGTTTATGCTCGTGGAAAGCTCTTTTATTTCGAAATAGACTTTTTCGTTGTTACGCAGTGGAACAGATCCCACTGTTTTGATTTTCTCTCACATAACAGTGGTTGCCCTTTCACTGAGCAGAGATTTTTTTGCGGCAACAGCGTCATCAGACGGGCGAGAGTGAACTGACTGCGAAACCAACGCTACAAATACTGCAGACCTACTGAGTTTTGCATCAGATGATCTAGGGTAAACGCATTAACCTTTGTGAGTTTACACGGCTAACATCAACAATTTTACGCATGCACATCGCTGTCTATACCTTGAGCCTGGATGCATAAGTGAGATTACCTATGATAAACGTGATTGCTACGGCTCCTGAGCATTCACCCACGTTTATCTTATGGAGAGTTGGCTCTCGGGACTGCTATATGTAGTCCTTTTATCCAAGAAGTCGGGTTATTGCCACAGTCTAGATAGCTGCTGTATTAACTCCAAATGGTTAAGTGTGCTAACCCACGCTTTGTCCTGAGTCTGGACGCATTGCTGAAATTATCCAGGGTAAACTTCTTGACACCCGTGTGTTGACTGTGTCTACTCCCTTTATTGCACTTGCACCTCCTGAAGCAAATCGTACTACTGGTGAGAGCTCCCCATAATCCCCCCTCTAGTAGGATAGAAACTGCGCTCCAAGGAAGTTGGACTGCATGGCGAGGGAACGTCTTGGTCCCTCGGTGGCCCCGCCCACAATCTCCTCAAAAATGGAGCTCATAAATGGATTTTTTTAGCAGTTTCACATTAATCATGCATACCATTTTGATCAGGAGCTCCTGGCAATCCTTTTCCTTTTCATCGAAAAGGACTCCGATGTGGGATTATGCCTTAGGGTCCCACTCTGTCTCCAGCTCTCTGCTGCCCCAATTGGATGACGGATACGACTGGGCACAGCGTGATACAGCACTACGCTGAGCCAACATCACACCTCCAAAAGGTATGGTACGTTTAGGAAGCAAATAATGTACGCAATATCAACAAATACAGTACCAAGGCTTACAGTAGGTCTACGATGGTTGGTTTCGTGCATGGTTTCATCGACGGGGAGCTGCTACTTCAGATGATTGGTGGAGATATACTATCACCGCAAATTTTGTGATCTTATTCGTCTACTATCGATAGGAGGGACCTGGATGCATCATTGAGGTTACCCGGGGTAAACATGTTGACCCCTTCGTCAACGATAGGTAATTTTGTGTGATGCTAACACGTTTACCCTGGGTAGTCTCAGAAATGCATGCATCCCAATGTTATTGTAGCAGAAATACGAGCACACCACTAGCGGACACAGAAAGTGGGCGGGAGAGGGGGGGGGGGCGTGGGAAAAGGGGGGGTCTCAACAGCTTTGGATATCAGGACGGAAAACAAAATTAATAAAAAGTAGTTCAGGTGCTTAATAATCAGTCGTGAACATTTGAAAAATAATAGTGAAAATAAATAATTAAAAAACACTTGTGCAAGATTTTTATCAAATTTTATGAAGTGTTTCGAAATTCTGCCCTCCCCCCCCCCCCGAATAGGAAACTATACCAGATCTCAAAACAACCTCTCCAAGTTTTCCACACCAAGTACATAACTGAAAGAGCAACCGACAGGGTCGAGGTGGTTCTAATCTCATATGTTTATAGTTTTCGTGAATATCACAGCTGAATAACGAAGGTATGTTAGGTGTAACCAATCCCCCCCCCCCCCGTCATCCTCAACTCGCCCTTACTTGTTATTCAGTGCACCACCTTTGCAAATATTAGCAGAAAGGGCAGACTTTTACTGCTATGCACATCATATGCATACAGATATCCGGATTTGCTATTTCCCTGTTTGTGAGAGGCTTTATCTGGTTTAATTACTTCCTTGCGTGTCAAATACAATCCCAGGTCAAAAACCTAACGTTTCTTTTGTAGCAGGTGGGAAGGAACGCTTCTGCACGATATTCTCGCCTCCGAATGCGAAGTTTTGTATTACATCCGTGTTATTTTAGAGATTTGCGTGTTTCATGTTTGTGAAATCACGTCTTCATACAATAGAGACAAGTGGCATCGCAATGAATACCGTCACCTCCTCTCAATTTCTCTCCTACTCTTACTCTTATAGTAACCGCTTATTGAACATTGGCCACCGCCTACGTTGAGACTTCTGCCCATGGAATAAGTGTCGAATTTTATTGATTTTATTTTTTTGCTGTCATAATTTTGTCGTCACATTAAATAATGTGAATTTCATGTCACGATTTTAATTTTCGCACGTTTTTCTTTCTTTTCTTTCATTGTCTTCTTTTTTGTGAATTGTTGTTTTCCTTCCACACTCTGTACAATTAATGAAATAATAAGAATTTTCGCTGATAGTGGAAAATAGTCGTCAGCACCAAAAATTACTTTTTTGCTCCGAATGAGCTCTCTTTAAGGCTTGCCTTCATTCTGCCTCCAGCTAACAGCACCACTTCATACTAGATGCGTGCGTCCGACATGCGTGCGTCTATATGATGAATAATAGGCCTACACGCGGCTCTGACGCAGGCGAGACGGGTCCGCGCTGACCGTGCGGCGTTTCCCTTCAGAGTGCACATGCCATTTTGATACCGGTCTACATTTAAAAATCCCTCGCTATCGGATGCGTGCGTCTGACGCGCAACTGTTGCATGCAACTAGTATGAATTCGCTTTATGACGTTAAACTATGCTTATTTTTTTGAAACTTCGCCTTGAATATGCAGCGGTTACGCTGTTCTTCAGCTGACTTCACCTATTTCTTGAGGAATGCCTTTTCTCATTCCTTTTCGTCTTATTTTTCAGTTTTTCAAAGCAAAAATTTTTCTTGGATTCGCCTACAGAAGACCTTTTCTGCTTATTCTTAGACCTAGTCCTTGGCTATTTGATCATTTGCGATCCAGACGTTACATAAGCCTGATTCCGATTTTTTTTCTTCTGAAAATTTCAAGAATTTGCCCTAGCCACCCATCTGCCCCCCCCCCCCCCTCCCCTCCTCGTCCCAATGTTTTCCATTTGGAGACCGCTCCGTATTCATGCTGTTCTCAGAAGCGGAAGCCTTGGAAATTCTCTAAACCTGAAGAATTGTTCTCACAATGCTGCGATGACAGCAGATATTGACTTTGGATGATTAGTTGCTAATTTCGGTATAACCGCCCACAATCGATACGTATCTAAAACGAAGTCGCTGCGACGACGGCGATGTTAGGTGCTGTACTCCTCGAGGAGTATACACGCAGCTTCATAGTCACTGCCAGGTGGTTTGCTTTGCATGGTCGGGAATCTAGTTATCTACATTCATAAGATATTAATATAGTTACGTACATTCTAAGGTAAAGGATGCCAATAACGTCGATAGAGACAGTATGTCACCTCGTTGCGTGAGCTGAAAATACCAACAGACTCTAGACCTCCTCGTCACGCTAATTCCAAAGATGTACGTCAAAACTCATAAAAATGACGAAAACCACGTTTTCGGAGAGTCCGAAAGTGCAATTCACGGACCACCTGGGCGGAGCGGTCCGTGAATGTGCTGGCTGCCCGCCACGTCCGCAGTGTTGGCCAACACGTCTAGACGTGTCCGATCAATAAGATCAGCGGCTTCATGCGTTCACTCAGCTCGGTAAACTGTTACAAATCCCGACCCGAGAAACGTTTAAAAGTAGGGTTTAAAGACTTTTTTGTAACTTTTTAGGTATACCGTTGAATTCAGCGTGTCGAGGAGATTCAGAATCTGGTAAAAGCTCAGGCACGAAAACGAGGTGACACACTGCCTTTAAGCTCTTGCCACTTGTCACAAAACGAGAGGAGGAGCATGGAAGGCGCTGTACTCAAAGCAATTTTGAAGCATTTTTGACACTAATATTGTGTGCCGCTGCCTTCCAAAAATCCCATTTTTCCAGAAATTAGGTCTGAAGCACCCTTAAGACCCTAGTAAGCGCTTCTTCTCTTCTAAATTAGTGGAATTCGCATTCGAAAATCTTGAGAATAGACCCTCGCAATGCTCTGTTCAGCACCTCTATTGTATGTACTGTTTTGTCTTTTCACATTTTTCTTCCCGTTTCTTGATGGGTGGGGCGGAGAGGGAGTGGACTTTTCGATAAGATCGTAAAGTTTTTTTTTAAACCTGCTGTTTAGAGTTGTCCAACTGATACAGTATGGTCACAAAAAGTTCAGGTAATAAATTTCATTCATTGTAAATCGAATTGTTCCCTATATAAAAGTCATAACTGTTTACCCTTTCACTGAACAAAAAAATAGGCATTCCGGTCCAGGCTATTCTTGTTTTCACCGGATGCCCTACAAATGTTATTTCTCCATCATTTAGCACTAAAATGACCTTTAACTTATATACCGACGTAAGGACATCAGGGGCGTTAGTGGAACCAGGCAGACATTGTTTTTCATGAGAAAATTGCAAAGGGTGTGCCATTTCTGCTGGCTCTTATTTTAAAGTTAGGAAATGCCGCACTTTATGGTTATGGAGTTTTTGCTGCCGGAAATTCTGGTTCTCCTAGAAATTGAAAACAGTGTTTCCGCAGCTGCCCCGCTGCAGAGTTGACCTTTTAGGGTGAATGTCTCTCATCTTATCAGTTTGTTAGTCCAGTCACTTTCGCTAACTTTCTCTCAGTTGTTTGTGTGATGGTTGTCGTTCTTGCTGGCACTTCCGCTTGCTCATCAACTCTCTAATTCTGTCCGCTTGCTTTTTTATGTATTCTTTGTATGGTGCCTTCTTTACCTTTGCTCGCAACTATACTCATGAGTGATGGTTTGGAGAGTAGCGGAGAGGGCAGGTGAGGAAATCGGAAAAAAAAAGAAAGTTAATGGAGGACATTTGGGAACCAAATCTTAAGAGTATGCGGGAACCCCTCGACTTTCTTTGAGTCCTCCATTTTTATTTGTAATATTTCTTTTTTTACTACATTCTCACTCTAAAAACCACTTTCGGTCAAAATTTCTACTGACCTCATCTGGTGGAGCTCGGCTTTTTCTCTTATATTCCTCCATCTTTTACCACTGGTTACTCTTCCTTGGTAAATTTAATTTTTCATTAGAAATAAGACAATCACTTCTCCGTTCAGGATATCTTGATAACAAGGACTGGAAAATTCGAGAATTTTTATAAAACGAGCTATATACCATGCTTAACTGTCGCATTTGGTGCATTCAAAGGCAGCACCAACGGAAATTTTCATCAATTTCATCGAGATATTAGCATAACGTTGAGTTTTCGACTATGATGAGCACGGGAACATTGGTTAATTTTGTCAGAACTCATGAAAAGATGACTTTTGAATGTTTCTGGTTTGCTACGTTAAACGAGGATGGTCCAGTTGCGATGATTAGGTCTGGCAAAAAGGTCGATAACGATGCCTCTGCCGTCACGTGCATGTTTTCTCGCCGCAATTGGGTAATTTTCTGGATTTGCAGCCCTCTCGGATATAAAAGAACGGAAGAAGAAGAAAGGAGAGTGACGGTCACACAGTCTTATCTATTATTTAAAAAAACAAAAACAGGGTGAAGTACAAGAAGAAATAATGCAAATTCACAACAAAAAGAAGAAATGAGTGCCATGAGGCGAAAAAAATGGTAGACACCTCTTATAAAATAAGGATAGAAAGGATACAGACAATTACGCCCACAACTATATGGGAACAAAGGAGAAAAGTGCGCCGAACAAACTTTTGCATAGAAAAACTGAGTGATTGCTGGCAAAAACAGTTGATTATCATTAAAAGTCGCGCCAAGGCTATTTTTGCAAAATAAGACAACTCGTCCCAGCAGGCTGGGTTGAAATTTTGAAATGGTGTTGTACTTGTAATATCTTGTGTAAGGTAGGGTCTCCTGCTGTATTTCCGTCACAGAATTGTCGGGACTGTACCTTAGGTTCCAACACTATCAAGAGTTCAGATGTAAAATTTCGTGGGTGCTGCCTCTAATTATCTTTCTTGTTTTTCTGTGTTCCTTCTTGACGTCCAGATAGATTTTTGAAAGCTTGGAATCCGAGTTGAGTCTTTGAAAAATTAGTTTCTCATTCAACTTGTTAGTGATTTTCGTTCTTTTTGACAAATATTTGGAGAATGAGTGCACTTTTATGTTTTAAGATTCGATGTATATGAGAAGAACAGTTCTTGATCTCCTCGAATGAAAAATCATTTGCGTTCAAAAGCAACTAATTCTCCCCAGTGTTTCCTATTCCCACATCCTCTTAATTTTTTCTTTTTATTCACTACTCCTCTGTCTTTTTCAATTTTTATTCGTATTTATTTTTTACCTGTTTTCCTATTCGGATCCTAACCAGATATTTCAACCGATTTACCACACCTATTGCGTCATCTATCTGCCCTAAAATAGCCAAATTCCATGAAGGATTGCGCGTGGCGAGCACGCTAGCAGCTGAGCAAAATTTCTGTGCCGGCATCACCACGCCCCATCCTGGAAAGCTCCGCCCCCTCAGCCACGCCCATCACATTTTACACTTGACAACAGAAAAGTGCAATAGTGAAAGCACAGATTAAACTACTCGTGGGGCCGCGGCGCGACTCCGGCTACCAGTTATTTATGTCGAGTGTTTTGTGCTCATCTCTGATTTGCTACGGGACACGCACGCGAATCGCCCGCGGAAGTCAGTTGTCTGGTTGTCTGCGTGAATCCCGGCGACTTCCAGAACACATTCATTTATTAACTACTCTTTTACTGTGACATTACACAGTGATATTACTGTTTCTAGGGAGTGATAACTTGTTTTGGAAGGAAATGGAAATTCTGCTGAAAAATGATTCTCTGGAACAAAACATTACCTTCCATGGAAAGCTACGCATTAGTTGTGACCGCTTTTTTAAATACGCATTTGTTTCAAGGAATCTTTTTTTGTTCGTCGTCTTACTGGCTCATTAGATAATTAAAAATAATAAGTTAAACACTTAAGTGGTAAATATGTATACAATGTAGTAAAAATATAAGTTAATTCAATTAGCTAAAACAAAATGGAATTTTTTGAGTCTTACTGAAATATCTAAGTGAAGAACAGAGGAGAAAAAAGTGTTATAAGGAGCTTGGGCTAATCAGCTTTCCCCAACATATCCAGAAAAATATTTTTTCTCAAGCGACAATTGACCCCTTGGAGCCTCTCCCCCTTACAAATTAGATCCTTGTAATATTTTTTTCTGAGAATTGTGCCTTTTTAGGCTTTAAGAACTTGACATGAAGTGGAAAAATAGTTATTGATCCTTTCCGACAATAGTTTTGTAATAGAAGTTCGGCTTCCATGTATGTTTGATGAAAAAGTAGCCGAGAAATGGGAAACCCTGTCCGCAATTGCACAAGACTATTACTTTTTCATATAAAACTTAATTTCTCTGAGTAGTGCAGCTCCTTTATCCAAGTCCCAAACTTCTTGCATCATGAAACAGGGCATGACGGAAAACTAAAGGGGGAAATTAATTCAGAAAATTTCCGAACACTTTTCAATTTTTGCTGGTTAAAGTGTTCTTATAAAATAGCCATTGATTGGAAATATCATTAAAATCAATTATTTTAATGAGGGATCTCGCTTAATTGCAGTTCAATTGAAACTTGCATGTAACTCACGTCATAAACGCGTCCCTATTCTCTTATTCGGTTAATTACATGCATTTGGTTCAATCAGTAGAGAACTTTCCATTCATGATGCCCTCAACATACATTCAGGTCTTCCAAGAATCATCATGTTTTCTCTTTCTTTCTATGCACTCCGTTTTTTCCAAGTTTTCCTTAGTTCTTTTGTCTTTTTATTGTTGAATCATGTCGATTTTATTTATTTTTTTAAACATTTTCAACACCTTTCTTTATGAAACTTGATGTTGTTGTTTTTTTTTCTCAGGATGCTTGAAATTTATCCTACACATCAGGACATTCGTATAAACTCATCCCAAATTATCCTAATTGTGGAAAACATCTGCATGAATATTGTGCTTCTCTTTGTAGCGCGCGTTTCCTCTTGTCAATCAGCATGGTTCCTACTTTGGTGTTTTTACAGAATTTATGAATGACGTAGGCCCCTGGGATCCGCTTCAGCTGAATCCATTGAAAGTGCGGTTTCCATTTCGGTTTTTGTTTACAGAAAAAAGGGAACAGGGCTCATAGAGGAAGCTAGAAAAAAATTGAAGAAAAAGTGGATTTGCAGAAAAAGGACAATAGTCTGTGGTGTTTAAAGATAGTTAACAGAAGCAATATGGATAAAGCCTGGGTCTTTTGGAACGCGGCCCTGCAAGATCAGCTTGTCCTGGGTAATGCTGCCCTGGGACGGGACACAATAAGTTTTATGCCCTTATTTCTCTTATTTTACTGAAACTTTACCTTGCTCTATCTGTCTATATCTTGCTGTTGAAAATGTCATGTGAATATTATGGTACTTCTTATTTTCTTACTTTTCCATTCAACAAAGGGGAGGGGGGCATCATTCGAACAATGGGTAATCTCATACCGAGGGCATGATTACCCATGGGTAGCATCTGCTGCGGCATCCATGATTGGGATACCATGAATTTTGGTACGCTTTACTTAAAGGAAACTTGAAGAAGCCGTTCTGCTTTTGGTAACGGATAACCAATAATTCATCTGGAGCCGTATGCATTATTGAGATTACCCAGGGTAAACAGTTAATACCAAACAAACTTACTCGTAGTTACACGAGCATCAATACGTTTATCCTGGGTAATCTCGACGATGCACGCAGGCCCTGGGTATAAACAACGTCACGTATGGGTAAACATGTGTTGATGGCTGCCAGGTAAAGGGTAAATTCAGGAAGTTTAATACGTTTACTCCGGGTATTCTAAATTATTCATCCAGTCCCTCGGTAAAGACAACATCAGGTGTGGGTAAACATGTCGATGGCTGCCAGGTATATGGTAAACTCAGCAATTCAAACGCGTTAACCCTGGGTGATCTGAATAATACATCCAGACCACAGGTATGGACAACGTCACCTATGGGTAAATATTTCAATGGCTGCCAGGTACAGGATAAATTTGAATACAATAACAAGATCACTGTGGGTAATCTCTACTATGCATCCAAGCGCTGGGTTAAGACAACCTCATATGTGGGTAAACATCTTGATGGGTACCAGGTAATGGGTGAATTTGGGTACGTTAACAAGATTACCATGGGTAATCTAGGTGATACATCCAGACCTTGATATGGGCACCCTCACATATGGGTAAACACTTTGAAGGCTGCCAGGTAAGGGGTAAATTTGGGTACTTTAGCACATCTACCGCGGGTAACTCCCTGCTCACAGATTGCTTAGTCCAAGTGGTTTAAACAACGACCTTTGCAAATTTTTCGTGACCCTGATGACATCATCAAGGTGCGCGGCGCCAGTTGGCGCGGTGGTCGCCGTTTTCACACGCCCGCCTGTCAATTACGGTCAATTAGCAGCGCTTTGCAACATTCATGCTCGCGTGGCGTGCGTCTCGCGAGCAACTCAACGCTCCGCCCAACTCCATTCTTTTCAGCTGTGCGAGAGAGAGCGAGAGAGCGAGTGTTGTGCGTTATTATCGACTTCTCCAAAGTACATCTGGCTGTCACTCGTTGCGCCTTGTGTCTGGGCTATTCGTTTCGATGTTTGTTCGTCGACGGGTCGGCGGCACGGGTGTGCATGTCTGTCTGTGTGTCCTTCGGGTGCCGGACATCTCGGCCTTGGGGTCATCTCGGCCTCGCGATGAAACTCGTCCGGAAGGCGCTCATGTTGCGAGTGATTTTTCACTGATCCGCTTATGCAGATTCGTCGCTCGTCCCGCAAGCGTTAGTATTTATTGCCTTCCTGGAAAATTTTGCGCGCTGCGTGGGTGATTTTTTAATCCTTTAAAATTTATATCTGTCAAAGTCTATCTTTAGAATTTTTCAGTGCTGTTAATGGGAATTATTAGGGCTTGAACAGCCTAGGCCTAGTTGTTTTCCCTTTTCTCTGTCCATACCGCGCACATCGTCCACTTTTCATCGTTCATGAAAATGTTCGGTTCCAGTCTCACTTTTCTATCGCTCCAATTAACCCGATTACTGTAAAATTCGTACGAAAATCCGGTATTGTGTCATTCTCCATATGTTATATTTAGTGTTTCGCAACTGGTTTCTACTTCTATCGGTTCTCAATTGGATTTTGAGTTCAGAATTTGTTGTCGTTCTCGCCTCACAATCCTTTAAACCCTTTAGCTATGTATGTTTTCTTTTCGAGGAAATTTATTCACAGAGTTTTCTAACATATTTCTCATAGCGTTGAGAAATTTTCTTGCATTTATTGCTGCTTGATGACGCACTCTCACCAATGCGTGCGTGTGGCATGCGCAAGAATCATCCTATGAAAATCAAGGCCAGGGGCATCACTGTGATTACCCGTGATAAACTTGTTGAAGTACCTAGGTTAACCCTTTACCTCACACCCATCAAGGGGTTTGACCGGACGCGACGTCTATACTCAGCTGTTACCCACTGTTACCCAATCATAAAAATTAGCTGGAGATTACCCATCCTTCTAATGATGCGTCCGAGCCCAACAGTTTCACGGATGCAAAGCGAGGCTTCTTCATTATTACATATTTATTCATTATTGTTCATATTATTACATTTCATTAATATTTTTGTAGCGTCGCCTAGTTAACAATTCTATTTTCTCTCCTGCTCTTTGAGTTCCACCAAATGCAGTATATGGAATAAGGACTACTGAATAAAAACGTTGAGTGTTATAGAAATGCAGAGCCCGAATGATATACAGTGCAGGTCAGTCACTCTTGCACCGCAGAATACCGCCTCTCTTGTCTGCCGCGCCGCACCACCCTCGCGACGCGGCAGAACGGTTGGACGCTGTTGTGGTCGGGTGGTGTTTCCCACCTTCTTTATATCTTTGTTTTTATTCCAATATGCTTGGGTGAAAACATAAGCAAAACATCAACACTGGCAACGCCCGAAAACCACAGCGTCCAGTTGGTCTGCCGCATCGCGAAGGTGATGTGGCGCCGCAAGGAGACTTGCGGTATTCCGTGATTGACCGACTCTGCATTTCATGCTCGAAGAAAACGTGGAAAGGCGAGGAATCAGGAATCAAATTTCGAAGAACGAAATATATGTAATATGCCTTGTGAAATTAATATGTCTCTGAGGAGTAGGTGGTTTGGTCTTAGTCGTTTCAAATTCTGAGTGCGTAGGAGCCAGAGCAGACGCGCGCTGTTGCGTTGCGGGTGGACGACCGCGTGCGACCACTGGGATCAATCGATACGCATCTATACGCTGTGGGGCATTTTGTGCACTGCCTACCTCCTAATGTCAATGTTCGCTTTGATCTCTTGTCATACCCTTCACTTTCTGATCTACCTTCTGATCAGCGGTGATCAACTGAACATTATCGATTTGTACATAGAAATTTCTTCCTCTACTCCTCTTTTCCAATCAATTTCTTTTGAAGGTTGAATTTCTCTATAAATTCCTCTCATTTCTATTCCGTTTTTCATCACAATGTCTTCTTCTTTCGAAAACAATATTTATACTTGTCACGGCGTAAATTTGATCTACACGCTATTGATCCGTCGTTCTATCGATCTATCGATCCGTCCTCGCCAGGCCCACTGTCGCAGTCGTGGCGTCGACTTCGGATTGGAACGCACCGCCGCGTCGTCGGTCAATTTCGACCGTTTGTGGACCGTCTCATCGTGAAATCAATCAATTCTACGCTCATTTCTTCCCAGAGAAGGTACGCAATATTACGTACTCGACCTTATGATCAATGCGCCAAATTTGAATCTCAAATTTGTTTGTTTAGGAGGTGCCGCAGCAGTATGGTGTTTATAATTCGGCGTATGTGAACCAACCAGCTCATCACAATGTATACTTTGGTGTGAGCGAATTTTCCCATACTTTTTTCTATTTGTTTACAAGTTCGAAGCGGCAATGTGGGATTATTTATTATTGACCGGTTTATTTTCTGTCTGTTGCTCACTGATTGTTTATCGACTCTGTGAGAGCTTCTACTGTTCTGATACTTCTTTTTCTCTCCCATTGAGGGAATTTCTCAATTTTTTGAGAAAATTTTTCCAATTTCTTAATGCTAGAACAGTGATCGAACCCAGATGAATTTAAAATCACATTCGGCACTATCTCACTTGTTCTGCACCAGAATCTCAAAATCAAAATTTTCTTTGAATCATCGTCTAAGGGAGTTATTTGACATTCTGGTCACGAATATTCATTTTGCGCCGTAACCCCATCGGGGTAGTGTTGCGATAGGGTTAGGGTAAGCAAGGTACCTCACAATTACCTGAATTTTTGTCTGCAAGGTTATTTGACATGCTGATCACAAATACCACTGTACAGTACTTGCCCTGGCTCAACCGTAACCTTACCCAATTGGGGTTGCGGCACTAAACGAGTATGATTTTCGTGACCTGCATATCAGATAACCCGCCTGGACGAAAATTCAGATGATTCGGTGAGATGCCCCACTTGCCCTAACACTACCATAACCCTACCCAGCTGAGATTATGGCACAAAATGAGTGTGATATTCGTGATCAACATGCCAAACAATCCCACTAGACGAATTTTTAAAGGAGTTCTTCATTTTGAGATTTCGGGGCAGAACAGGTAGAATGTGCCTCAGATTCTATTGTTTCCCACCAGGAACCGTCGATCTAATTAAAAACTCTCACAATCACTGCCGTTTCCGGCCAAAAATGCTGTGTTTTTCCTTGCCATACTCTGTTCTGAAAAAAGAAACATTCATATTCTGTGTGCCTTTCCTGGATCTCCCTCTGATTATCGTAGAATTTCCCACATTCCTCATTTCCTCCCTATCTCTGCAAATATTTCCCCTGACATTGTGCTCCGCTATTCGAAATTGAGTTTTTCCGTTTCTCTCCTTCCGCATCATCTTCTATTTGACCTATCTTTAATGAACAGTGCGTTCGAATGCTAGTGAACTAATGGGGTGGATCGTTCTGGAAATTTTGTTCTTGTCTTGCAACAAGCACTTGGCTGTGGTGGAATTCAGCCTTTTTGTTCAGAATCAACACTATTTTCTTCCAGTAAACGGAGTGCTCCAGCTGTTTTGGTCATCCTCCTTCAAATCCATTCTTTTTAAAAAGTAAAAATGCTCTTCAGCAAGGAATCTTTACCATTTTCCCGTATCACGAGGATAGCCATGGTAAAGCTCTTTGGAAATTCAGTTCTTTCGTGAATCTTAGCTTCCATCTGACAGGATTAACTTCACTTCCCCAACATTGGCGAACGCGTGGTGAACCTGCGTTATTCTCATTTTGTATGGAAATTTTCGATCCGAGCGTAGCTATTTCTCCTTCTCCTCTTTGGATATTTTCTATGACTTCTAAAATCATGCTTATTTTCTGTGAATCCTATCATTAGCTACTTAGCAAAGCGAGAGTATAGCCAGATGCTCAGCTTATATGAGCAATGAAGCTTTTGAAAGCATGTTGGTCTCGCTAAAGCTGCCAGAGGGTTATCACCCTCAAAAAAAAAAAGGAACCGATGCATCACTCTTGGTTCAAGCCTTCTATTCCCTACCAAGTTGCCCTTTTATTTTTCTCTTCGCCTTTTACTTTGTTTTTTCGAGTAAACGACGAATTCCTATTTTTTTTTCTAACAAACAACGAACTCTCATCATTGAAATAGTACAGAGATACATAGCACAGAGGCTATGGCGAAGGCGAGAACGCCAAAATTTAACCGATATAAGGATAAATACCTATTCGAACCTACACCCGAAAGCATGTAGTTTCTACTGACGATAACAGTGTCAAATATTTCGGAAGCACCTGAAGGCTATTATGAAGCAATGGCCTCATAATTTACTCAGGTTTTACTATGTAATAGACTTCACCTTGGCCTTTGCGAGCAGTAGTCCTTTTTGCGGTCAAGTGGACGGAGGTTTGCGCCGTTACCTATCAAGTCATCGGACAAAGAATGTTCGAGGACAGTTCATTCTTTCATAAACTCGCGGAGAGTCCCGTAAAATTACGAGCAAAACCAGTAGTCTTCTTGCTGAGCAATCACTCTAGTCGCTCTGATCATATTCTCCTGTTCCGTGAAGTATGAGAGGGAACAGCGCAGCTCCTGGGCAGGAATCCTATCCTCATTATTTTACTTATTTTGTTATTATATTTAATACTTTCTTATTCTTGGCTTATGCTCGCAACCATGTACCGACGAGGCCTTTGTACATAATTCCTGAGAAAATTGTGACGTATGCAGCAGAAAAAATAGGCGAAATTCACTGGTAATGCAAAGTAAATTTGATAGAGATCTGTCAGTTGTTCTGGAAATACATGTAGGGTTTACGCAACTCCGGCCGAAATTTGCTTGGAAACCCGATTAGGTTAAAGTTAGAATTATCAAAGAAATTTGAGTATAACGGAACCTTGAAATTTGGTTGTGCCTCGTTTCAATGATAACTCTGTGTTAGTGTGTGATATTTATCAAAACGTGCCGTGCAGTGGAAATCAGGAAGTATTTTTCTCGAAAATGTTAGGGGAAGCTCATTTTGGATTCTCTGGAAATTGCTCCAATTCCCTCTTGTAAGTAAATTTTAACAGATTCAAGCTAGCATCTACAGTATTGTAAGCGTTACTTACATCCCAGTATCTCCTCAAAGAAACTAAATATTAAAAGGGCGGCGAATTTTACTATATTCTGGAGTTTCTTTTTTCCAAAGAATGCTCGCAAATTCATTTGTATTCTACCCTTTGACATTTTCATTTTCTTTGGAAATTGCGGCTCCCAAAGATTCGCAAAAGCGTTTTTCTGAGAATTTTTCACTGTCATTGTTCACACCTGACACCCAACGGCTAACATTTGAGCTGTCCAATGCATTCATAATTAATAAGGCAGTTCTTTATAAGTGAAATAACGCTAGAAGTTCCACCTAACTACCTGAGGATCGCGGATATCATGAGGAATCCGATGGCATTCCCAGCGAATGCGGGCTGGTGTGTGTGCGCGTGCGTCAGCGGAAGTCCCGCTGCCATCGGGAATTGCCCTAATCAAGCAAGAGCGAGCTGAAACAAAGTGCACGCGGCGTTTGGCCACAGACACACAAATTGTGGGTAAAAAAACCGAAACGGCGTTGATTGCCACCTCGCCGGTGCCGAATTCAGCGTCGGGACCGCGTTCTCTGACCACAAGACCGAAAAATTTACACGCAGAATTTTGGAACAGCTGACGCGGCTGCAAAGCGAGCGGTGAAGACACTCGGTTTTTCTCGGCAGACATAAGGGCGTTGATATGAACTATAAATTCTCTCAGAAAAACCTGTCTGGGCGGTATTGTACGTGCAGACGACAGGGCTCCATTAATATCCTCTGGGAAAAAATTACCTAGGTAACTATACACGGCTGGTTTTCGCAGCAAAAATTATTACGAAAAGGCATATTCTGCCGTCAAACAGCGGTACAGTGCAGACAGTCGACTTTGCTGGGGAGACATGAGCTCGTTGACATAAACTATAAACTCCTATAAAAAGCCGTCTAAGCGATATTTTGCACCTGGATGGCAATGTCCTCTGAACTGCCTCTGCCAAAAAATTAACCACATAGCCTTACACAGCTGGTTTCCGCCGTCAAAATCGAGTGCTGAAGACACAGGACGAGTTGTCCAGGAAAATGATAGAATTTGTCACGGAGCGACATGCGCGCGCGCGTCACAACATCGCAGAAATAGACGTCAACTGAGAACTTCTGCAAAAAATGTCCTTTCGACGATATACTTTGTTGCCAATACCCTCCACCATCGACTGCCATCATCCAGCACTAGGTGCACATATAGCAGGGAATGTTCTGGAGAATGAATTGGTTGGTACATGTCCGAATTGTGACAGATTTTCTTTGAGGCTGCCTCAAATTAAAATTCGTTTTTGGAATCATCAGTAGGGTGAGCTAATTGAGACAGAATCCTTCAGCATTGGTCCTACAGTGAGGGCTTGAGGGCCTGGGACTGTGGTCTCCAAGGAGTTTGCCAGTAAAGAATTCCTGCAGGTATCCTTCTCGGCCATATCGGAAATTCGCCAAGTGGGCGGGAATTCCCAACTAGGCGGAGCGTGAGAGTTTTTAGACGGAGGGAACAAAATTAAATTCATAAAATTAATCTCTATTGAATAAAAATTTGTGTAACCACGATGTGATCATCGGGAAAACTTAGCTTGTCGGTGCTACCTTCGCTTCATACCTTGGGTTTACGAAAACGTGATACGGTATTTGAGAAAGTCCGCAATGACAGCCACCATCACGTCATCAATGATTATTTTCATCTTTCCAAATGAATATTTAGCATAGCTACTTGCCACCAATTCTACCTAGATAGTTCTATTTTCCAATTCTACCTAGATAGTTTTCACAATGGAAGCCCGCTTTAATTCAAGTTTATAAGATCTTTCTAGAGTTTCCTCAGCAGGGTGAGAAATTCAAATGTTCCATTTTTTTAATTTCTTCACTGCTTTCCTCCAAAAAAATTGGGAGGTCTAATCCTGTTTATTGAAAATGACCGACAGCACAACGGCCTTCTTCTATGAATCTACCGTGGTCGATGTAAAAATTCTAGGTGTGGAGCGTTATACCTGGAAAGGGCGGCGCTGACAGGCCCTGCAACTGGCCTATTTGCTGGACTGACCAATCGTAGAGCTAAGCCGCACCCCCTTTCCAGGCATAATGCGCCACACCCAAAAAATTCTATCAATAAAACGGTACAGTTCCCGCTCACCGTTCCTGCATACAACATTTTCCTTCTAAGAATTCTGTTTGCATTCTCGTCAGTTATTCCTACAAAATTCCCTATATTTTGCACTTGCAGACTTTTCAAATTACGCCTACGAAATGGGAGCGCTTTTGTGAAATTGCCGACATTCAGAGAAAATTGAATGATGGAAAAACTGTACGGCTATGAACTTTTTCCTGTTAGCTAAATGGCATCAAGTAAATTTTCTCCCTTATAATTGCGTTTATACTTTTTACGTATTCTTAATCATGCAGGCTTTTTTGCACAGAAAGGGCGTTGAATCACATGGATTGCTGTTATCCTCTTAATGGGAATGGAAAACGGCTGATTTCGCTCTCCATTTTTACAAATAATGCAAACGCGTGGGAATTGCGCAATCCAGTTGTGTATATGGCAATGAAATTACTGAAATATAGAGATGTACGTGCGAACTGACGTTTTTCATAAAGAAGTCCCATTTCCGTATTAATTTCCCAGAAGTATCATAGGCAAAGCCTGCGGCCTTTTTTTTCTAAAAGAATGCTGCTTTCTATTCCATTAGGAGGCATTAGTTAAATGAACTCCTTATACGGGGACACACGAGAATGCTTCATTTAAGGTGACCAGGGATAATAGGTCATTTATAGGCTTGCCAAAAGTAAATTGAAGTGATTTTTGCTAACTTAACCTGTCATATGTATACGCTAAAATATCAACCGGAATAAAGTCACATAGTAATATGGGTCGATTTCTCCAGATAAGACTACTTAAACAGCTGGAGAGTTTCAAAATTCAAAAAAAAAGAAAAAAAAAAGAAATGATCCTTGAGCTGACTACCGTTTTATAAGCTGACTGCTTCAGCAGCATTTTTTCGTGTTTCTTATACAAGGCATGGATCTTTTTTCATGTTTTAAAAGCTCTCTGGTTCCGATGAGTCGAGCCACAACAATTCGTGCGAGAACTTGTCCCCGGAAGACTTTTTCTATTTCTGAATTCAACTGCAACTAAGTAACTTGAGCTATTATATACCCTTCCTTTTGGAGAAGAACCACACTGGCTCACATGTGATATAGATTAGGACCTTAGGTGAAAGAAAATAACGATTGAAATCATAGTGTAGATTGCCATAGAGAAAGCAAAGCGACAAAAGCAAAACCAGCATCTGTTGTCGCATCTCTACCTCTGAGATCGTGTTTAATGCCTATCAGAAACTTCCTAGCACTATAGTAAAGCTGCTGCACGCTTAAACGAGTAGTAAATAGAGAAATAAATGGATAAATAAATTACAGTCCGCTGCAAAGGATCTGCTAATTTTGCACCAAATTTGTATGGCTTCCCTCTGTTTTGAATAGTGTGTACTTTCAGAATTCGAAAGCTGTTTGCCATAGAAGCAGGCTGGGCGTTTCATCGCAGTTTCAATGAATTTGTGTCATTTCTATTTATAAAACGATCTTATTAGCGGTGTGTTTTTACTTGCAAAGGACATGCTGAGCATTCATGACTTGGCGAATAAAAACATTCACAACTGCTCACGGGACTCGTTAACATTTGGTGACTAAGTTCTTATGCACTTTTATGGACCAATTTGATGTTTTGAGCTAGAAATGACCTTAAAGGGCGAACTAAGTTAAGCCTCAATTCGATGGGGTTCTAGAAGCAAACTGCCCTACATACGGCCCTGTGAGATTGTAGAGGAGCAACCCTTAATTACTGGTATGTGCGTAGTGGAGCTAATGAGTCAGTGGGAAGGAAATTTCTCCTTTTCTTCATATCAGAAAGCAAGAAAACCTTGCTAAAGGAAAGCAGGAGTAGGTGGGAATCCTATTTTGTCAGCACTGGTCCAGGGATTGCCAGGAGTGCTATTGATGTTTAGGCTTTTTCATTTTTACAAATCACGATCGCATTGAAATCGGCAACACATTATATTTTTTTCTTGAATTTACCTTCAAAATCTGGAATCACATCACTGGGTTGTACGCCGAACTCCGGATTTCCGCATGAATTTTGATGATGGACATTTCTTAGGATTCCATCAAAATAGAAGTATAATCCGTATTTACTCTATGATTGTAAGCCATGAAATCTACACATTAAGCAGAGTTAACCTCATAGGCGCACGGCTCCTTTGAAAACTGGAAATCACCTCATTAGCTTTCTTCTCATTCGAAAATTCTGAAAATCTACTTTTTGTTCTTCAAGGACACTTCCTCAATATTTACATCAGTGTACATTTCCGGAAAATTCGTTCTGTGGTACCTGAAGATGAGTGTAAACCTTGTTTTCTACATAGATTACTCACAGGAATAGTACATAACTTTGTAAACTGATGCCCTGAACAGTTGTTTGCGAAGGTTTCCGGAAACTGGTGGAGATTGGGAATAAAAATGTGGAAAATATTGGTAGTGCGTTGCAGGGAACGACGCTTGTATTGCTATGGAGCAGTGTTTGTCGTAGAAGGCCAATTCATGAAGTATAAATTGCTGGGTTTAGGTACATATTTATTTTCCACTGGTCTCCAGGTGAGGTTAGGGAAATATGTGAATTCTAAGAACCAAGGCACGGACGCATTATTGAAACTACCCAGGACGAACATATCAACTTACCCAAATTTACTCCTCACCAGGCCCCCATCAACCTGTTACCCTGCGTGACCTAGATGCATCACTGAGATTATCAAGGTGGTGAAGTGTTACCGTAAGCGTTGTTGGGTAAATTTGTGTCTGTTAACAGTTTTACCCTAGATGATCTCAATTGTGCATGCGGCCCCTTGACCTTGCCTATACCTGGCTGATATCCAATGGTAACCATGCCAATGAAATTATCCATCCTTCCAATGAATCTCAGTTGTGGATTCGGGCCCAGATACGAATTTCGCTCAAGTTTTGGGTAAACCATGGATGAATTTTGTGTTCTTACGCTTCCGGCCAGATCCGGTTGAATTCGTCCCGTTTTAAATTGCATTAGAATCTGCTCAACTTTTTCAAAGCCGATGTTTATTCCTCTGCTACATACATTATTCTTACTATCTTTCGGAATTTAAGGGTATTCTTACTATTATTCGGAATTTAAGGACAGTTTTCTTTGAATTAAGGTGAAAGTAGCTGGTTTAGAGTCAACAAAGTAGCTGTTCCTGCTGCTTTTTCATTACGTGTTATTTGAAACGCTTCTGAAGTAACAGCAGACATACACCATAGTTTTTTTCTTCTTAGGATTTGCTGAGGATATCTATACTTTTCTGCTTTGCAGCAGTCTCCAGAAGTTTTGATCAGTGGTATGTTCCAGACGTGTGAAGAAAAGGAATCTTTTTCTATCTGCATAGAAATTCACTAGTAGTGAGGAGCAGACGGCTAAAAAAGGATATAAAGATCAATGTTGTTTATTTTCTACTTATTCTGGTGTTAGTTGTCGATAAGTCCTTTCAAAAAATGCCATGTCTTTGATAGGAATATTTTTTTGTAGTGATTCCAACTTCCATTTTCTGCAATCTTCTACCTAGCCACTGTCTAAAATTCCGATTTTTAGAGCACAATTTTAGGAAATACTTTTACATACTGTTAGAAGGGCCTCACTGGGCGTTCACAAATCTTCATGCTGCACAGACACACTTGATCACCTTAGATTTACACCTACAATTTAACCTAGCGATTTTGTTCCACAGCGATACCAAATACTGGTTGCTCTCTAAAACCGGAGTTAAATACGATCTATGTTCTACCTGTTTTCCAAAAAAAGTCTTCTTTCCGTTGCACTCTCAGATGAGGAACTCACCAGATGCAGCGTACGGGCGTAAACGTCTCCCTAATTCGCAAATTGGTTTACGCTGAGCATACTTACCCTAGATGTGGCAAAAATATGAAGACTCCAAGCAGTCGATGGCTTATCCAGAACGCAGAAATGCTAGTTTTGAGTAAAAATCTTTACTGGATTGGGCATGGGACCGAATAACGGATTAGATATGTGTGGGTTCGCTCATGAGCATTCTATTAGGAAAATTTCTGAAATAAACCATTTGGGGGTGACTTGCCCAGAATTTTTATGGATGGGAAGTTTGACAATAGTTAAATTGTTGCTTCCTTAAAGTAGAGCCTACCTGTGTACCAGTGGCGGACGCAGAAAGTGGGGGGAGGAGGGAGGACGTGGGAAAAAAGTGGGGTCTCCGCCGTTTTGGGAACCCAGACGGAAAATAAAATCAATAAAAACCTTAATTATAATAATGAATGATTAATAAAAATTATATTAAAAATAATAATGAAAATAATAAACTAATAAAAATAAACTAATACAAGATTTTTCCCCCGCCTCCCCCCCCCCCCCCGTGCGTCCGCCACTGCTGTGTACTCGAACTACTAATATTTCTCCACTATCATACGCTGGAACGCAACTGAAAAATCTAGCAATTCAAAATTGTTACGAACTCATAGCTTCAACTATATAAGCCATGGTGAAGTGAGCTGACTAATGTGAGGTGGTCTGAGCTTTAGCCATGATTAAATTTTTTTGTATAGACTGAAGTGGCCGCTGGTAAACAAGACCAAATTGTTTGTACTTGTCCTGCCCTGGGCCTGGTGCAAAGATAGTACACGCAGAAGACAGTATTTCTTTCTAATTTCACTTACTACAAAGCTAATTTGAAGAGCTTCTCGGAATTTCTAGGCTCCTTTTACGAAACCTCTGATGAATAAAGGGCAATCCTCTAAATTTATACTGCTGAGCTTATTATTACAAGTGTGAAGTAAGGACGATTATTCGTTGGTGACAAATGAGTCGCTTATAAACACATTACGTTTTCAGAGGGATGCATCGGTACAAAGAAAGGAATTTTTGTGTTGGCAAAATTTTTCTACGTATACAGCCTTGTTCCTCGGCATTTTTTTGTCAATTTTGTCTTTCGCCCAAGAAAACCATTCTGGACACAGAACGGATAAGAGCTTTCCTCTGATTCAAAGAGACAGTGGGCGAGGGTAATTATTTTATTAAATCATCAAAAAAGGTGAAACTAGAGGAAATCTGGCTCTCTGGATACCTTGCAATATATGTATATAGCTGCTTGTGGTTGTACTACACTTATTTAGAACAACGCAGCAGTGCTTTCTTTTCTTCTTCCAGTGTATAAAGCAATGAAAATGTGTTTACATGTAACTGGATAAACGAACAAATACTATTTCCCATTAGCTAAGTGGAAAATAATAAAAGCTAAGTGGATAAAACTGTCTTTATTTTAGCAACGATGTCCGGACAACTCGGCACCAGTCTATGATCCGGGCCGCTTCTCTCCGCCTCAGCTCGACACACCTCCTCCACCGGTGTTGAACACACAAGAACAGGTCTGTTTGGTCTTGAGCAGATTTTAATTTCGAAAAGAACTGGGAGCTACAGTAGTTGTGGCTGACTCGCTGTGCGGTAGCTCTCGAACAACGCTCTTTTCCCGTTGTTCAGAAAATTTTCCGTGTTGATTCGTTTTTTGCCCTCTTTGGCACTATTCCATAGTTCTTCTAGCCTAAAATCTGAAATTTAAAAATTTCTCTGAAATATCTAGGTGGGGCGGGGTATCTGGTATGCGGATCACGAAGATCATACTGATTTTGAACCGTAACCTCACATTCGTAGTGATATGGTAGGTATGGTGTTCCACAGAATTTTCCCAAGCTTTGCATGGAGGAGTTGTTTCATGTGCTGAGCACTACTATCATGTGCGTTTTTTAACCGTAACCCCTCTTTCACCGTTTCCACACGGGGTACTGTAGCAGATCGGACGAAAGATGACAGCTTCGATGCGAAAATGGAAATTTTACGGAAATTAATTTTGATCTTTGTGTTCAGCTCATGCAATAACTCGTCTGTGAGAAGTTTCAGGGAAAAATTGTGAGATACAGTACGCTTCCGTGACCCTGCAAAAGCAGCGTTACGGTACAAAATGAGTATTTGTGATCAGCACGTTAAGTAACCTCAATAGAGAAAAATTCAGCGGAAACTTTGATTTTGAGATCTTGGGGCAGAAAAGTGGAAGAGTGCCCTCTTTCCCTAACATTTTTTTTTCATTTCAATGCTGATTGTTCTGCAAATATCCAAGGGATTAAATCCTTGGGTAATAAGGGGCCAGGCATTTTTTGGGAGGTATCCAACGAATTTTAACGCTCTTTAAGCGACGCGACGTTCTCACTTCAAAGAAATATGCCCGTTGCTGTTCAAAAGTTGTTATGAGATTCATCTGTTCCCATCAAGCGATTGCTTTCCTGGATGAAGGCCGCATATTATTCCTGTCAGGAGAAAACGCGCCATTTGAAGTAAGAGAACTCAATGAATATGCTCCTCACGATTTCTTGCATATCTACCATTTCTTCACAAGAACTCTGCTATACGACAAAGAAGCGTCTAGAAATGACATTTTCATGAGAACGCCCTTAATGGGGACATGAGAAGTACATTGCTTTTCTATGAACTGCGTTGCATTCCATAGCAAATTTTCTAATAATACTGGGAATGGCACTAAAAGGTATTCGAGTTGAAGGAAAAGGTTGGGGCGTGTGCGAGGATAGGGAAAGGGTAGCAACAGGGTTTCTAGAAAGGAGTTTGGGGAATTAAAACTAACACGAGTGGATTTTCTCTCTAGAAGAAAGAGGAAGCTCCGCGGTTTCACATTCCTACACTTAATCACACACACGCTTAATCCCTCCATACTTAGTTTGTGTGAGCTCTCCAAATTTTCATGTAGCCGCTACTGTATATGCGTATAGTTTTTGTTTTCTTTTGCCTCACATAGTAATGGATATTATTCTATTTCAATGTACATAATTTTGATGTTATTATATAGTTTGTTCGAGTGATCGTCAATCAGAAGACTCAGGCAATAACTCCGGGTGACCCGAGAGCAATTTTGATCCAGCCGGGTCACCCGAGAGACCATATTTGTGGGCGTGGCTTGCTGCCGGGTCAACCGAGTGAATTTGCAAACGGACCGGCTCACCCGAGCGACCATGTGCTTCTTTACCGGGTGACCCGAGGGGACTTTTGTGCAGACCGGGTGAACCTAGGATAGCGCGGGAGGTCACCCTGTAAATTCCTCTTGGGTCACTGCCTGAGTAAATTGAGTGCGCTTTCCTTGCCGCCGGTTGTTTAATGTTCCTGAACAAGATGGAAAGCTGGGGAGAGTTAGCGGCAGTCCCACATTACATTCGTAGGCGTGTACCTCGCTCAAACATTCCCTGAATTTCAAAAGTCTCTTGAATTTTCACGTCATCAGGCATCATTCTGAATTATTGTCCTCATTTCAATCATTTATGTACAGTTCCAATGTCATCTAAATGTTAAAGTTCTCTAAAGTTGTGAAACCGCTTGTGAATTAAGACCTGTAAAATCGTCCTTATGTAACGGTGCATATTAGCAGTAGTTTTATAAACGGATGCCGAGTGAACGACAAAAAAAAAGACGACGAGATGTGTCTGTCCCTTCTGTCCTCTGTGCAGTCGTGCTACAAGAAGGAACTCCCTTCAGCAAGCAGCTAGGCGTTTAAATTTCTCAAATGGCAGGAACAGTAAAAACCTGGATCTTTTCCCTTGACGAAAAGTTGAGGAAGGTCTGTGGGCAGCCTTGGTGTAAATTTTTAGGTACATACCTCAACTTTTTATCTGTGTGTCATTTCATGCTCTACAAATAAAGTCGCTGCCCTTCGCCTATAAGTTATGAATTTATGGATGACGGTTGCATTGGTGGAACCGAGTCTTTCTGCTATTATTATTCTTCACTGCTGGAACCAGTGACCATAATTCATAACATCCATTTTGGATTAAACATCTTTATTTCATTACTGCACCTGCAATTGAAGTCTTTCTGATAGAATTTCGAAAGTTGAGTCACTATCAGATAAAATTATAGATTTTTTTCGCCCCCTCTTCACAATTTTCCGCATTTTTTTTTTGCATTACACTCATCCATGACTTCAATAGAGAGTTTTTCGCTCTAAATACTCATCTTCGTTTGAATTGGAGGTGATATTTGTTTTTTTTTCTTTATTTTACAGCCAAACTTCAACGTTTCTTGACAATAGCATGTACTGTAAAGTTGTAGAGGGGATAAAGCGGATGATGTACATACAGCCACCGCGTCTTCCAACTTCCAGCGCTGTTCTTAGTTGCCTGGTATGCTTCGTTGTTTTGGAATGATTCCTGCATCAAACCTAAGTAAGAAAAATCCCATACCTCTCACAAGCTCTCCGCCCTTCAAGTGGACACGGCATATTACATTCATTTTTGGCTCCAGTACATTTTTTTTTGCCCTGGAATCCGTATCTCAACTACTGCATGCACTCCAACATAGTAAACATCGACCTTGTACAAGCAAGACGTGGGCAGTAATTCTGGCTTATTTCATACTGTTGCGAGTTTAGTGGTGCGGTTAGTCGGATGTGTGGGGGTTTAATGTCCCCATTTGAGAACGAATCTTTTGTAGTCGGAAGGAATGGTCACTATTGGTACGCTAGAGGATTCCGAGAAACATAAGAAACATAAAAAACGAGTTACAGGAACATAAGCCCCTCTTTTACACAACTTCATAGGTCATTTTACCTGCTGGAATTCTTTTTGTGAAGATTATCTTTCTACTGCACCTCTAGTAGTGAAGACAATACTATGACCTGATATCAACAACGAATGGCATTAATTCCGCTGGTAACCTCAGAAATCTTTGTTCACAGTGGGAAAGCAATTTCCGGAGCGCTTCCATGCTCGCTTCCACACTAGGTCCCTCATTACTTTATTGACACGGAGCAGTACTCTTCCATCCCTTTGAAAATAACAGACAGCGCCTGTTCGAAAATCGACATAGTCAAGTAAAAAAACAAATAGTGCTAAATATTGTTGTCGACAATAATGCTATATTCCCGATGCGTCTAGTATAGTTGTGGGTAATGACGGGGAAAACATCCAAACGTGTTGCCCTGGATTTATTTTTAGTGGTCTAAAGTTGTTTTTTTAATGAGAACTACGGATCCGAGGTTTAGCAGTTATTTTGACGTAGTATTGGTTCTAGGAGAAGATTTAGATCCTCATGCTGTTGATCTATGTTTTCAAATATTCCTCTCATTCTTTCAGACATTCATTCATCCATTTATTTATGCATTCATTCATTCTTCTATTTATTCACTCATTACTCTATCTATTTATTTATTTATTCATTTATTTATTCATTCATTCATCCATTCATTCATTCATGTTCACCGGTCGGTTATCTTCATTCACTTATGCTGTACATACTTGATCTATGAATGTAATACACATCATGCATCTGTTCTTCCCCACCTTTTTTTCTGATTCTAGACTTATCCCTGGATATTTCACTCTTTTAGAAAAAGTTCCTCGTAGAATTATGCGGTTTTATTGCTGTAATACTGACAAAATAGGCCAGAAATAGTTGGTGCTTATCTTTCCGTGCCAGATATACATATGTAAATGAATATGTAAAAAATTAATAGACAGATATAAAGAAAAACATATAAAAGATATATATATATATATAATATAACGTGGCATATTCTCGCACTTAAAATGTAACCTTTTTAGTGCAATCTTCAAGTTACATAAAAAAATCAGTAAAATTGGCTACTGCATTTTATTCAACTTCTTAATTGATTAACTTTTAAAACTTAGCTTTTAATTTCTTTGGAATTATTTCTTCACCCTAACTCATGCAAGAATTACGTCTGCCAATTCCTTGAATACAAAAACACTACGGAGGAACAGAGATCTCCCAAGTTTTCCTAGTTCTGACGCATCTTCTCAAACTGCCATTAGTCGATGTATCGATCGGAGAGTATCGCTTTAGAGACGATTTTTTTTCAGTCGGACTTCAACCTTGGCTCATCGAGCGGTGGTATGTTCTCGTCGTTTGAGAAGCATAACAATAACTGCTGGAGCAGTAACACCAAACTCAACAATGTGGGTTTCCAGTTATTTTCTTTGAAAACCAACGTTTCTCCTCGAACTTCTGGTCTAGCACCCCCCCCCCCCCCGCCAATGCAGCCCCCGCCTCTTGCGCTACATTTTTGTTCATTTCATTGGACGATATACTCACAAAACTCTATTTGCTTTTACTCCTTACCATAGTTGTGAGACAGCTCCTTTATCTCAGTTTTGCTGATGCCATCATTTTTGATGATTGTTCATATTTTTCTTTAATAAAATTGCTTCTGGTGGTCCACCACCTTGAAGGGCATTGCTCACTACCGAATTCTCCTTTACTGTCTGCCAAGGACGACCAATGAACGCTTCCATCGTCGTCTATCAAAACACCACGAATTTCGCAACGCTTAACGCTGTTCTGGGACGGACTAGTACGTACTTCTTGTTATGTTGCACTCTTCGCCATTGACATTGTGTGTGCAAGGCCGGCGAAAACAAGTTTATGGACGAGTTTTCTCATTTATTAGAAAGTGAATAGATAAAATCAAGTGAAAAGGGAAAGTTGGGGATAGTCTGTAGGCAAAGAAAGGTTGGGGTAAAACTTACAACCACATATATTCATTGTTTAGGTAAAACTAACAGAAAAATGCGCGTTTTGTCAGAAAATTGAAGCGTTTGTCATGCTGACAAGGAGTTATGCACTTAATTGAAGGCAAATTGACAGCCGAGAGGGTAGAAGTGACAGCTGCACAGTTGTAGTATAGACTGCCAGGAAGATTGTCCAAAACATAGGGGAAAACTGATATTCTTGTAAATGTAAGTGTACAAGTAAACGCTAGGGGCCGCATGCACTCATGGTTAAGGTGCTGGCACCTCCAGATTTACCCATTGTTCCCTCGAGTGTCAATCCGTGTACGTGGGTAATCCCAGCGACGTGTCCAGGCACAAAACAGGCCGAGAAGTTAACAGGCAAGCAAGCAGACCGACGGGAGACTGACGTTTATTGTTTTCATTTTCCATGGATCATCGGTCCTCTACATATATACATATTGTTATTATCAGTCTATTGCGTCACCAACCCCTGAGTCTTCTTTTTTTTGGTTCGGCATCAGAAAGAAAACTCTTTTTTATGAGAGAACATGCTCTAAAGGTCGTTGTGACTTCATGTTGCTAAGCAAAACAAAACATTGAACGTGATTCTGATCTAATCAGTTAAGGTGACAGCTTTCCACCAGGTCCGTTAGGATATATGACGCTGCTAACTAATTTATCCTACTAAAAATGCAAAATAGGGAATGAGTGGCCACAATCCGAATGGTTCGACTTATGCCACCATTTCATTCTCTCTCTGCGATACCCCGAACAGTTCGGATTTGGCTACTCATTCTCTACTTTGCATTTTTACTAGGACAATTTAGTTGGCAGCGTCATATTTTGTGACCTGGGCGTCGACGGAAACAACCTATACGTAGAGGATGACATAAAATTATTCAGGCGTCTTCGACCTTGATCCTGGCACAGGCTATGCACTCTGGAAGACATAGAAGTGTCATGGAACTATAACTACAATATATGATATGATAATACACTTGTTATCTTCAGTGCTTTGCGCTAGGTCACAAGATCATATCTTCTTGTAGTTGAGCTGAGCTGCGTTGATGAAACTGTAACATGTAGACCGCATCTGAATCTATTCAGCTAATTCTGAAGAGCAAAGCCCTTTCCATCTCGTGCCAGAAATTTGATCGCGCTGAGATTTGTTTGTGAGAGGTGATATAGATTATGTACACTGCTGTAGTGGCTGTAAATCTTCGTGAGATTTGAGGGATGTACAGGATCTACACAGTATACATTACTGTGTTCACCAAAGGAATGGGTCTAGTTCCCTGGAGTGATCATTTGTGTTTGAAAATATCAGTAATTTACTTCTACTTCTACTACTATTTAATAAGTAGTTTCTAAAAAATTTGTCAACTTTATAGGAAAAAATGTTAGTACTTGAAAGTTTTTTGGTATCCAGTTATTTGCTGCCACACCTCAGGGTCAGTGCTATCATTGGGGTTGTTTCTTGAAGCTCTATGACATAAATATAGCCGAAAAAAGAGAATTTTGCCATTGACCACAATTAGTCGGTAGAACCAGGAAAATTATCAATCTGATAGCCATAACTGGTGACAGCTGGAAATCAGATATGGTCTCTGTACATGGTACCAAGATGATTATGTGGAAACCGCACCAATCCCTCGAATCATCCAGAATTTCTAGATTCCGGAGGTGAAGCTTGTAGGCAACCTTCGCATATATTACGCTTAGATATCTCATTCCTCTGATTTGGGACACCCTTACTTTTTGAGATCTTTACTGTGCATTCAATGCCTCGCTAACAAGCCTTTTTTGCGGGTCCTTTCGGTTTTTTAGAGCTTCAATGTAGAAATTCAATCAATCTTATGTTTTCATAGCTTTGCTGTATGTGCAGTAAAACTCGAAAATCGTGGACTTATAAATATGGATATCGTGCATAATCTGGATACCTGGGTAGGCATAGGAGCTGTGAAATAAATTTCGTAAAATGTGTATTCACTTTGCTAGATCTTTCCGGGAAAAAAATGTTATCGACAGCTAAATTTTGACATCTTGTTGTTCGCTTCAAACCTGCCCTTCTGCTCCGAATGATTGTTGCTGACAGGCGAATCTGCTGAAGAAAACTGACTCGTTAAAAAAGCGCCAGGATTAGAGCGTATCCCTTTTTTGGCACTGCCTCGATTCCGAGCTTTGTGGACCCCTATTTGCTCGATTTTGCGCGTCAAAATTCACATCTGGTGTAATTACTATTGAGCTGAATATGTTCTGAATATGTTTCAATGTACTTGTTTACAGTACAACCGTCTAGACTGTTCGCTTCTGTACAACGCTTGGAACGCGGCTCTAATTGGAAAATGGTCGCTATACTGGTCGCTTTTAAAGTGCATATTTTACAGCCGGTCGCATCGATTTTGTCAGAAAGGTCACAGTTCTTGTCACTGCATATTTCCGATGGCTCTCATAAAAGGAATGGAAAGGTCGTCAAGACAGCCAGCACCTTGACTGAGAAGGGTTAGAGCAGGAGAGGTGGAGAAGGAAAGGAAAGAAAGGGAGGGATATGAAGACGAGGAGGAAGAGGGGAATCATTTCGTGTTTTCTAGCAACCGACGAAAGAACAGAGAAGATATGCCCGGAAAAAGAAGCATTCCACCACAGAGACGACTAAATAAGGAAAGTATGTAGTATCTGAGACGTACATATTACCAAAGCGGGAGGTGGCAGATAACTCGTAATTCAGGAATAGATCCAGTCAGCGAAATCATGAATGCTGCAGAGAACGTTCCAAGCTTCCTCTTCATCTGGATTGGACTAGTGTCCTCATAAATATCTGCCATTTTTTGTTGTCTTTATCATTATTTGCTTGTCATCCCTGACCGAAACACGTCGTTTAGTCGGGTTATACCCTTTTTTGCCTGAAAAACCCGTGTTCTTGAAAAAATCTTCGGAAAAAAACCATCTAGAGACGTTATTTTGGACAAACTCTATACCAAGCCGGGTGCATCGGCGAATATGGAGGACGAATGGAGTAAAATTCGGGATTTTTGGTGGAGTTTGACGATTTAATTTTTCAGGCCTACCCTGTTTTTTTTTCTAAATCCCGTAACATGACGTTATACATGAGGGTATCTGCCACTAATGTAAAAACACCCGTCTTAGCGAAGATTCTGAAGATTTATAGTCGCCTGTGGCTCATACCCCTAATTAACTGTCACTAAAATTGTCATCCATGAAGCGGATCCTTGGATTATCCTGCCTTGACGAATTTTCTATTCTGCGAAGAGTGATGCTGTGCTACCTTTGATAATCCCGAGTTTTATGCGGGCAAGTCAATCTAATTCCATGAGTGCCCTATGCACAGCTTTATCTTGCGGTTTTCGTGCGTGGCTGAGAGGTGCAGAACGTTATATCCAGAAAGAGCGGGGCGTTCGAGCTCTGCGGTTGGCCATTCGCGTGAATTGACCAATCGCATAACTCGGCCGGGCCGCCTACTCCGAGTGAGACGCTCCACGTCCGTAGGTGCAAGATTATCGAGGCTATGGCACCTCCGGTGTATGTGAGTGCCTTGTCTTTTTATGCAACCCACAGTTACCTAGGTCACATTTTAGTGACTTTCTCGTGTTCCGGTCATGATTATCCACGAGGAACCTGATGTATTCTGTGGAAGTGTCTCTCTCTGTCTCTCTCTGTCCCTTCTCAATAGGATGACGTTATGCTTGGATAAGGCCATGATTGGTGGTGTAAATTGCAATTCCCTCACACATGAAGATGTGCAGTGTCTGAGCATTTCGCCCTTTCAGTTTTGGCGCTTCTATTAGGTTCTATGAAATGTTCGTCAATTTTCCAATAAAACTCGCTAAAATTTAAAAGTTTATCTCTGTAAATAGCATGTTTCCATTGCACAAGCACTCTTTTCACTTTTGGCGCCTGGAAATTTCCCACATTCCTCACATTCAGACTTTTGGATTTCTCACTTCCAAATTCTCGGTTTCTTGGCTGGCGAGGTATTACCTATAGCCGCTTTCCTATCTTAAGTGGAAATCTAATCACCTGATCCATTTTCTTTGTCTCCATGCCTTGATTTTGAGCAGATGCTTATAAGAAAAAACAAAATTTCATTCATTTGACGCAAAAATTTCTCGAAGAAACGTTTCCGCTTTAAGATGAGTTCCTGAGAAACTATCGGTATCGCCCTTCATTCATTAGCTATACCACTTTTGATATGTGCTATTTTCAGCAGTCCGTGATGCGCAAGTTCAGTGTGGCTGCGGATTTCTTCACGCCGCCATCCACCAGACCGCCGGATTCGGGTGACACGGTAATCCTTCATTTCTGTAGCGCAAAAACTAGACAAACAGGATTTTTCGATATCAGGACGTTTATTTTTTAGCAGGCTAACACTCAGGGCGAACATAAACCTTTATCACTAGAAGGTGTTGATAGTTCTCCAATAGACATATACAGTGGACCAGGATTAAGAAGTCGTGTTATGAAATTCTTGGACAAGGAGTTTTCTGACATGTCAGTTCCACTGGGCCTGGTGGCAGGTTCCAAAAATCAGCGCAATATAGCGGAACTTATGAATCTTGGGGTGCCTACATATTGAAACGCACTATATATCAGAACTACATGAGCTTTTGAAATCCTTGTCCTCCAGTATAAATTCCTGCCTAGAGTCAAACCTTGGTTTGCAAATATCATTAAGTCACTGAAGAAACGGTGAAAATAGAGCAGCCATGTTTCTTTCGCCGTCTGGTTCCTCTTCTTGGTCGCATTATCTCTAATTTTTCATGACGGAGACCCAGAGGCTTGAAGAGAACTCAGGTGATATCCCTAGGACCCTGGCGACCACCTTCGTCGTCTGTATATGACCGCCATGTAGGAGAAAGTACCGTACGCGAGTGTTTTTGATTTAAAATTTGAAAAAGACCATTCATAGGATTTTTTGAAGTGACTGATAATGGTATTGGTGCGACGTGCATTTGAGTTACCTTGATTTTAATAGAATCAATTTACGATTCACGTACTTTGCCTTTTTAGGGATTTACGTACAATGCTGCCAATGTAACCATTGAAGGACATTAATATTTGATATTTATTAGAGAAAGCAAGGTTCTATTTTTTGCTTGGGTAACTCAGAAATTTTTACCTTTGACATTTTTCATAGGCCAAATCCGACCCCCCCCCCCGCCTCCCCCTTCATAAACGAGTTTTCTGCCACGTACATGGTCGGATGACACTTGCGCGGAACTCGGTTCGGAAAACACTATCGATCCGCTTTCATCCATATCTTCCATAGTTGTTGACTAGACAACGAGCTTTTATGGCTTTGTTTCCTATGAACTCTGAATGGACACGAGATCAAACGATGTTCCGATCAAATGCATTGGAATTCTATGGATTCGGCTTTTACACTTTCATTCTATCGCATATTCGTGTAATTTCCACCTATTATGGATGGTAAATGTCGTTAATCCTTGTAAAAAAGCAAAACATTTTTTTTTTGTTTTATAACAGCTGGCCAATTTGCTCCCAAAGATTAAGAGATTAAGCACGAAGTTTCTCATATTTTTCGCGGAAAAAGTGTCTGTGAACGTGAATTTTACAATTTCATTTTAATAGTAGAGATTACCATAGTTTTTGACGTTAGCGCTTTTCGAGATATTGCCATGGTGATATTGTTTTCCACCATCACTAATCCCTCAATCTTTTCTTAGGTGACGTTTCTTCACCCTCAGAGTGATTTTTTCTCTATTTTCTTTTTTTTACTTCTACTCCATATGTTTGGTTTTTTTTCTACCTGGAGATTTCGTCCATAGAATTTGAAGCCTAAGCATCGAATAGATTGTGATAAAGTCGTCGGTCATTAATTTTTTTTTTGATTTCTTTGAACTTTTCAATTTTATCCATCCTCAAATTAGCGATTATCGATGTAAGCTCAACGTTTTAACTACTCTGATAACTGTGCAGCACGAACGCAGCCCGAACGGCGTAATGGTTCGGGTAGAAACCCTAGCAGCAACGATTGCCACTTGCTGCCATCCTCCCCTCGATTGCTGCTCAATCTGTCGGCCCTTTAGCGGCAATTGCTGAGGGACGGGAGCAATCAAGGGGAGGATGGCAGCAACTGGCAACCGTTGCTGCTAGGGTTTCTACCCGAATCTATACGCCGTTCGGGCTGCGTTCGTGTTTATGTGCACAGTTATCAGTTCAGATATGTATGTTCTGTACTTTAGAAAGGCTCAAAAATTTGATGCGGTTTCAGCAAAATTGCATACTGAAGGTGTCTAAAATTCCTAGCTGGTAAGATGATGCAAGAATTCTGGCACGAATTCTCGTATAGATGATATATCTTGCAGTTATCGAACCCATCGAAGTGCAGCATTTCCCCTAAGAATTTCGAGAAATTTTTCCCCGTTCTCATATTGTTTGTGGTTCTACAGAATTTCCTTGATCTTATAGAATTATTTTCGCTAAATGAACTGGGGTCGAAAAGGTAATATTATAGGTACTCTGAAAAGTTCTGTTATAGGTACAGGCATTGCCGTCTATTTGCGGGTGAACCGTTTCTCTAGCAATTTACTAGTGACTTTTATCAATATTTAATAATACTAATAATTCCCAAACCATTAGCATCCTCTTTTCCTGAGGTGAAGCGACTGCCGAGCCTTACTATGTGATTACATTCACAGTGACCAAGGGATTCCGGGTTCTGCTCATATTCTCTGAGGACTTCTAAGCTTCGATGGCTTAGGGATTAGTAGTAGATCAACCGTCGAGAAGTAGGCTCCAGCGAGATTATTCTGATCATGAGTTCTTGGGATGGGTCATTAATCTCCTACCAAACAAGATGCTTTGACGAGAGTGGAGATAAGCGGCTCGGGCAATCCCTTTATACACCTCTGCGTGTCCACTGGAACCTTATTTGTCTTTATTTTTCATTTTGAGATTTTATTGAGAAGATTTCGCTTCGATCCCTGCTATATTCCGCCGAAAGTATAACAACATGGTTCGGTGTTGCCCTGTGCCTTCGGCTCCGATATGTATCGATTCTAAGCGGTGCATTGCTGGCATCGCTGCTGCAGGATCGATACGTATAAAAATCGTGGCCGTTTGAGCGACGACAACAAGCGGCAGGGTGCTATACTCTGCGGTGGTATATGTATGTGTTGCGTTGTGAGACACCCTGGAATGATGATGGTGCAACAGATTATGGAGTTTATATATCTAGTTTTCTATGAAGGCTTTAATTTCTCCGTCCAAAATTCTCGAATTTCCAAGAAAAAAATCTGTTGATAATGGTGATCCGTACTTTATTCCTTTGAACGCTACACGAACATACCACTATCCATCACATATATGAACATTTTTTTCCACGCGAGTAATGTGGCTAATCTCTTTTTTCCCTATGGGCAATTTCTGTTGAGCCATTTTCCAAGCGATGAACTTTCGTTGTACTTCTGTCACACGCAAATGCCGAGCTTTTTGGCGAATAAACAATGTTTTGTCAAAATGATAGGTGTGACAATCATTTGGTATGCTTCATATTGGTAAGATTTAGGTTTGAAAAGTCCTAAAAATCCATTTAGTTGAGGCAAGTGGAGATAACGTATAGGGATACACGCTACATTTTCCCCTTATACTCTTTGGATCTTCATCCTCATTATTTGCAATAATCTCATTTGCTCATCAGATAATTTGCGCTTTCCTATAACTTCTCCATTTCGATAGATTTCCAGGAAAAGGCCTGGATTTCGCTCTTAACAAGCCACGGCCCCCAGAGTACTCGTTTTTTCACTCGTGGTTTCTACTCGGTAATCCATCCGTAGTGGGCGTGGCTTCGGTCACGTCAGAAGTCCACACCCATGTGAAAACACGTATCGACATGTGAAACGTATATGGTCAACTGTGCCTGGCTGGTCGTGCTACCATGGCGACGATCGACTTTTTACAGTAATTGTCCGGTTGTACCCAAGGTTTTTCGGCCCTTTTATAGGACATTGGCTTTTAAGGGCATTTAGAGAAGGATATAAGTGCTTTAATACATTCATATTATTTCTCGCTTGATGCCTGGTGGAGCTCATTTTAGCTTTTGCTGTGTTCAGGTTGTTGTTCCTGTGCGTTCAATCTTGTAGGATGGACAGTGCCGATTTCCGCAACGCAGATAAATCCACCATCGCTCTGATTCGGATTTGATTCCTTTATTGGTATCATTTCACCACTAAACGGCCCGACCGCGAAACGGTTTACTTGCTTTGCCCTGCTGGTTCTGACACATTCTGACATATGCCTCATGAGTCTAGCCGTTTCGCCACAATGGTCTCTTTTCACGCCTTATCGTCAGGATCTACCAGGTATGTGTCAGGATGTGTTAGAACCAAAGAGTCAGCTTGCTCGTTGCGGCTGCGGTGCGGTCGGTGGCTGTGATGGAACCGAAACTGAATCGGTTCGACTATCATTGTACCTAGTATATGTCAGAAAACGTAGGCCAGGAGGGGAGGGGGGGGGGAATCACTATACATTATATGTCAAAAATTCCGAAAAAAAATTGCTTCAAAAACCATGCTGCTTCCAGCACGCAATGATTTAGTCTCCCTATTCATCGTCTGGATCCTCACACTGCAGCAATCCTTTTTAGAGTTACTACTGCTAGAAATTAGGTTTACTTTCGGCATTGTCAATAGATTTGAAAACGGGAGATCGATAGGGTCCAGAATTTCGATTTGAACAAACTCCTCCCACAATTTCTAGTATACATTGGATTTTGTTTGGTATAAACGTCTCCGACAATACATATACAGGAAGCTCCAAATGTCCGCAGTCAAGAGGGCGTGGCCACGGCGCGGCTCCTTGATCAGACACAGGCGCTCTCTATGCTGCCTCTGGCTTCTCTGACTCTGCAGCCAACCAGTGGCAGCATGCCGAGCGCCTGTGTCTCTGTCTAAAGCCGCGTCGTGGCCACGTCCCTCTTGACTGCGAACATTTGGAGCTTCCTGTATGTACCAACTGCATCTGCGCATATTCAAATAAAATCCTGAATTTTCGTTCGAATTAGCAAACATATCCAGCCGATTTCCTCTTGGTTTGGCCTTCTATGGGAATGCTATACAATTTCTCTCTATTTCTTTCCCCTTTTTTACTTCTCTTCTCAATTTTTCTCTTCTCTTCTTTTATCTTGTTCATAAGAATCGTCTCACCCAAAATTTACACTGCTTATTTTTTCCCTCACAACCGGATGCTGGCAGTTTTTCAGCAGAAAGGAAAGAGATTTGGAGAAATCGCAGTTTACAGACCAGTTCTATTTACACTTCGCTTGAAATGCTACGCTTTTTTTTTGTAGGCAACGAATTATTTTCCGTGTTATAAAAAAAAGAAGGAACCGGTTCTATTCGCAACATTCACATTTGCCAAGCACTATCACTCGTGGAAATTTTGCTTTCTGTTTCTTTCTCATGGAAATTTTCGAATTTGAGGACCTCATTCTTAGCTCACTCTAAGATGCATCTTTTCTACATATGACATGTATCCTTTCTATAAAGCAGTTTTTTTTTCTCTGAGGAGATCCTGCTTGAAGAATACACACTCCTTCAAGGAGTGTATATCCATTATTTACCCCAGTAATCCCTCTAAGAAAAATATCTAAAGAGGATCTCACACTTTCGAGAAATACATACATACTTCTTCAGTTGTTATCAAGGCGTAATAGCACCAGAGCCTTTCTGAGGTAAAAGATTCGTTTTTTTTTCAGCTACTTGCTGGAGATATTTATTAGATCCTCTTTGGACTTTCGTCGTTGTACAAATCAATTTTTTAATGAGCCAGTAGACTTCTCCCCCTATCGCGATGCTGAAACCTAATACATGTATACACGCTTCCAGCCACTTGAACATTGATTCCATAGCACCCTTCATTATGAGCATGTAGAGGCGTGTAAATTGTATTTTTTCGTTCGAATCAGCATAGTTTCTGGAAATAATGCAAGGCTATTTTTACGGTTTTCCTATGAAGGCACTTGTGTTTTCATTTCTAGAACGGCGAATTATCCATTCGTGCTCATTTTGTGATATATTCCCGAGCGAGAAAATTCTGAGAATTGTACAGTACAATTGGCTTTTCCTGTTAATTCAATTCATATGCACGAGCACGCCTACTGGGAACAGTTATGCGTTTACTGTGAATTAATTGGCTTGTTCTTCAACCCGCTACGAGCACGTAACATGTTCCTTCCATGCTTAATTCTTCGAAGTCAAATCATAGATAAAAATCTCCACAGGTTATTTACATTAAAAATGGTGGTTTCCAGGCGAACCAGCAGACAATGCTTGGTTACCAGCCGATGCAAATGGACAATACGCAATGGTCCAAGCCATCGTTTCAACATCCTCCCGTGCCACAGCAGGTAAAACATTCAATATTTACTCAGGAATGTACAACTCACCCATAGTCGCTGATTGCTTGGAAATTCGGAAATTTCTGTAGTTTCCCAGCTAAACCTTGTGGGAAATTGCTCTAGAATATGGAGTTCTTCTGGGTTATAATTCATAAATTTCATAAATGCATAACCAAGCGACCCCAGGTTAACAAAGCAACATTCACTTCCCGAGTCTCTTACCATAACTACTTTGTTTATACGAGTACCAGTCACGCTAACCATGGTTAATTTTCTAGGTTATCGTTTGTTGGGGCCCTTACCTTAGCTTTAACCTTCGAGGGAGAAAAATTCGTGAGGGAATAATGAAAAGTCGAAAACATCCTGAAAAATTGTGGAGTGTAGAGGGAGACCAAAACATATATTTAGCCTGATGTATGTAGGTAATGAGGCTAGCGGTATTACCTGTACTCCAAGTATTCAAAACGTCTTTCGTGGACAACTTTGTTATTTTTCTTACTGCAATGAATTTCTTAAACGTAAACTAAGTATTAATTTCACAGAAACTCTAAAAGCAGAGTGAAAAGTGCAGTCTTAAAATGGATTCATATCCTCTAATTGTCATGTTATCAGGGCACTAAAGAAAGTTCAAATGCATCCGACATATTGTATTATATGCTAGACTCTTGGATTTATTTGAAACGGAATTTTTTTCTTGAAAATTCCATGCCCATTTCACTGCAATCTCTTCCAATGTGCAGTTCATGCATCAGTACTGAATGTGGAAGTGGCCAAGTGGATAAAAGACTGGACTGTCAGGTTAAGTGCCAAAGGTTCGGATCCCACCCATGGCTTTGCATATTTCCTTCCTCTTTCTAAGGGTCCGCAGGCAAAAATGATGTAGATTCTGGAGCACTTTGTTGGGCGAGGCTTCAATCAGACAGATTTTACTCCGATCTTGAGGGTTACCCTCTTGCAGTTCCTCGGTAAATATGTTTATGTATCTATTGCGTGCATGTGAAAGCAAGGCCTGATTTAGCTTCTCATCGCTGGTAACCCTTATATACAGACGGGATTAGCTTGCTACGAAATCCGACAAACAGCTTTTCATCCACAATATTTCCAAATAGAGTAACAGCTAAGAAGCTTACTCAGAATCCGGCAACCTGTCAAGCATCAGCAAGGCCGATGACACAGACTTCTTGCTGAGAGCATTGAGTATTCATGACAGTCTCCTTTTACGTTGAGATTTGTAAAATGTGTCATGGAAAAATTTCCTTTGATTTTCAATGGTACGCTTTTTCGGTCCTTTCTTAAAAATAAAATTGACTATTCATACTTTTAGGGTGTTACAGAGCTTCCTCCGTCAAATTTCGGGCAAATTTCACTACCTTTCCTAGGGCACCAGCCTTTTGTCACATTTAACATCAAGAATTTTTCCTGAAATTCTTGTTAATCCTTTTGCAAACTTCCCAGATAATCTGGTTTGGGCGGAAATTGTTGTGATTACCTCCTGTTATTTTCTCAATTTTCCCTTTGAGATTGTTGATGAAGTTATGAGGAAAGCAAATACTATTCATTGAAAACTTAATTGAAATGCTAAAACTAACATTGTGAGAAAAATCCCAGGCAGGTATAAAGTCACTCTTCTGTTCCTGGTTGTTTTCATTTGAAGGGTCAGCTACTATGTAAAACTTCTAGAGCATTTCTCAAAGAATTATGAGCTAGTAGTGATTCTCACAACTTTGTTTTTCTTCATTTGATTTTTTCAGTGAAAATATAGACCTCTAAATGAATAAATAGATAAATAAATAAATAAGCTCTGCTCAGCTGCCGACGATGACCGCCACTGGGCCACCACAGCGCAAAGTGTCGATGGCTCCGCTTGACGTCGCGATCGCATCGCCGCCATTCGAGCCACCACAGCCGCCCAACTGCCATATGGACCAGAATCACGTCCAGTAAGTTTCCACACTGATAAATGGGAACATTTCAGGTTTTCTTCAGTGAGAAAAGCTTCGATTTCCTTCATTTTCCTGCAGCTCTGTCATTCTTCTCTCTTCTCTCTATTTTCTCTGTTTTTTTTTCGGCAGTTTCTAGGTTATTATTAGGTAAACAGTCTTCCTGGAGCTATGTTAACTTTCTGTTGTGTTGAAATCCCTGGGCTTTCGGAGTCATGGCCCATTTTTTTCACATTTTTAACAAGCTAGAAGAGGACCTTATGCTCTGTTTACGTCTTAAGAGCTTCACAGGTATGTAATGGTGTCAAAATCTAATATTTATTTGATTTTTTTTCAAGTTTATTGCTAGTTTATCATCACCTGAAGTGAAAACACAGGTACACATTTGTAATAATATGGAATTATTCCAAGATACCCATATGAGATGTCCACCTCTTTGAGCAAAGTACACTGCAAATTATGTGTATAGAGATGAAAACTCCTCAAAATACGTATATTAGAAAAAGTTGTGGGAGTTGCCTTTACCCAAAAGTGGGCTTATACTCATGTTAGAGAAATCGACGGACAAATTGACAGAAAAACTAGCTCGCGAAATCGATGCGTCCGATTTGTCCGTGACAGCTTTCCAATGCATGCCAAACGTTTTAAGCATATCTAGCGCTTTCAAAGCTTTCTGAGAAGAAACATCGTTCTAGCTTTGTTGCGTAGATTACGTGAAAAGGATCAGTCTTCCCAAAATATTTCAGAAAATCGAGTGAAAATTAGAAAAAAAGAGAGATTAAAATCAAAACCTTTCGAAAACTGTCGAAAAAAAACCTTTCAAAAATTGTTGAAACACCTGGTCTTGAATACCCTGGCAGAACCTCCTCCTTCACTTACAGTTCCTTATAAAACATCGTGATCTTCTCATTTTTCCTATAAGCTCACAAAAGTGCCCGCCCCTTTGTTTTGGTGTAATTTCCCATTTTTACTGTTCAAAAAGCGATTTTAAATAGTTTGATTTCATTGAAATAGCTATAAATACGATGTAAAAGTGCAGCTTTCCATTCTCAAAATATTTGCCATTGAATTCATAGCTTTCTTTGAAATCCCGTCTGATAAGTGCCCTCTTTTTCGCGTGTTCGATGTAATATTTCATCCCGCGCGCATATACATAACAGGCGTTGCACTTTGTGTTGTCCATGCAATTCCCACTATTTTCACCACGGTTTTTGTCCGTTTCTCTGCTGTCTCTCGCTGCTCACCTGTTCTCTCAGCGTCTGTTATCACGCTGCTCAATTGATTTCTGCTCGTTTCAATATTCGAGAGTTGTTAGCCGAGCTGGGGTACGCTTCCTCGTCTTTGCTTCTCTGCGTCTCTTCGCCCCTGTTGGTTCTCTTGTGGATAGGTTCCTAGAGTTCAACAATTGTTCTAGTCATTTTATTACTATTGGGGAGGCCTCCAATTAGCGCATTCCTTGAGCGTTCATTTTTCCTCCGCTTTTTTCCTTTTCCTTTTTTTTCTTTTCTCATTTCATCCCAATTTTTTTCCTACCTATTTTTATGAGAGGCCCCAGTTTTCTATTCCTCTCTCCCTTTCCTTTTCTCTGTTCCTATAGAGGTCCACGTTCCTTCCTTTGTTCAAGCGTTTCTTCTTCATCACTGTTCTTAATTTTCTATTTTAGGCTAAGCCTCAAAGGCACCACTTCGGCCTCCGTTTCTCTCTCTCTCTCTCGCTCTCTCTCTCTCTCTCTCTCTCGCTCTCTCTCGCTCTCTCTCCTCTCCCCCTCTAGAGCCTCATCATCTTCTGCTATTTACATGCTAGAGACATCTCTATTTCCCCCCTAAACTTGATCTCTATCTTAAGTTTCCTTCTCTTACTCTTCTTTGCTTTCCTACTTACCTTCTGCCACCATCTTAAGTTCTTGCAGTTCATCCCCTTCCTTGTGTTAACACTCGATTTTTTCACCCCAGTGATCCTTCCTCTATTTTTTGGAGAGTATTTTTTGCAGTATTTCATACACACAGTTCTCCTATATACTGCTTTTTAAGTTTTTTCTTCATCTTTTTCCATCACCTGTTAGGTATGACTAGGTTCTTCTTCCTAGTTCATAATTTTTTATTCTCCTTAACTCAAAAACATTTAAAAATTCATCCTCGTTCCTGAATCAGCTCATCATCAAATTCTACTGTTTCTGTTCATCCATTCATTCCTCATTAGTTTCGGTCTCTCAATCGCATTAGTTTCCATCAATTGTGGTCAGAGTCAGAGCCTCCTAGAATTCTTTTTTCTCAGTCTTTCGTAGTAGTTTCTCATTCTGGTTGTGCTCATTTCTGTTTTCCTTCCTTGTTTTTCATACTGCGACTTTTTTACTAGCGTGTGTCTACCAGTTTTTCTCCCCAGTCACTTTCCCACCACCTCATCTCCATTTCACGGCGGGCGGCGGGCTGTTTTTCGACTTCCTGCTTGCTCTTGGTTTGCCCTTTCGTCTTATTGCCTCCACTCTGCTCGTCTGCGCATCCTCAATCACCCGATGTCTCGTTTTCTCACGTGCCATCGTGGCGCTGCCTGTCTGCAGTAGCTGCAGCAAAACAACGCTCTTCCTCCATGCAACCCGTCCGTCCGATCGGCCCGCACTCGGCGGCCGCTGAATCGATTTCGCTTCGGCGCCGGCGGAGTATTTGCGCATGCGAAGTAACAAAAAGTTACGCCTCTTTTTCAGCGTTTTCTCACGCAGCACCTGTCGGCGGCCCGCGGTTCGACCGCAGCTTTTTCCACTGGATTCCAGATTTCGTAGCAGCTACGATGCAGTGAGAATAAATCGTTTTTCTATATCACTGGGGGTGTTTATCAGTGTTCAGTCTCTCGTCGCCCGGCTGATATGGTGTAATGAGAGGCGGCGGCGTCCTTCATAACGTTTTTGTCTGTATTGCTTCGGCGAAATGAATAAGTTTCTGAATTCCTTCCTTGTCTATTTTGCTTCTCTTATATTTTTGTTCGAATTTCTGGAACTTGATGAACTCTTAGGATAGTAGAGCATTTGTTATAGTAGGAAAACTTTCTACCCACCTCTTTTTTTAAGCGTACAAAATGAAATAGAAGACTGAGATTTTGTGAAATCCCCTCGCGGTCTCCTGAACACCTACGTGAGCGGAAAAGAAATTTTGATAAAAATTTTCGAAATGAACGCATTTTGAAGCACGCGAAACTAGAGTAATCTACAGACTTTCGTATAAATCTACTCCTTTGGTTGAAAACGGGGGAATCAACCTGTTATACAAGGTCCCCCACCTCTCCCCCCGCCCCTTTCTCATCTGAGAAGAAAGCAAAATTAAGGCTATTACCGTCATGCCCCTACAATGATATATAGGAGTTAGCCAGAATCTGAGATTTCTCCGTCGTTTTTTTTTTCTTCTGATTCTTCGAAGGGGAATAGTAGGTCCGGTTCTTCCGTCATTTCCCTTCATAGTCCTACATCATCAAGCTGTTTTTCAGGAGTTTTCTGCAGTGTTCACGGCTTCGTCATTTAAGTTCCGATCTGTAAAATCCTTAGAAAACCCGGATAATTTCTCCCCTTTCAGCTATCACATACAATGACAAATAGTAAGTCTTCCAAAAAACCCCAACATCAGCACGCACATACCGATCTTCAAATGAAATCTCGCTAGATTGTCAGTGATATTTCTGCCCGCTGACAAATGCCTCACTTCCGCTTTTTCCACACTTTTGGCATCATAGGAGCTTTCTCTATCTCGGCGAACACAGATAAATTGGCAGTTCCGCAACTGCGGATGTGACACAGCGGCCAAGTGCAAATTCGTTCTCAGAACTGCCCGAGTGCTCGGAATCGCATCGACGTCGCGCCGAGTTCGCCACTTCCCGGCTCACAGCTCCAAAGCGCCACAGAAGAGAAGATTCAAGGATTTACTGCGATTTTCGACGTTCATCTCGTCACAGGAAATGGCTGGTCGACCAGCGGCTGCTTCAAAACACAGCATCCTTCAGATGTTTGATGCTTCGTCAGTGGGCACGGGCTCAACGAACACCATATATCGAGTTGTTCTCATGCTGAGTATGTGTGCGCCTGTGCGTCGTTCCCCGTAGTTCACGCAGCTCCTCCCCTCATCCGTGGGCTGCTCCGTCGAAGACGTCGATGCTCATCGTCAAGGGCAGGCAGCTTTGTTGGGGCACATCTCATCTGTGCTGTGTGGGTGTGCCCGTAGGACCGTACTCGGCTGTGTGTATCGCTGTGTGTTTTCAGCGTTCATTATGACAGCGTTTCGACGACGACGATGTACTTTCCTAATGGCCGTTGCTAGGCAGATCCCCGCCCTTTATTTCTCTAACACCTCATGAGTATATGGAGTAAAGCTCGTATCAGCGTCATGCTCATGTAAGGGCACAGCTACTCATGTATACCTAGACTAGCAGTAAAATTTTTAAAGATCTGTACTGCCTTTTCGATCACTACTTAGCTTTTCCAGAGGTTTCATCTCTGTTTTCTCGATTCTTCCTGAGAAATTTCCCATGAAATTCTCTAAGCAGTTTTCTTTTATTCCACACATGCTTTTCACAACAGTTTCTGGCTGAAACTTTTTACATTACCTCATTCCTAAAGGGAAATGCCTAGATGCATCATAGATATTACCCATGGTAACCATGTTATGCCAATGATCAGTAGACTCACGGAGGGGCGGGGGGGGGGGGTGAACATGCTTACTCTCGCTAACCTTAATGGTACGTGAGCCTCCAAAAATTGTTTGATTTTCCCTGATTTGACATTCTACTTTTTTGAAGCTCATTATTAACATATTGAGATCATCACGTCCCTCAAATTCTACGGATCTCGCAAAACAAGGGCGTGAATTTTCGTCATCAGATTAATTTTAATTCGAATTTTTTCATAATCAAATGGGAATGGATCCGTTTATTAGTGGATTGAGCTGTTAAGAGCCACAAAATAGAATGATAGGCAGTTAAACTGTAACGAATTATGCATTAGTTGTATTTGAACATAAATATTCGATTTTGAGTCAGTCGGAAATTCGGATATTTGAAGTGGGAGAGCAATACAACCGTGGACCAGGGAGAAGAAGAGCCCTAAGGCTTTCTGTCTCTCAAGTATTCGAATTCTTTGAATCAGTTATTAAATTTTCAATTAGACTAATTGAGACATTAATTTTTTCTGGTTATTTTATTAGTTTTTAGTTAGTTTTATTATGGTAACCTGTTCACTTATAGTTTAAAAAAACTGCTGTAAGCTCTGCTGCGTAAGCGTCGATGATGACACGCCGAAGTATAACACGTTACTACAGTGATTATGGAGTTTTTTTTGTACTCTGAAGTAGCGTGGGCTGAGATTTCATTGAAAGTAACAGTTTATACTTTGTCTCAGCGTCACAATCCTTGTAAGCCGCGTGACTGGAGCACTTGATGATGACGTCTTGATACTTGTCTTCTTCTCGTTTTCTTTTGGGATCACATGGATGCCATAGAATTGCTATATTTTTAAAAAATTGTCTGTAGCGATAAGACCTCAATATCATAGATGCCAATCTCTAGAGTTGTCATGGCTAAGTCGTATTAAACCCCCAGTACAGTTCAGTAGCTCTTAGAGCTCAATATCCAGAATGTTCCATCCAAGTACTGCGCTCGACTCGAATACCCACGTGTTTTTGCTCTGCTTCGCTTTCCTTTCTGGAAAATTCCCCGCGGCTTTCGGGGCTTTCATTTCACGTGTCATGTCGCCGATAAAAAAACCGCTTGTTTCACAGCGAGAAAGCTGACAAGAGCTATGGGAAATTTGAAGTTTGGTTGGCACATTGCGTGTGAAAAAGTTATATTGTTTGTGTTTTCCTGTTTTTGAATACACGCAAATCCTTCGATGGTTGGTTTTTGAGCTCAACAATCAATCTTTATTATTTGCCTCGTTTATTTCAGTCCGAAATCGTTATTTCTGTAAGGATTGCTCTGCATATGTCTTCGAGAGTGAGAGTTTGCAACGAATTCAATTTACCTAGATGCAAAAATTGCTAAAAATTTCATTAAAAAATTGTATAATTCAAAAAGAAAGGACGGATCCAATAGAATAGCTCTGACAGTAATTTAAAGAATTTAGGTGCCAAGTCATCACTATAGAGGACCTTACTGAGTTATTTCAGTAGCAATCCCTTTCACCGAAAAATTCCATGGCGCTAGTCAGTTTTTAGTAAATTTTGGTGAACTTCCTCGCATGAATAAAACTTTGACCGTACCTTTTATAGGTGAAATTGTCTTTACCTTTATAGGTAATCTTATAATTGTTAAGTATGGATGCTGCTATACCTCACGTAGGGTGTAGCGACTCATGTCACCATTGCTAGCGACATAGGTTGCGATGCATATTGATTTTGGGCGGGGCATCGCTGATGTCGCTGACGCATCAGTCCCCGCTAATCGATACGTATTGAAATCGATGCTACCTAGGCGGCGCAGATGCTACACTATGCGTGGAGTATAGAATGGATGGACTACAGCAAAAATGATCGTGACTGAACTGAGTGTAGTTTATACTCTTTGCGTGCGTATAGAAGCGCATATGTCGCGTGGCGTAACCGATTGTGGCATGCGTAAATGCCTAATGAGAATGATCCTTCTAGCACTATCTTTTCCTGGGATATCGTCCATACTATTAGATGTACTGATCCATAACTCACGCAGCGTTAGCACTTCCAGTTAGTCTATTTTCACAGGTCCTACCATTTATCCTAACGATCTTTCCTGCCATTTATCTTACCTTTCCTAAAAAAACCACTACTTCAGTGACCCTTTCTTTCCAGGAGTTTAGCGTCGAACCATGGGGCATAGGAGCGTTTATGAAGTTTATAGGCGAGGTGTGGGCGGATTTATGGCAAGACTTGGGCTTGTCGTCCTTCCTAGAAACACCCGAGGATGCCCATAATTCACCTTCTAAGCATACACATCTTTCTTTCCATGCATAGAAGATTCATAGCAAATGACTTCCCGATGCTCAACCTCCTACTATGATGATGAGCTCAGCGCAACATCGAGTTGTAGTTCTTCACTAGTTACGTGGATCTGCCCTCTGATTCAGTATGATTGGTTCAATTTGAACATCGTATTAGTGCAGACGCTTTGACAGCACAATATCGGCTGAACTAACAGGGGCAATAACTACTATGATGCATCATTTCCTATTATTTGCTGCTGTCCTTGCGGACGTTTTGCTAGTGCACTAGTACTAGTTCTTTGGAGCGCGGAGTGGCCTTATTCAGTATACGCTTCGCCAATAAAAGTAGTATCATCCTGTCGGTGACCGAAGCCCTATTATTTATGTATTTTTACTGTTTGCTTTTCTTCACCCAGAAAACTAAAATATTTATATTTATGGTTAGCGTTCTTTGTGCGGCGCAGTTACAGGCCGTTTCAACGCTCGAGGCCCGCTTACAAGCGCTACATGACATGCCACGTGGCACTGTAGCTGTCTGCGTTTCCACTCTTTTCATTGATGTCGTCGTTATCATTCTCGTTCAGTACTACTGCTTCTCTCAACCTACCATAACAAGTAGTGGTAGTATTTATAAATAAATAAAGTTAAATAGAAAGTAAACGCGTGCGAGCAAGCCTCGACCACTGAATTTTCCTCCAATTACTCGTCCCCAGCATTGAACAGATTGCTTGCTCTCCATGGTTGCCAGTTGACGTGCACTACGAATGCACTGTGAGAGCGTTGCCTGCCCTTCTGATTTTCAGTGCTCCACTTTTTAACGATTTTTCGAGAATGCTCACTTCAGAGAGACGTGTTTGCACTTCGCATGTCTGATTAGCTACGTTTCACTGGGTTTTTTTCCTCCTTCATTTTTCATTTTTCCTAACATAGACCATGTATGTATGACATCAGGGTGTGCACCATTGTGAGGGAAAGTGAGGCGTTACCAGGCTGCCATTATTTGCACGTTGATTGAATGCACCAGTCACAGTGGAGTGGTAACGCCCCACTCTCCCTCACGATGATGCACACCTACAATATAAGCTAAATAAGGTGGTAAATTGGGAATGCGCTCTATCTTCTTGCATCTTTATGAATATGTTGGTAAATTCCTCTTTTTAAGCATTAAACACTACCTAGCATAGCAAATCATGGAGAGTTTATTGGTAAACGAGTCGTTAGAAATTCCGTTGAAAAATTTTAGATTTTCAGAGAAATCCGTAAGATTACCGACCAAAATTTTGGTGTTTCTATCCTCTGTGTGTGTGTTTGGTCATTAAAAAAGGTAAAACTGCAACAGAGCAGTGCAGCAGGTTATATAAAGAACCTACATTTTTTTTTTCTGTGCCAATAGCTAGCAACAATCAATTACCTGAAAATGGCACCGAACTTGGGTAACAGAACCGAAACTTTGACTGCTAATTGATTCATCGATTGTCCATATTTTTATCTGGAATCGGATGTCCTGCTTCTGAGCGCTTCATTACACAGACCTTGCCGTATCAGGCAATCACTTGCTTCAGCCTTCCTTGGCAGAGAAACGGTCCTAAAACTCCGACGGGACCAAAATTTGGCTGAGCCGTCATTTCAGTCCCGGAGCTGCGACTCTCAAGAGTGCTGTGAGTCTGTGCTTGTAAGAAGTCGTAAAGTAGTTGATACCAAATCAGGATAAATTATGGATCAAGGCCATGTAACTGGAATATATTTTTTTACATGCAAAACCGCGTACTCGCGTACATTTTATCACCATAGAAGCCTCCATTCGTCTAGATTTAGATTTTCTGGTTGCACACATAGTTTTTTTCATTAATTGAGGGCACCTCACTTGTGAGCAAAGCATTCTCAGTATTCTAAATATAGTCATTACAGTTAAACTCTATGAATAGTTCATACTATTTCTCCGCATCAGCTGAAAACCTGAGCAAATTCTTAGTTCCCAGAATAGCCTACCGAATGCTGAAGTGACGAATCGGTCGTCATTCTTGAAACGACAGCAGCAAATTTGTACTTTGCAGTAATGGTGCCCTTATTTACGATGATGGGTTCAAATTGAGTATATGACACTCTGCTCGTTCATTGCCACCTCATTTTGTTCGGAGAAACTGCTCCACAAGAGCGAAGTGCATATGTTTAGGGCAAAAGCCGTACTAAGTGGACCTAAGCTGAGGTGGAACAAGGAGATTACTCAGGGTCGACGTGTTTACTCTCCCAAGTTCACCCTCGTGATTTGGCTGGGTTGATTTTCATTTACCTCGAGTAATCTTAGTGATGCATCCCAGACCTACAGTACCCGCACTAAGTTTGTTAAAAATGAACATATAGAACGCGGACTTGCGTTATTTTCGTTCTAGGGTTATAGCTCATCGTAACAGAGCGATTCACAGACCAAACCAGGGATCAAAAACGGCAATGGGGTGGGCTACCATATTTCATGAAATCAGTCCTAAATTCTGATTTTCAACAACGAAATTCGCCAGTTTTTAATCCCGCCGCGGCCTTGCCGCACCTGGCGCGCGACATACTTTGATGCGCGGCATGATCCGAGCTCTATAAACGACTCTGGAATTTCAATGTTCAAAATCGAAAATTAGTGCTGGTTCCATGAAATATGCTAGCCCACTCCACTTCTGCATCTGACCCCTGGTTTGGTCTGTGAATCGCTTTGTTACGATGAGTTATCGCCCTGGAACGAAAAGAACGCAAATCCGCGTTCTGAACGTTCATTTTTAACAAACTTAGTGCGGGTATTGTACCCTAACTTTAAACCATCTGCTTCCAGGAATAGTGAAATATGTACATAAGAATGGGTCGCTCAACTTTCGAAATTACTTTACAATACAAAAAAAATCTTGTATTAGGTTATTTTTTATTTTTTTATCGTTTATTATTATTTTTAATATAATTTTTATTTATTATTTACCACTGTAATTAATATTTTTATTAATTTTATTTCCCGTCTGGGTCCCCAAAACAGCGGAGACCCCACTTTTTTCCCACGCTCCCCCACCCCGTCCCGCCTACTTTCTGCGTCCGCTACTGGTAGATAGTAGCACATTTTAGGAGGCTTAACTTTAAATTAGAGTTTATACTTAGAAACTGAGTGGCTACTTCACACCGGCTAGCCACAAGCGCAGCATTAAGCGCACAGAATCCACCGCTAACATCTTGAATACCTACCATGTACAATTGCCAGGAGGGAGGAGGGGGGTGGGGGGGGGGGGGCAATTAAGGAAGAACAAGCGAGAGGCTTGCTTGAAAAAATGGTCAGCAAAGCCAGAACTTAGCCCAAAGTTGGCAATGATTTACTTGGACTGGTGAGGCCGTAGATCGTTCTGCCCGAAGTTGAATTTAGCAAGGTAATTGTCTCTAACGACTCTGCTCTTCACTTGCTCACTTACCGTAGACTTAATTATCTCCTTGATTAGTTTTTTTTCTGTTATTTATATAATTCTGTGTGCATAGCATATGAGAAAGGATGATTGACAAGCAAGGGGCTCGATCGAAATGAGGGAAACCCTCTGCATGAAGCTAACGTGCAGCAAGATTCTATTCAATTATTTTTTACCTTTGCATTTAGTCGTCTTCCGCCCAAAATCTCGTCAGACGGCCATAGCCATTTCCAGCTGTTCGCTGCTGCTTTACATTTCTAGCAGTTTTGAAATTCAAGAAAAAACTGACACAATCCCTCTTGATACTTGCAAAATAAAGGTAGTGACCCTAATTATGCTCGACACTTTTTTGTCCCAACAGTAATCACAGTTGGTAATTTTTTGATTGGTAATTTTCAATACATAGTTTCCCGTAATCCTGACAGTATTGACCATATCACATGAAATTTTTTTTGCTGGCGGTTTCTATGGAGAATTTTTTTGCAAACTTGTTTTCTTGTAGTAGAAGTATCAGCTGTCATTTAGCGCCCTATTTTCGCTCTTATCCGATTCTTGAGATTTCGTGATTTCGTATTCGAGGGGTGCTGTTTCGCAAACAACATTCTACTTGAATGAATGGATCTCTTTCCTTCCGTTCGCTCGGAATTTGTTTTGGTTTTGTAAACATTGAGCAAATTTTTTGAAGGGTTGAATTTCACGCAACAAGTCCAAATACGTATCTTTTCCAAGCTCATCTCACAACTTCTGGGGAAGGGTCGTAGTGTTTTCTGGCCATCGTTGAACACTAAAATTTCAATATAATCTGAAAAAAAAAGCTGAAGTTTAACCTCAAAATCATTGTTTTCGAATTGACACCAACAAAACCGTTCTTTGTTGGATTAATAGTGTAGCTACTTAAATATGAATAAATATGAGAAATCACCATAAACTGCGAGTAAGAAAATGCGCCAAATTCGAACCAGTTTTCCCAAATAAGGGTTGTAAGAAAACCTCGCATTCCATAGAACGACGTTCTGACACCTGTTTCTCGGTGGATTAATGCCATACATACATATTACAGAAAAACCTGCCATGTACTTTATCTACTCCTTTGATTGATTACGGTTATTTTCTCCGTTCCTTGAAAAAAAATTAGGGTTCTGCCATCATCTGGGAACAATCTGTTGCATCATGTAAAACGCGAATTCATTTTTTCTCCCTATGTGCCCCTCCTCTGACCATCTGCTTTTCAAACTGTGCTCTAACGCACTTTTCTTCAATCTTTTACTTTGAGATGGCCGGGGAGGTGATTTTATCTGCCTCAAACAGGTACATATTTCTGTAGAATTCTGACTTAAGAAAGAATTTTGTGGGGATCCTCTCTCTGCTATTTTCCTATCACAGTTGTTATTACTAATGTTATGGATATCACTAGACCTTTACGAATCTTTCCTTGTTACAGCTTACGTTATTGTTTTTATATTTTTCAAAATTTTCAAAAGTTTTCAAACACCTCTTTTGGATGTTGATCTTAGCTGCTCTCAGTAGAAAAATTTCTGGCATTCGTGTGTGAAATGGTATTTGTCCCGTTGTTTTACAGCTCCCTGCAACACTTTTTCTAAAACACAATTAATATTCCTCCACTCTTTATTACATTCCCATGATAATAATCAGATCCAATGAATTTTTTCTCCACGCTTGTAAAAACTGTGAGCATCGATTTTTGTCTCTCATTGCTCTCATCTACGCCTTCGATTGCATCGCTGTAAAGTCAGAAAAACCTGTTTCACCTTCACACCTCCTAATTCTCTTTATTCTCTTCTTCGCTAAACTTTTTCCTTGTCGCTGCAGGTTTTCTTTTTGTTCTTTTTTCCACTTGTGGATGTTCAGAATTCCATGTAAAACCCGCTACACTTCCTTGTTTTCAGAATGATTTCGCCGCACAACATTGTCACACCAACTGCTCAGATCAAACTCGACGACCCTCCAGCGATGGAAGTAAGCTTTACTTGGTTTTTTTTCTGAGCTGTGGCAAGATTACGTAGCTGTCGACTGTTCGTGAGATTGCGTACACTACGCTGTATAAGGGACGTCAATCCTGATTGCATCTCTAGCGTTGGTAGCAGCGCCACATCACTCATATACCGACTTTAATACGGGTTAATCGTCATAGGATACGTATTTCTTCTTCGGATTTCTGTACATAGTGTCGAAGGGGTAGCGGTTCCGTTGAAGGCAAAAATAACAAAAAAAAGTGGCAAGCGTTAAAGAGTATTGCGGAGTTTTCACTGTCACTACTAGGTATCATAATATCACTCTAGTGGGTGAAAACAACAGAAGAATTGCCAAAAACTGCAAGTAAAGTACCTTGACATGATTTGTTGTTCAAAATTTGCATCGAATTTGGGTAACTGACCCTACCTAATGACCGTATCAGCTCGACTATAAAACCGTTCTGCCGAACGCTGGGTGAGTACAGGGAGGGGGTGGGATCACTGGCTAGCCATGATTTTTATCCAAAGGAAAGTTGTTCGACGGAAAGTATCTCGAGACACATGAATCAACCATTTCCGAGGCTCTCGACCCTTGTTCTCGAAATGGAGAAAGAGGCCATGGATTTGAAAAGAGTTGAGCCTGAAATTGAAACCCCCAGAGAGACTAAAGGAAATATTGCGGTTGATCAGCTGATTAGATGCCTTGCCATCTCAGAGCGCTGGTTTTCATGGAAGGACCACATATCGAATGCACATACTTTTTTTGGAAATCCCCAACCATTTTTCTCCTCCTACGGTAAATGCATCGCACTGTGATTTGTTTTTTTTTTCGGAGAGCTCGCAATTTTTCTATCTAATATATTCGTCGACGTCATCGCCTTCAAAGAACTCTGACAGCTATTCGATATTCTGCACTAGAACCAGAATATATGGAATTATTTTAATCGAAAGTGGTAACAGAAGAATTAATGGCACGCTTTCATTTGTGGAAAGATTTCTATAGCAATGCCCAAAACTCAATTACCACAGTTCATGTCGACGCCTACTTAGCCATATTCAGGCGTAGATAGCTCAGAGAACGTGCTCCTTCTTTTCTTGCTTCTCCACAAATAGTGACAGTTTTTCATTTGATTTTTTGTTGGAAAATTTTGAACTTTTATCTAAACATAGTGGATTTGAACGACTAGTGCATAAAAACTAACGAAATGTCATGGCATAGGTAGATATTTTCGATTTGTATTTGCTTTGCCACGTGGTGATATCGTGAAAGTGCAGCGGAGCATCATGGGCAAAGTGCAAAATTAAATGGTATTCATATCCTGGGGAGTGCTGCCCCTCGTATTCACTTCTATACATGTATTATCAACATTGTGCAACCTTCTTTATTCTGTTTGCGAGTGAATTCTTCTGCTTGTGCTCCTTGGAATCATTGAGAATTAGGTGGAGGAGGGTTGCGTGCTTACACCTACGGCACTTTGAGGATTTTTTTAACGTAAAAACTTGTTTGTGTCATGGATTGTGTAGGAATTGTTGAGTAAATTTTATGCGTAGATGCTCAAAAAGTGGACAGGGTAAAAATCTATAGCCGTGTTTTTGTTTTCATAGGTGGAGGGAGGGGGTTCAAAATAAAAGTGAAGCCGCATGCATCGCTTAGATCACTGGGGTAAAGTTTTGAAGGGAACTGTTGATACCCTGCTGATTTTACCCAATATTTAACAGAGGCGTTGACACTTTTACCCTGGGTAATATCAATGACCCGAGCCCTGGGCAACGCCAGTTTTGTTCTAATATATATATATTCGCGAACACAGCAGCTGCTATGAACCATTTTATACCTATCGTAAACGTTTGAAGTGGGCCCACCCTTTCGCAGCAAGGCACTTACCTATTTTCAGATCACGTCCATAAGATAAAAAAAAAATTAAGGACAGTGCTTAAGTAATCATTGCGAGGATGCTCCCTAAAATAAGATTATGGACATGGCAACTTCTTGACACCCTTCTGCTGTTATAAGTGTTGTGTTTACTAGCTGTACAGAAGAAGGGAGTTATACAATACATGGCTGTATGAAATTGTGAAGTCTAAGAAGCGCCCAACAAAGAAGAAGAGTAATAATGGGAGATACGTTGTTATTTTCGAACTAAACTATTATTTTCCAAGGAACAAACCGAAATTAGCCTTAGCGCAAACCAAGCATTCTGTTAGAGAGCAATATTACACGCCTTCTCATTACTACAAGAGTGCAATCGCCCCCGTTTATTATGTCTCAGAAATACGTATTTACTTACGTTGTAATTCATTGCACTTTGTGTCGATTTCGGATCCGAAAACTTAGCCATCGACATAGAAATTTCCCACAATCGCGTATAGCGACTGCATTGATTGCTGTGATTGTAGCGCTACCTGTGAGCGTTGCCTCCGAAAAGAAAAACTGAAATAAAGCAGTTAAAAATAAATAAAATATGTTCGCTTCTCTGGTGGCAATGAATCGCTTTTGAGCGACAATTTTAACGAATTGAAATGCAAAATTTGACGGCGTTTTTGGTTCATTTAGCCCCTATAGTTAAATTTTTCTTCTGGCAGCAAGAGATAGAAGTACAACTTCAAAGATTCCTCATTTTTTGAAGCAGTGTGCAGGTGCAAAGTCTCTATAAAAAGCGTAAGCATCGATAGGTGAAACAGCCTACTTTTTATATGAATGATGGAGGATGATTTGAATGCACTAGTCACCGAGACATTTGAGAGCTTTCGAGTTTCGATTTGAGAAAGAAAAACGTCAAAATTATACTGAATTGATTATACTGAGGTACAGAGTAAATGGGTTCATTAGGGGCATGACCGTTGCCCTTTTTCTTGAATGCTGTTTGTCCTGGGCTATCATTTTTGAGTGTTTCGCCCGAAACAAAAACGAAAAAGAATACTGAATATAGTGCGCGTCAAAACTATGTACGTATCAGTGGCGGACGCATAGGGGGCGCCCCCCCCCCCCCGAGAATGGGTCGGCAGATTTTTGGAATTACTCTACAATACATATAAAAACCTTGTATTAGTTTATTTTTATTAGTTTATTTTTACCATTACTTTTAATGTAATTTTTATTAATTATTTATTATTATAATTAAGGTTTTCATTAATTTTATTTTCCGTCTGGGTCCCCAAAACGGCGGAGACCGCACTTTTTTCCCACCCCCCCCCCTCCTGCCCACTTTCTGCGTCCACTTCTATGTATCCATACCGAGTCGGTCAACACCTTGGCTCAATTGAGCTCCCACCTAATGGAATTTACTTTATACTAGTATGATAGAATTATACTTTATACTTTAGAATGAGTTCAATCCAAGGAAAAAGTAATATTTCATCGTTTGAGCAAACGAAATCCAGAGCCACGAGAGGTTATGTCACGAAGAGCGTATCGTGCTAGCTCCTTCAAAATGAATCGGTACCATTTTAAATCAGAGCTTTAGAAGTTCATGTTATACAATTTCTGGGGGTGGACACATAGTTTTATAGAGATTTGATGATATTCACATAATGTATTTCATAGGATATGATAGCAGCAGCATAGTTACTCAATTCCACTCCAGGCCAATCGCCGCGGGCAGGCGCACAGGCATTTTCTGTGTTTTTAAATCTCAACTTGCTTTGCAGAACATGGGAATTTCAGCATAAATACTCAGCCCCACTTTAGCATGTTTCTGCTAAGCTCTTATAAGGCTACCAACACGCTATCAGCACTGGAAGGTAATAAACTATGATAATAACAAACGTAGGACAGCTTTGAGTTGCCTTCCTGTCGTGGTGAGAGTATGAGTAGGCCTCTACCTCCCCCTCGATCTTCATCCTACCGCCAGTGTCATACTATAGTACGGTAACAAAGATAAACACATACAATAATGAACTAAATAATACTGAACATTGTGATACTGGGCTGAGGTAGGGGAACATAACGGCTGCTCGTCGCAATCTCCGGAGTCCTCGTTCAATTTGGGCTTTCGTATTAATCGCTCTATGCCTCTTACAATGCTTTCCACTGGGATTTCTGTGCCCTTGAACGACTGCCTAAACTAATTTCCTGAATAATGTCAGTCGTTCAAAAATGTTGTGCACCATAATCCACTATAAACCATAACCATAACCATACAGTGTAGAACTGATTGTTAACGAGCAATATGTGTAAACATGGGTTATTCAGAAAGTTCTCGATTTAATATCTACTTACTAGTGGTGTAATAGTAAAGCATAAATCAGTACATATTATTGGCCCATCGTGTATAACATCGTTACTGAAATTTTCTCACTGTTTTCTTGCATATGTTGCTAAGTGGCAGGGAAGTGTACGCTCAGAACATCTGTTTACGATTCTTCGCGGGCACAGCACGAAATTTACTAATTCTAATTTACTAATTTGATCCCATCACCTGCCCCATTTTTGAAATCTAAATTCTTTTGAAACTTCCTCGGGAATCACTGATGAAAGGGTCCATTACCCGGGGACACCAAGGAAGTAGCACCATTGGTCTACTTAGCCCGTAGCCGGAAAATGTGGAAAAAATGTAAGTCTTCGGCTTTCCATTCTTGCTCCTCCTCATTGGCTGTACCCTTATCCCAGGTGAAAATCCTGGTAACGACTGCATTATTGCTAAGTCACGCATAGAGCTATTTCCACTAATGTTTGGCAGGCACACCTACTAGGAAGAAGCGAGCTTGATCGAGTGATCGCAACTAAGTACAGTCCAAGTCGAAAAAATAGACGGAATGCGCGTGCGGTTTCATAGCGTTGCGACAGCAAAATCGTGGCGGGACCTACTGGACCCTCTCACTTAGAGCATGCTCTCTCCGCATCCATCGTCCAGGTCACGCCGCGATTCTGCAGCTACGGAGTCCGTCTATCTCTTTGAGAAGGACTGTAGCTCACTGGGAAAATGTCAAGATCTGAGTATTTTAGCTGCTCCCGTAACATCAGAGTTTTTTTTTCAAACACTGTGTTTTTAATAATAGTGTTTTTTGTCGAATACTTGACTGGAAATTTAGCTAACTTCTATTTGCAATAGCATTATTTGATTGCACTGCTAGCACACCCATTATCTCTCGCTCCCACACAGCTTTTTGCATCGTCATTTTTCCCGCGTGTGGAAGTAAACGACAGTTTTTTTCCCTGTGCTTGGAAAAAACTCTCTCTCGTGCAAAACTCGTCAACCGGGCTAGTTGGATGGCTTGCAGCGATTACGAACACCGTCGCAGCTCGCATGCGGTATTTAATATTTATAGGCAACTAGATGATCGCCTCAACCAGCAATGATAAAACCCTTTATGGGATTTACTGCTGTTTTTTCGCGTGCATTTATTTGCAGGCGGCGCTCAGCGTGTAAACCTGCTGTTTTCGTGCAATTTCATGGCTCACATGACCGTTGACGTTCGAATTTCACCAGCGATGCCTCTTGCCACAGCCAGCCATGCAAAATTCCACCGCTGTTCCACAGTCTAATCGATTTTATTGATTGATCGTTCAGGTCGATCCAGCCAGCACAAAATCGCCGGATCGACCACTGCTCACGTCCATACAGCACAAGCCCTTCCAGGGTAAGAAACATCCAAATATTGCCACCAGGAAGGCGTCGTTGATGGCGCAGAAGAGGTTAGTTTGGCTTGCAATTCATTACAGTAGCCAGCCAGGGTTACCGTACTCATATGTACAGTATGATACTGGACTCTGCTTGTGCAAACAGCTGCGGTGGAGGAACGAGAAGATGCATTTTTGTTTAGTGTTTCAGGTGCACATTTGCGTGATTTTCAGGTTTTCATTGGAAATATTAGTCAATTTTCCATATTTATCGTTTTTTTTGTTGAACTATGAGCCCTGTCTGCAATGGGCCTTTACTATACATAGTTTTCAAAGGTACTGTAAATAAATGGATACGGGGATGAAATCAGTCACTTTTCAGGACTTCTTTCCAGGACTGAGTAGAACGTTCATTCCTAGAGAAATATTAAATACCTTCTAAATGCACATTTGAACTTAAATCTGAATTACTCGTACTGAAGACAACTAAAAATGTTTTTCCAGCGCATTTTTGCCACAATTCATTTCTATTACCACTTGTTTTTACAATTTGTAAGGTGTCAAGATGAAAAATCCTTGGAATGTGCACAGTACGAGCACAAAGGTGTTCGTTCTGTGCACATCCCAGAATGTTGCGCAGTAATTGGTTGTGAGTCGAGATGTACTTTGTGTTGATTTGTTAGTGTCTATTACTGTGAAAAAAAAAACTGTTGTCGATAGGGTTTTGATGGTTACATTTCGAGAACCAGCAGATGTTCTGGATGCATTATTACTGCGATCAAATTAGCAGAAAGTATTGTGTGGTTTACATTGAATTTATATCTTTCTGCTTGAAATGTGAAGAAAACTCTGTTGCTTAACAATTTGTTAGCAGCTACACCCATAAAGCAGGCTTCAGAAATCCATTGATTTGCGAAAAATGAAATTTGGGCAGATTCTGGTTAGGTTAAGGAATCCTGCGGTAGCTTTTTCCGTACATTCCATGGCAGGCGCAATCCCGCCAAATTTAGAAGTCGAAAAGGATAGTAGTCCTGCTCTAAACAAATTTATATGATGAAGTTTACTTATTCGTACAGATTATCCATGATAAAATGGGGAGCAGTGTACGAGGGAGGCAGGACGATCTAGGTCTGTGACTGGCCAGCTGGACGAATTCGCCAATGGCAGAGCTTGACTGTACCCGCCCTTCACAGGAATAGGTACTCCCAACCCAAGATGAGCTATTGCGGCCGTTGTTAAAAGGTTCCTGATAGAAAACATAACTCTGCAGTGAGAAGCGCTGTAACCCAATAACATTCAAACGCGTCCTTTCATTCATTAGTTCCGCTCGGCTCTTCTTTTCAACACCAAACCTAAACATTATTAGTGAAGGGTTCTGAAACAAACGGGTGTGCATCATCGTGAGGGAAACGGGGCGTAACTAAGCGACTCTTTTTTGAACTCGTGCGGCGTCGATTACGTGACACATGATGTATTGATGAGTGGAGCCGTACGAATTCAAACAATTGGGCGTAACGGGCGGCTCGAATGCGCCAATCAGAGTTGCGTAGTCACGCCCCTTCCTCCCTCATGATGATGCACACCCGAAACAAACTGACCTTTCCATTCATAGAAGAGTCGAACATCATGGTCAGAGAATAACTTTTGAAAAAAGAAACGAATGGAACTGATGCTTGGAAATATTTCAAATTGGCCAAGGACCAAAACATGAGCAAAAAAAGTTTTTCTATTTGGCTAACGTATTCGCCTGCAACCCTAAACTAACTAGGAATCCCGTTAGGAGAGCGCTTGAATATGGGTACGTCGATGATGTCGCTAAAACCCCAACTGTTCATGTACAAGGAGTTATCGGCCTTTCTTTTTTTTGTTGAATTCTCTGTCCATCGATGAACCAACAAACAAAACTGGTTCTTATTTGGTTCTGATGTTGCATCACGTGAATCACTGCCATAAAGTGGCGTTGGCGTTCGAAGGTGAGAGGTGAGAAAAAGTGCAGCCCGCAGAAGGATCGAACAGCTGTAATTTGGGAAAAATAAATGGAACTTCTGGGAAGTAATTATTGTTCTAGCCACCTACCGGAGCACAAATGTATCAAAAAAGTTAATAGTAATAAAATTTAGTAATTGATGGGGCCTTGTACAAATCTTTAGTTTTCTTTATATAGCACCATGTTCTAACGAGGCAATCCTCCCCCCCCCCTCAGCCACATTTATTTCGTTTATTTCGTGTGCATTTATTTCTTCGTTATTTTCCTGCTAGCAAAAATTATCAAAAATATTAGGCGAGGTCTGTTGAGGGATACCGATAACTTTGAGGCTGGGGAGGCACGTACGCTGCGATTTTATCGGTCGTAAATGCAAGTGCAATCCTTTCATCACTGTGTTAAGAAAAATTAAAGAAGTAAAATTCGTACTCAAGTATTTTTTACTCTACGAAGATTTGCAGAGATTACAGAAACGCAGAAAACTCGCCGCTGCTTGCTTAATCCTACTTGCCATTTATAGACTTTCTTAAGTGTCATTATCGCTTAATTCCTTCTTTTCGACGATAGGATATTAACATCGTAGTCTGTTTACTGGGAATCCCCTGATTCAGCCTTCCCCCTTCAATATCCACAATTGCTCATCGTCGCAGCGGAGCACGTAGCCCATCTTATCCGTCGTGCATGTCTTCTTACAAGCGCTTAGATTTTGTGTGTTTATCAGTAGCACGTGCCTGCGAACGCCTGCCAGCGCTGCTGAACAGTGGTGGTGAAAAAACTGCTTTACAAATTCCGTATCAGCCACTGCTTTGCGTGGGTAACCGAACCGACACTACGTATGCACTATCGAATGCAAATTTGGCTTCTTTGCAGGAATCGCGCGCGAGGCTTGCCGGCGTCAAAAACGGCACAAGTGCAATTTCTTTTGTGTCTGCTCTGCTCGTGCAAATATTCTGCAGCCGACCGCATATCTATGTAGCCATGCTGAAAGCGCTGTTTACGCGATTTTGCACGCACATTTCCATGCCTCGTGTTCGTGTGCAAATGCACCAGCAGCAGCGGCCTATTTCAGCACGAATGCGCACATTTCTCGGTGCACACACATGACACACCACCATCCGTCCATAGAGCGAGCAGCGGCCGCCCCCCGGCCGGCCCCGGCTTCTCACTGGTCGACGACCAGCCTCGACCTCTCACTCTTGAGAACGTTTCGATTCTGAAGTTTGCTGCACGTAAACAACTGTTTTTCTTCAACATGCAACAGCAACTACTCCCCCAATGTGCGCAAAGAACGTTTTGTTAGATCGACCCTGCTAACTACTGTAACATTTTCCGGACCGAGGTTTACTGTAGCGATGTGCCAACCAGGTTTTGGCTGGGGTTCATGAGCAGTTAGGCGAGTTACCTGCAAAAAGGGTGTTCTGAACAATTTTGTGGAGGATTCACATTCCGACTGGACACGTGATATTTGCATGGGAGATGAACAATTCATCCATGCACGAACAATCCATCCATGCACCCACCCCCCCCCCCCGCTCCCCTCCTCCCCCTAACTTGAAAGACCTGTCACCTATCGAAAGCATCTCTGCGAGGATGACGGCAGTAACTAGTCGATTTCATCAGAACTTCCGAGGGAACGACGTGAGAATGATTCATGCAACGAGTTCCTTTCAGGGTTTTTTTTTCTGCTCAAAAAACTACCTCATATATGTTTTAGGTATGTTTAGTGTTTTTACTGTGATTATTGAGTTTTTCACATGAATTTTCCGGAAGTTTCTGCTATACCGTAAATTATTACTTGGTAATTGATGTAGAAAACTATGTATGATACAACTTTGTACAACGAAAAGTTTCCCTCCCATTCACGTAACCGTCTGTTTCCCAGTGGAGGGATTCGCTGAATGTTCCTGGATAGCTCGCAGGCTTCCCGGGCATCCGAAGTGGAGGAGTTTCTCGAGTAGAATGTGATTTTTTATACTAATCTTGTCATTATCAGTCAGTATTGAATGAGACGGATCGCTAGGACGAGATGTACCCATACTTTTCCTTGGAGAATTCGTCCACTTTGGGAAGGGCGGTTGAATCACAACTTTCCCGAGAATGTTAATAGATTCTTTCGCAGTACTGAGATCCAAGAAAATCGCGGATGGGGTAGAAGTATTTTTTGCATCTTTTTAACATGGGCGAGTTTTCCAGGCGACGGCTCCAGCATATTTTGTTCTAGCATCTTTTCTCATTACAGAGCAGTGTTCATATTTGGTCCGGGAAACTCGTCCGCTCTGGATAAGTACTTTCCCGTGAGCTTTTGGATCCTACCACGGATGGCTTCCCACACCTAACTCTAATTTTGTCTCCACGGACACGGGAAGGTAGTTTACAATTCCCATTATTTCCATCTAGTACCTCAGCCGGGTAGTTGGCTTCTATACCATTGCTGATTTAGTTTTTTCAAATACCTAATGTTGAGAAAATCCCTAGAATTTTACTTCTCCACCCCCCCCCCCCCAACCTCCCTCGAATGGTTTCCAAAAGGGTGCCAGTGCAAGCCTGCCGTGCGTAAGAAGCAAAGCGTTGCTGGCTCCATTTTTCCAGCAATTTTTTTTCTAAAGGACGCGTATGTAAGTGCTTGTGGCATGAGGGGAGCATGCACTTTTGTTGTCCTGGTGTAGTAAAATTTAAGTGCTCTAGTAGCAGCGAAACGCCTCTGTTCCACTACATTTCCGGGGAAATGTGAGTGTTGATGTGAAATTACCTATCCGAGCCCAATTTAAGGTAAAAGACAGAGTTCGCTGAATAACAGGAAAGACCCGCGAATGAAAACCTCAATTTTACCTGGGCTGCCATCTGAAATTACTGTTTACACAACTTTTCTGCAAGGTTTTTCTGATGTGTTCGAGAATCTTCCAGAAAGAAAAGGACAGAGCGTGTTTTCAGTGAGCGAAGATGACAGCGTAGGTGGTGGTGCGGAGCGGTTCGTCACGTGTTTTCCAGCAAATTTGCAAAAACCACCATCGATTTTTCGCTTTAAATCAAACACAAACGCAGACAGACACACCACACAACGCGTCACAAACAACCAGCACCTGTTGCTGGAATGTCCCTATGTCATGGATAGTTGTGTATTTGGTGTGTGTGTCTGCGTGTGTGCACACACATACATATTTGCGTGTGCGTGTGGCTAGCAAAATCCGCACTTTCGCTTGAATTTTTGATTTTTTTCACTGAATTTGTGCAGTCACGGACAAGACACTCCATTCTTATTGTTTTTTTTTCAAATCTTTGATCTGCGGAAAGTTTGCAGCTTTTCCAGCTGTTGCGAATTTGCAGAAGTCTTATAGATTTTCCTTCTTGTATAAATTATGCTCTCACCAGCACTTTTGGGTTTTGGATCAGAGAACTTTCAGAAAGCGTTCTATTCTATTAGAATTCCTTCACATATTCTAAAAAAATTCCTGCCTTCATCTTATCTAATAAACATGGAGAGTTTATCCAGCAATATCTATAACTTAAATTTGAGTAATAATTAATAATTAAGTAAAACTTCAATTTATCCAATACAGTGCGAATATCAATGAAGATTGCGAATTTCTGAGCGCCTACGAATGATTTTTCCTTGTTTGCCGGAATTATTTCGCTGGAAAAATTGGAATTTAATGCGCAGGGTGAGGAAAGGGGGGGGGGGGCTACGGAAGAAAATTACAGATCTCGTGTCCTACTTAACCATGGGATAACGATGTCTTGTGGATTTTCTCCTCTCAAGGGCTTACATTTTTTACCTGTTTCGGTTTAGGTGTTTGTCCAGTTTTCATTTCTGCCTAACCCTCCGTTTTTTAGACTTTTACCTTCGTTAGGTCTCGGAAATCCTGGAAATCTTCGTCCTCAGCGCTTTCATCGAGCCATATTCAAAAGGGCTGACGGATCCACATTAGCGGAAGTTCTATCAAGCACTCTATTCTAATCCCCCACCCCCCACCTTCGCTAATGAGCACCGGAATCCTTTTAGCGCTCGGTAATCTCTTGTTAATGAGCAGAAATCAGCGAAAGATCTCCACATTCTTCTCTATGAGTTCATCTTCTTTCATTTCTCAGAGCGCTCTCCCCCGACATTGACCTTATTTGCGTGTGATCGCTTGGAATTTTATCGTTCTCTGCAAATGCGTCGTTACGTTCCCTTTCCGGTACGACCGCAAACCAGCGCACTGCTAATTCTTCCGTGCAGATGGGATGCTTGGCCTGAATGACTTCGCAGAGTTCTTTTAAATTTTATGGATATCTTCAAGAGTCATGCTTGTGTGGGCTTATATAATACATAGTTTGGGCCTTTTTTCACAGAAAGCTTTCCTGAGATATGGACTGATTGGAAAAAGATGTCCAAGAGAAAGTTTTTAGGTGGAATCGCGCATTTTTTCTAAATATTAGACATACAACTAGCTGCAGGATTGAGTTCCTTCCACCAAACTTTTCAGCTTTTCGAGAGAGTTTTGCAGCGGTGGGAATTGTGTAAATATCGCTAGCCCAAACAAGTCCTCTACGTCAAGAACAAATGAATCGTTCAGTTTTTTTCTTATTGAAAATTCGAATTTGTTCGGTTGATTTTCACAGTGAATTGTTTTGCCCAACGATTGGATGAGCTGTTGACATTCCAAATATCGGATCAGCTGAACAAACTCAGATCCCCACCCACGTCTGCATGAATTTCATATGGAACATGCTTGATTTGCTGGTGTTTTCTGGGAATTTTTGTTCATTCTTTGCCGCGAGATGTTCGGTTTTTGCTTGTTTTCGACGTACGCATTAGAGTTTCTTTGCATGTTTGCAGTGTGGTGATAATTAGTGCAGTTCCACGTCTTGCGAGGAGAAAAAGAAAAGAATTTTATCAGGCAGAGCTAAAATCTTATTACGGAGCTCTATAAAAACTCCTAGACACCGAAGACCATCAAAGGACCAGGAGAATCCAGCTTTTTTGAGGAATTTCTTCTCACTGCAAATATTCCTGAACGCAACGACACTGAAAAAGGATATTTTTGAACTATACCCCGTAACAATTCTCTCTGAGTCTTCGGGGAATATCCGGCCAAATTTATCCAGCCACATCGTCTGTTTTTTTTGCGTTCTCTCGGGAATTGTAGTCTGGCGGAGCGTTGCTGTTGATATGGTTTTGCAGCGTATGTTTTTACTGGGTAACTAGTTTGCTACCTCGTTTTATCTGCTGTTTTTGTGGGTAATTCTCATATATTATGTTGGCCATTTGCATGTCTGCCAAGTGACCGTTGCGATTCGGATGTTATTTTGTCATTTGAGCGCGATTTCTGCACATTAATGCGATATTAACCGCTTCGACTGCCTCACCTAGTGTTTCTACTCTGCCCTCTTGAAAGCCTTGCGATGAAGACGCGAGTTTCGGCTTTATCAGCGGTCGTCCTCGTTACCGTGTAGTGAACACGCTGCAGAACCCGTTTCAGATGTGAGCACACGCCCCGCCCCCAATTCCCCGCGTTTTTCGCCTTCGATATTGCAGGCTGCGACCGCGCTGCAGCCACGTATCGCTCGTTCTTTGCGCCCCAGTCGACTGTTGCCCCCCCCCCTAAGCCTAGCGTGTTTTTACCCCCCTGTACTTGGCCCACAGCCAGTTCATGATTCACGTTAGAATCCGAGCTTAACCGCTCATGTATCGCAGCGATTCTCTATGTTACTGGGTTTCCCTTATCGCTTCTCTTTTGCTCGCCGAAGTAAGGCCTATCGCCTTTTGCAAGCGGCTAAATCTGCTGCTACAGCGGTTTTATCAGCATTTGAAGATAGCAGCTCGCTAGCGCCACGTCGTCCCAATCAGGGGTTATATTTTGGCGATTCATGGGAGACAAATGGGCGAATATGGGATGATAATCGCATTGGTAACTTTTTTCCCGGCTGAGAATTGCGTTTCCAAGAAGAACATCTCTTTGCTGCGATTTTTATTGGCAAAAGGAATGCTGTGGCAAGTTCCATACCGCGGCATGCTTTGATTCAATCGCAGCGATGGGCGATACGTCTGGGGCAATCGCTGCGATTGGCCAAAGCTTGTCTAGCCAGTAGTCCAAACCTGATTGTGTTATTGAAATTTATTACAATGTAGTTTGAAGAGAATTGGAAATGATAGTGGATGGGGTTGTAATGGCTTTGTTCACGTATGGATAATCGCCGCGATTTAAGCTCTTGTAGCTGTACAAGTATCTAAGGTTACATTTCCCGTAGTCATTGAAATTATTTATACCTTACAACTAGCATGGACTAGAATTCTTCGGAAATTATGACTTTTTTTGGCTTCGTCCAACTCGCACATCCAGCATGGACGAGTTCACCCAACCAGAATCTAGAACACTAACTTTCCTCGAAATTATTCCAATTCGAAGCAAAGGGTAATAGAACAGAACTTTGTAATCATCCTAATACTTAGCCAATTTCTCTCTGCTGCTGCTGCTGAGTCGAACCCTGCCCAGAAATTTCCCAATTTCACCTGGAAAACTCGCCTGTTCTGAATCATCTAGGAGAACATTCTCAATGGCAGGGAGAGATGTGATTTCTGCTGCATAAAGATCGCATCGCATCTAATTTTAACACCTCCACTTGTCCCTTTAGACGATTCGAGAGTAGAATTCATCTTCATTTTCTATTTTAATGTCTCAGATTTTCGCGCTGTGCTGTTTCGTGCTTGTTTCTTCATTATTTTGCCACGCGGGATGCTTGCCTTTGTTCCGATTCGCACTGTGTCGTCCTATAGTGCAAATTGCTCTTATTACATGGCTACATTGTACAACTAGAACGGCAAGCTACTCCAGCTCAATAGCAATTCGTAAAAACATGGGAAGGGCAAGCTCGTGGAATTGCGTCATTTCAGCCTGCGCCCCTCGTAAAGCTGGATCCCCCAGCAGCGAGGCTGCGATTCAATGAAAAAAAAAACAGGTCGATTCCATAGAATTGTCTCTTGTTGGCTTGTTCCTCGACTGCGTTTGGTTTCCAAATAGAACTTTGCTTTTTATATCTTTTTTCCCTTTTCCTTTTATGTTTTTTTTTTCGACAGATGTGCTGAGTATTTTTGAACGGGTACGGCAATCGCCGCGATCGAATCTTCTAAGACTATTTAAGGCTAAATTTCTCGTAATGTGTGGACTTGTCCATATCTGCAACTACCCTGGATTTAAACCCTTCCAAATCGCCGCGCCTACGAAATAAGTAAAAAAGGAATCGCATATTAATGTTTTTATGCTGACTCCTCTCAGAATGTGCTTCTGAAATAAATCGTGCTGTTGAACCGCGACTTTTTTAGCACCTAACCCGCAACATTAGCCAATGAACTAATCGCAGCCGACTGCGATACTAACAACTACTGCGAGATCGCCGCACCAAATCTCGTGAGCCGTAAATTCTCCCGCTTTCTTCTGCCGCTGCATGCACTAGCTAATCAGCTGCAATTCTGTGCAATTTTGCGTTTTTCAGCTCGTTCCCCTGAATACGATTACACATTAGTACATCTGTGCAGCTAGCTCCTGTCTGATAGGGCTATTTAGTGCATGCAACGACGCCATCGCGGCCGCGCGCGACTTCATGCGCAGGCGTCGCGGCGCGTTTCCGCCGCGCCACGACGTCATCGCCGTCGCGCTCACCGCCGCGCTCTGCATTCCTCAGTTGCACTCTTGCGTCATTGATCGTCGGTAAGCGGCGGCTGCAAAACGACAACGCGGCCCCCGCTGCTCGTGCGAAGCCCAGCCCTCGCTGCAGCTGCAGTTTAGAGCGTTTTTTTTGGCGTTTGGGCCGTTTGTAGCCGTTTTCGGGCTTTGGATTCAGCCTAGCTCGATTTCTTCGTTTATACTAACTACAAAGTATGAACTATCCGAAAATTATCTTAGAATTGAAGCTTTGGAAGCTAAAAGTAACATGCAGAACTTGAAGTTGTTCAATCGAGGTCTTCCTTAACTTTTCCCAAGTCTTCCCATACCTGAGCGATCAATCACGTAAAAAAAACTTCACCTGTCCTTGGAATTCTTCCTTCCATCCAATCTATTTATCGATCGATCTGGGCGCAGCTCTGCATTTTGCACGCAAAATGTCCTTTAACGCCTCGTATGACTTGAATTGTATGTTCATCTCGGACTAAGAGCATATTAAGGTCGGCAAGATTTGCCTCTATCTGGAATGTAGGGGAATGGGTTGATGGTTCTGTAAGGTTGTTGGGTTCATAGCTCGAGTAACCTTGGTCTAGGCCCTAAATTAGGCATGTAAGGCATAGATTGGCTTTAATTAGGATTGTTCGAGTTTTTTTTTCTACCTAAGCTACATAGTTCCTGGATTTTCTAATCCCCTATTAGGTTTTGAATTTCGCTCTTACTCAAATTTCTATATATTTTCAATATTTTTCTTACCATCAAGTGAGGAAAATGTTTCCTTGCACGATTCTAGTCCATGTATCGGCGTAGGGAACACATGTAACTTTACAAGATAATTTTTAGCTAACAAACTACGCAGGAGTCCATGAATTAATAGTGGAATGTACTGTAATGATGACTCCGCGGATAAGTCACTCCCCTTTCCTCATAGGTGTTCAACCGCCCCTCACATCTGCGAGCAACGAAGCAATATTCAGCTTAGATGCAGCTATATTATGATAAAATGGGCGTGGTCGTGTGAAGTGCTCTTTTTTCATAATCTTTATCGCTCCGCCCATCAAACTTTCAGCTGCACAAAAATTAGCGTGCAGGTAATTTTCCTACGACAACTCACATTTACAGCTCCTCTAATTGCGTAACTAGGTAACTCTACTTATTATCATCTTCAAAAATAGCGATTTTCTGTGTGTTTGCTCTTTTTCTGCAGCGCTAATAGCACCGTGTCTACATTATTCTGCGCTGTGTTCGAATGAAAGAACACTCGTGCATACTTTGCTTTCCACGTAGGAGTCGTCTGGAAACTGGTTCCACTGGCGCTGTTGGCTGCTACGGTTGCTGCTGCTGCGTCTGCGTTCAGCGAACGCTTTGTGAAAAAGGTGTCATTGTCATTGTTCGTCTCCATGTTTGTCTGTTCTAGATGTTTTGGTGAGAAACTTCTGGTGATTTCACGATTTATAACTATTCCCCGAATGTTTTGTGTAGTTGCACGCTGTTGCACTTGTTAGCACAAAAAGTCTCTTTGGCTTTTTGCCAGACTTGCTTGAGAGGTTTACCATGTTTCGAGTGCTCTCCGGCATTTGTGACTGTTTTGAAGGGGGTCTTGTTTACTTTTGGAGCCGCATGCATCATTAAGATTACTCAGGGTGAGCGTGCTGCCATCACACAAATTTACCCACCGCTAACATGGGTATCTTCACGTTTACCCTGGGTAGTCTGAATGATGCATCCAGGCCTTGGTTCAGTAACTCTTGTTTTTTTTGGAAACTGTACCCTTTAGTATTCTAAAACTCTTTACAAATCTCTCAAGCTCCTCGGAATGTTCTGGGAAATTCAGGAAGTATCGAAGTTGGGCAAGTACCCATGGAATGGTTAAATAGTTCTCCTAAGCCGTTTAAAAATTTATTTATTTTTTTACTATTTGTATATTTAACTGTGCTCGGAGGTGCTCCAAAGAAAAAAATTTTAAATCACAGTCACAAAGAGCTAAAATTCTGCTTTATCATCCCAATAAATGACAGAATAAAATAAAATTCCGATATCTTGTCCTGGCGGATTTTAAGGCCGCTCTGTTGCTACAGAAAGTAAAAATGGTATTATATTATACTCTCCCCCTATGATAATGTATAGATTGTGATATAAATGGTAAAGTGAACTACCTACTAGGAAAAGGGCAATAATATATAAAAATGGCATTATATTATGCTCTCCCCCTATGATAATGTATAGATTGTGATATAAATGGTAAAGTGAACTACCTTTTATGAAAAGGGCAATAATATATTCCGAGATCTTTGGAAATTCTCAGGAATACTACCTTGTTGACATTGGCACGCGAACTAGCAAAGGACACTGACCAACCATCGGTCGCACGCTCGCCTATCCAAGCTTCCTGCCTGAGCATGGAAAATATTTTCCATCGATTGTTGGCTGTTGCACTAGTTCCACACCGAATCCGCTCCATGTTTGGTGCCCAATGCATCACTGAGCCGACCATGCTCGCTTAACAAGTATGAACAGCTCTAATTTGAGCTGTGCTCCGTGCGCGAGATGCGGCGTGAGATCTCGTCCATCCGTCCCTCTCTCGGATGCGCTCTTTACTCTGTGCTGTTTAACAAACAAGCGAGGCGCTGGCTGGCTGGCTGCGGCTGCAGCTGCTTTTGCCTGATGCTTGATGTGAGCGCTGCGAGTTGGTCTCTGATGCCTTACGTTGCTGCGGCCGACGAGCTGAAAACACGTTTTATTGCCGGCACCGCCTCGATCGGGCCGCTGCTGTTGGGAGGCACGCGGGCGGACGAGCGGCGCCGCGCAGACTCCCAGTGGCCCGCGGTGGTAGATGAGTGGGTTAGAGTAATCAACACGATTATAACGAGGCTGGAAGGTGACCCTGGTTACCCTTTTTGAGTTTCTGGACATGCAATCCGGTAAAAATTAACCTTAAGCAAAATCTTAAGGAAAAGCATATGTGGATTTTTAAACTCCACGAACGATTCTCACCCCTACCTTTGCCATCAGTAGAGGAAATTAATCAATTTGTATGGAATCAATCTTATGGCCTGTTTGATATCGATTGAAAATGCGAATTTTCCAACGTTGCATCGCTACACAAAATTCTTTTCCAAGTGTGCTGCTTAATTCTGAATTACTCCTCATTTTTTTCAGTCTTCTTCCGATAGTAAGTCTACTAAACAAAAGAAAAAAAAATATATTCGATGATGCAGCTCCTTTTCAATCTCTCATTATTTTTGTCCTGACACTATTTACTTCTAACAACAAAAGAAGATCTGTTGCCCTCATACTACTGTTTTTTTTTGAAATATGAAGAAAATTTCAAAGTTCATTACCCTCATGATTCTGTATCTTTTCGAGAAATGAGAGAAATTTCATAGAATTCACGAGGAGATCTACGAGGCACTTTACAGGGAATTTGGTTCCCCATCTAGCAGTAATTTTTCCACAGAATCCTCTCTGTAATTTTCTTTTCCCCTCAATTACGGTATCAAACATCAGTGGTGTAGAAATTCAGCCCAAAAAATTCCTTCCAGTTTCTCAAATGAATCAAAATTCATTGCAAAACGCTAAGTAGTGTTTTTGGAATATTTTAATGCCATTATTTCCAGAACTTTAGGAATATTAATGTTTCTGTAATTTTTTTTACTCCTTGAAAAGGTTTGGAGTTTTTACTGGTAAAATATGAGATCAAAAGCTATTGGTGTTCTCTACGTGATATTACAGATGGGTTTAGTGAAAAAGAAGATGAGAATTTCTCCGTTTTCTGCTCTAGAAGCTTTTTTCTTTGTCGATCGCGATCTTCTTTCTTTTCGACCGGAACTGGTGCGAGACGGCAATCAGAATTTTGCCAGACATTGCCATCTCGGTTCGAGATTTGCAAAAACTGTCGCGTTATTACCGTAACACCCAATTAATCATGTGCAAGGCGATGCAAAACCACTGACGTTTGCACTTTTTCGTTCGCGCCCCGTGCTCATGCGCTTTTTCCCCGGGGAAAATCCGCAACGGCACGTCGACGTGCCGTCGTTGGCGCGCGGCAGCTGCTGTTGCTGCTGCTTTCGTGGCTCATTTGTCAACGAACATACCGTACTTTGACGCCACAGTAATCATTGATGTTGGGGGTTGGGGGTGCGGGGGGGGGGGGGAGATTATGTTACGTTCGAGTGCGCTTTAGCAGCATAAGGTCCTTAGAGCGTTTCCCGTGTTCTTTGAGCCCTTTTGCAGTCCGGGGAATCGATCCCGGGGCGACCTGGTTGGATGCTGCAGTTGCGGCCGTTGCGGCCTTCGCGGCTGCAAACTCCTGCAAATGTCGTCCCATTTGCTGGCGCTATAGCTTCGCTGGCGCTGTCAGCTGACTGCACCCTCGCCGTCTCTCCGATTCGTGCGATGTTTCGTCGCTGCTCTGCTCGTCGAACTTCAGCGCCAGCGCTCCGCTCGCAATCTCATCATTCCAACCGCTTTTTCTGCACCCATGTACATAGATATACACATGCTCGTTTAGATTTCTGATCCTTGTTCCTGCTACGGGGAAAATAGCTGCTCATAAAGTTTCTTCCCCCGAGGAAATTTCTTAGATTTTAGGGGAAACAACTCGTTGCAGCGTTGGTATATCAGGTTTCCAAGTACGATCAAATTTAACGTTGCTAAGAGATGCTTTTTGTTGCTTTTATCATGAGCAATCTTGGAATTTTTCTTTCGGTCAAATAATTGCTTTCTGTCTTTCATTGCCGTTTTCACTCTGCCCCATTCGTGTGTCTATAATCGCCTTATCGCTGCTTTTTCCTTTTTTGCAAGGATATTTTCATGCACCTCAGGCAAACACACAGTCAGTTTTTTTTTCTAATTTTTCGTAGCTGTTTTCTTCTTCACTGATAAATTTATCATGGTTTCCTCTCCTTATTTTGTCACCCGTTTCACAACTATACTTTCACTTCTCAGAAAAAGAAATTGTCCGAGTTTGAATATGTGTACGGATAGGATCCCCTAGGAATGTTTGAGACATCATGCTTTATTCTCCCTTCTTTCTTTTCATTTTTATTGCTTTACAATTGCGCTACCTAAGTTTCTCCTTCTATCTCTCTTTCTCTTTTCCATTTTTTCTCTTTCTGCCTCCCTCTCCTGTTCCTCCCAATTCCCCCCATTCTCTGAAAATTCATTTGTTCCTTTTTGCATCCATCCATTCCTCCTTATTTAGTTACCTCCACTTTCGTCATTTTCACTTCTCGTTCTCTCTAGACGGCCTTTCACCTTCTGCTTCTATGCATGTAGCTCTTGTTTTCACCCTCTCACTCGTTCTCACCAATTCATAGTATTCTTCCATTTATTTATTTCTCTTTCTTTCTCTCTCTTTCTTTACCTATCTGAGTAGTTCTTTTGCCTATTCTTCCTCTTTCATACCATCTCTATTTTTATACCTATTTTTCTGATGTCTTTCCGATATAAAGTGATCACCAGGCACTGGAAAACCCCTGTTATGGATCAACTTAAGGCTCTTATCCGTACATTATCTGATGGGCAGTTTTTACTGGTGATGTTTGAACACTTATCTGTGAGAGCTACTGTCGAAAGTTCTTCTGTCCTTAACCGAAACTGGTACTTTTTATTTGTCCAGAACCATGAGCTCATCCTTCAAGACATCAACGATCGCGAAACGTTCATTGGGCTTGTGAGAATCGGCAACAGTCGTAAAAGAACTATGAGAGTGGGAAACGTAGACGTACTCTGCTTCAGCACGCACTTCTGGCCACTTTTTGCACTTTGCTGCCGAACGTTTTTCCAGCACCAAAGTGCTACACACATTGTACGATAGTGTAACTTTAGTACACGACGACTTTCACGCCTGTGTGTGGGTAGGGGGAGCAGTTAGGTGGAGGGGGGGAAGGATGAGCGCGTGGTTTGAATGCAAAAAAAGCAGCAAGCAGCCGGCGAAAAACAAAGAGTTCAAGCGTCGTCGACTACGAGCCGCAGCCAGCCAGAGCGGTCCGTGTCTCGTCTGCAAAACACGCAATTTCGCCGGTCTGAGCGTTGCAAGCGAGTCGAGCACGATCCTAAAAACACCTCGTCTCCAGTCTTGATTTTTTCCTTTGAAATTTTCACTTGAATAGCTTCCTTATGGTCCATATAACCCTCAGGGTACCAGGCCGTGTTCTGGTACTAGTTTCCCCACGTTTGATTTGGGCTATTTCCCTCTTCTAGGTACGGCTACTTTTCAGTTATTCCCACCTCCCATAAGGAGATAACGACCTGGGACTGGATGCGTCATCGAGACTACCCAGAGTAAACCTGTTGACGCCCGTGTTAGCGATGGGTAAATTTGTGTGGTGTGTGCACGTTTACCCTGGGTAATCTTAAAGATGAACGCGGTCACTAAAGACCTGCCAAGGTTCAGATCTTTTCTTTGTTTCAGTTCCTTATTTGGTGTGCTTTTGAGAGTATACAAGTAGACAAACAAGCAGAATATAAGTAAATCTATTTGTTTTTTTTTTTAACTCTAAAGTATTGCAAAAGCTAAAAAACCATAGCTCGCCAGCCTTCTCAACTACGTCAGCTGATTTTTTTATCATGAAGATTTCTCCATTACATACTTCTCGTTTATACTCCCCATCAATACTCCAGGCTCAGGTTTCCACTACTCGACCTATTTGTACTTACCCTGCAAGGTTTTTTTTTTCATCGCACGTTTTTTTTTGCAGCGCTATGAATACTGTAAGGTGAAAATTGTGCACAACTACACCATTCTAAAAAAAGCGCGACGATCATTGATAAATCATGAAATCCTTGTAATTTATTCACTGTTTTTTGTTATTTTCAGAGGGTTGTCTATACCGTCGATACGATGCTGAAAAATAACTTTCGTTGAGGGCTTAACCTTTGGGATAGGTATTGATCAGTCGGGCAGCTGCATTAAAAGATCCTACTATCATGCATTTTCTTGTAGATGTCTAAGAATTCCATCACATCATTCAAATTTCGAGAATGAAATGAGTTTACGCCTAAATTGTTAAACAAAATATTATTGTTTGCCGTAGTTGTCTAATTTTCCTGGATTTTTCACTGATTTTTAGAGAGCATGACTTATCAACACCGTTTTTTTTTTCACTGATTTTGCAAAATATTCTTTTTTTATTTCTTTTCTTTCGCATAATTATTCCTCCAAAGATTCCTTCTTTTCCACCAGGAAGTTCAGTCCAGGGCTGAGTTTCGTTCTCCAGCGATGTTCTTTCGCTGGAGAGGGATTATGAATTCCAATCCGTGCGCGCGGATCCTGACACAACCAATCTGAGACCGACCACCCAGTTGGACCGGTTTATATTTGGTGCGAAAAAAACGACTTGACGCTCCCTTATGGAGAAAATCCATCATTTGCGACATTTTCACGCGCGTTTACCAGCAATTCTTTAGAAACCTTCGAAGTTTTGGGTAACTAACGCGCGTTTCTTTACTCAACCGGAGAAATCTTTATCCCTTCCGTAATTGGTTCGATTTCTACACATCAGCGCCTCACGGGAAAGGACGACTTTTCATCGCGCGGACACACGCGTTACCGTAATCCTCGGTCAAGTTATCCGCGACCACGTGCCGAAACCGATATTCCAGTGCAGCTGCAGCCGCGCTGCTGCTGCTGCGCTGTGAAAACATGACATTTCAGGCGAAGTGTCCTTTTCCTGCACGGCCTAAATTGTCCCGCTGCCTGCCGACTTGCCTTTCCGGCACACTAGTCACCACCTAGCATTATCCACTCTCCATTGGTGAAGTCTATCGTAAAGCTGATCACTGGACATTACGATACGCAGTCATATGTGTGCAATGCTCGACAATACACGTACAATACACCTATACAGTGCGCTTGATTGCAAATTTCTGAAAATATTGCAACACTTTCGTCTGCTGACGATAATATTATTGCACATGCAGACGGCGATTAATTTGTTACCGTAAGAAAATCGATAGAGAAACACGTGTCTCGTTGTCGATGGTGTTGTGTCGGTCGTCTGTGTGTAGTTTGCTGTTGGCTTAATGCCAAACATGCTTTTGGCTTCAAACACCAGCCCTAAAATAGGTGAATAGGTCTCTAGTTTGCTTCTGAAAAGAAGAGCATGCAGGTAGTGGAGATGGCAGAGAAATGAAGATTTTCTAACACCCCTTGTCCTTGACTTTGTTAAACCTGGAAGCGTAGTTCGGATTTCTTAGGTAAAGTGTAGAAGTAGGGAAGTGTAGAAGTAGGAAGAGTATTGGAATAATACTGGGAATTTTTCTGTCAATTTTTTGAGTTTTGCTTTCTAGTTTTACAAATCTTTTTGGTTTTTGCTCGAAAATTTCTTAGATCTGTAGCGTTTCTTCGGAAAAGGCAAGATAATTTCTTATGCGAAACAGAAAAGATTGGATTAAAATGGCGTCTATTCTTTTCTTCTTGAATCGAGTAATTTCTGGTTACAAAAGAGGATATTCAAAGTAGGGGTGACTTTCTTGATCTTTGAGAAAAAAATCCTTGGAATTTCAAGATCTTGATTTTATATAAACATAATGTTTTTGAAAATATTTCTGGAGGTGTTCTAGGGGTATGCAAGATGTCACTTAAATAAAATCAAAGGTATTCATCTGAACAAATGCTCCGAGGCCTTTCGGATCTGAAACAAAAATTAATGTAGATAAAATTAGTCTTCCAGTGGTAAAAAAGTAATATTATAGCTGTGAAAGTAAACTGTTATTAGTATTTACCTTCAGTGAATAGTCATTCGAGTTTTTTTTTTCAGTGAACATAGGGGTTCTGCGCCATATTCTTATGTATCATACAGTTTATTTACAAGAAATTTTCGAATACAAAAAATTCTCATTCCAAGGATCCAAGGATTGTCCGATTCACACAGTTTCCTGAGGTCCGCAAATGCACCAATAAATAACCGCACTGGCATCCGATCCCAAAGAAAACAGATATCGACGGATCAGTCCTTGAAACGTCCTTTTTTCGAAGTGTAAAACTTGCAATCGACGCCATAATAATGGAATTTTGGCGCGGCGCCAGCGATTCCTTCACGCTGACTGGTGCACCGAAATGCTGACGTTTACGACTCGTTCCTCCACCGCTTCGGCTGCTAACGTTATTGATCGATCCATCGATCGATCGTTATCGATTTATTTATCCACGTTCGCGTTTCAGTCAACTTCGTTCGCCACGTTTTGTCGAGCAGGTTGCCGGCGCTCAACCCAGAGGCCTGCACCCATACACACCGCCACCAATCCTGAGCCCAATGCGTAACGGTTCGGGACTTTTCTGGCAAATCGCCAAGAATCTCGGACATCCCAGTCAGGTGAGTGCTGCTGCTGGCTGCTGTACTGTACGACTGTACTGTGACGGTGTTGAAGACGTGCAGTCAGCGGCGAAAATCGATAACTCGAGATTTTTTCGCGTTTTACAGGCTGCTCCCTCGACATGCAGTAGAGATGCGCAGAACGGGCATGCGCCAGGTACCGTTTGACACCAGTTTTATCGATTGATTTTTATTGAAATCACTAAATGTGATACGGCTGCTAGTGCTAATGCAGCTCTGTTGTATGCCCAGTTGCAAGCATGTCGAATCGCATAACACCGGCAATTCTATTGCGTCACCATTAATCAGCTGATCGCCGGCGTCATCATTCCCAAAAACTCACGAATCGATAAATTGATTCAGGCGTCGTCGGGATCGCTTTTCTAGAAGTGTTCGAGTGGTTTATAATTCCATCATTGTACCTTACTGCACGTAAAGTGACTTGAACCTTAGCTGGGATGACGTGGTGACGTCACCGGAAATGGAACTGGCTAATGGTGACGTCGGACGAAATTTAATAGGGCTTTTAATGCTGCTAGGCTATGCTTTGTGTCATTACAGTTTGCACTTCATTCATTTCATCGTAGTTCCCTTTCTTTTTCTCCTTTTTATTTCTTCTTTTGATTTATTCATTGTTCTCCAATCAAACTTGCTGGTGACAGGGTTTTTTCGAGGAAATTTTCTTTATCATTTAGTTTTCCACCACTACTTCTCTTTTTTATCTTTTTTTGACAAGCTCAGCTACCATTCATGTCCTCATCGAAATTAATGCTGTAGCAGCAATGTCAGCTGATCAACATCTCCAGAAAACGTTTCGAGAAAATTTCCTGGATTTCCGTGTGTGCATGGAAATTTCGAGACACTTCCTTAACTGTTCTCTTCCAGAAAGCAATGCGAAATATCGGATACTGCGAAATTTGTCCTCTTTTAAGCCTATCCTTTTATTTTTGTTTTTTTTTTTTGAGAATTTAGCGCAGACCCACTTAAATTTGCAGAATTAATTCGACGCAACATTACACAGAATATGTTGACATCCTTGCAAAAAGAGGAAGTTCCATCATTTCCGCAATTTTACGTAAACACTTCAGTTACTAGTCGTAAATAGGTCACGTTTTAATTGTTTAGCACTCTCTACAACGGTATGATGATTGTATTTTGTTGGTTATTGCAAGTTCTGCAAAGTTGCACTATTGCTTGCACGCAAAAAAAGTTGTTTTGGGAAATGATTTACTTTTTCCTACTAGGAAGTAATTTTTTCCATTTTGTTCCTGCTTTTGCAGATGTTTTCATGTATGAGTAAAGAACAGATTTTTCGTTCATTGCTACGAAAATAGTGGCGTCTTTGGTGGTTCCGTGTTGTCTAGTTCCAGATCGCTGGCGGTGTTCTTCAGTTTTTGCTAAATTTTTCACAACTACGTCGAGAAATGTGCACGAAATCCTTATGGTTCCCTTATAAAGAAAATCCAGTGGAACTCGTTCGAATTTCGCAACTTCTCGCAACTTTTTCATCGATTCTTTGACTTGTCACTGCTATTTCTGCTCCTTTAATTAGCCCCACCCATAATTGCAGCTATTATTGGCGCAAGTTAATTTTTCCCTCGGCCTTCACACCCTTATTGGACCGTTCTTTATTACCCAAAAAAGTACTTGCATACTTGCAAAATTTGCGATAGCACAAGCGGCGATAACGTGGCGAAAGAGCGCTGAAAAAGCGTTTTTGTTTCCCCGTTCCACTCGATTGCATCATCGACGCCCGATCGATAAATCGATTTTTCAGCAGAGGATCACGATATGAGCGACGATTCACCCGGATTGCGTATCGTCGACGAAGGGGCTGGGCCGAGTGATGCGAACGGCGGAAGCGGTGACATCACGCTCACGCCTTTGTCCGAAAACGTACACCCTGCCCGAAAGAATGGATTCATCTGTAGCCAGGTGTGGTGACGATGAGAATTAAATCGATCGGATCGATTCATTGATTTTTGCATGGCTTTCTTTGTTCAGGCCACATTCGCTGATGAACTGGAGGCACTGCGCAAAATCTCCTATGCATCGACGGCTTCGTCGACGAGGTACCGTAATAGGTGCTAAACTTGGTAGCTGATCAATGATACAGTACAGTACCGTAATCGCTTCCAGGTCAGCTGAAGACATTCTGCGGAAGCACTCGATGGACCCTGATGAGTATCTGCGAAAGGCCTCGTGTATTTCTGATTGCTACTATGATCTACCGATCGATACTCGACCCAAGATGAGCGACGCGATACCGTAAGCATATCTTGCACATCAGGTTACGTGATTGGTGGTGTGATTAATAGCAAAAAAATTGTTTTTGTAGGCATATCAACATTGGACGTGAATATCAGGCACGAGTACGGAAATGGAATGATAGGAAGGTGAGAATTATTGATTTTTTTTTTCGTATGAGTTCCCTCCGTAGGAACAGTGCGGCACTTGCAAAATCATAGTTACGACGATGTTTTGGACCTCCTGGCTGTATAACTCGATTCATTTCGAAAAAAAAACTCCCTCACGTGTTTCGTAATATTTAAAATGCAACTGCAACGATTTCTTGGGTACACCACGCCCATTTTTTTCGATAGTTCGTAGAGTCACCATTGATTGAGTGGATGAATTTCTCCAGAATAAAGAGTGATCAGAAGCAGGAACTGGCTACACGCCTATGCTCCTGTTTTGGAATCTGCCCCTGGCTTTACTTTCTCTAGATTTCAAACATCATCTATTTCAAAATGAATTTTGTGCGAGGGTTGTTTGGACTTTGGTCTTTGATCTGCTCTATAACAGTTGACAGCTGATTTCTTATCACTTCATGGTGTTCCATTCAGATTCATGATTCTGAACTCGAAGCGATCGAAGACCGCGACGAGATTGTGTTCTCACCGGAGATCCTTCGCGATATCGAGAAAGACCAAAGTAAGTCCACAGTTTTGTATAGTATGAACAGATTACTGTACAGATTACAGTATTCAAAAGCTACAGTATGATAGCGACTGTAATTGCCGTAAATTTAGTTGAAGCGTTCGAGTTGCTGGCATGCAGTCAAGCCATCCCACGGCCAGGACGAAATAAGGTGTGCTGGCTGTCTGCAAAGAGAGACGAAATGGATTTGGACTTTATCGATTTATTGATTTTTTCCTCAGGAACTCGCCCTGCATCTTCTCATGGAAAACAAAGGAAATATCGAGGCGGCCGTTGCTGATCTGCTCCGGTCAGACACGCTAGATTGGGAGCAGTACCAGATTATCTACGGGTCCACCTATCTGGACAGCACGTTATGGACTCCAGAAGAGGTGAACGCATTCCAGGACGCCATTTACAAGACTGAGAAGGATTTCCATCAAGTCGCCCAGGAGGTACGTGATCACACAGTTTCCAGGGAACTCAACGGCAGCTGTACATTTACCGTTTTTCAGCTGCCTAGCAAGACTGTGAGGGAATGTGTGGAATTCTACTACACATGGAAGAAAGCGTGTCCAGATGATTACCGTAAGCTGCGGAATCTCAGGCGGAAACGACAGCTGTTGGAGCTGAATTTACAGCAGGTGAGGGTATGGGCGATAATTTTTATCAGGTTTTCTGGTTCGAGGACAGATTTTTGTGACGAAAAATTCATAGTCAAGTCTTTTTGTTTACGTTTCGAATAGTATTCCTTGAAGTTTTTTTTTTTTTTTGATTCAAGAGACCATGACATCTATGCAAATGATCACATTCTCTGGAATTTTTCGTGTTTTAAAGTTTTTAATATGTTTAAACTGTTTGTTTTGGCCCATTTTTCTTTCTCAGTAAACTAATTTTTCACAGATGGATGAAGGAGCCCCGCCGAAGAAAGTATCTGTGGACGAAAATGTCTCATCGGATGCTGAATCCGACGCGACTGCCCCATCATACAGTGGTCAGGATTTGTACGAGGTCCGTGGACGGACCGGAAGCTTGTGAGTCTTTCTTTCCCCGAAGTTTTCTTCGTTTTTTTTCTGTAGATTGTTGTTTATACTCGGAGTTTGCAATTAAATTTGAAGGTAAATAATTTTTGTTTCCATTTTCTAAGGTGGTTTTTCCATAGTTTTTTCACCTAATTTGATTTTCGCTCATATTATTCTTCTTCTCGGACCAGTTTTTCAACTTTTACATAGGACATATTTTCTTTTTTTTTTGCCCACTACAATTTGTAAACTTGTTGGAAGAATTCAAAATTATGAGTAATAGCTTTTATTGGATTGTAATGGACTACCATGCTGAGGTTTAAAAACGACTGTATATTGAATTTTGTTTACCCATGTTTTAAATTTTTGGACACAACATACGGCTAGAATTTTTTTTAAAGTCCTTACCTGTCCAAAAATCCTCAAACCTCTTTTTTCAGCCTTTCCCAACCCGCTGTGTGCATGTCACCTCTACGAGACCCCAGCGCTGTGTCGGCCGCCTCCCTTTCTCAGTCATTGCTTGGTTTGAGGCCCTCGCCTCCACTCAGGGATTTGTCCGGATTGCAAAGAAACTATCAGCCGGTAGGAATTTGGGTCCTCAAACCGAATACAGCTACTCTGAAGTATTTTCTGACTACTGTATCCTTATAGTCTGCGCCTCGTTCGCAACCGCACCCATCATCGTCGTCTGGTAGCAAGAAAGGTGCACAGCCGAGTGCTGACGGGTTCTTCCACTGCCGATTATGTGACAAATGTTTTGAGAAGGTTAAGGTGAGTGCCTTATCCTCAGGCGTGCTCCATATTCGTAGAACTCACGAGGAATTCCCTGATTTTCAGTCCCTGAATGCTCACATGAAGTCGCACGCGATGAAAGCGCGAGCCGAAGCCGAAGCGAAGGCACAGGTGGACGCGCAACTGGCTGCGCAGTCCAACCCAGTAAGTATTGTAAGTTTAGGCGTATTGAGGATGTACTGGGGGGTTTGATTGCTTGTTTCTCAAGTGATGTGAATATTTATCCCTGCTACAGTTCCAGAACGGCCATCTGAACCTCAGCGGGTTGACGTCGTCGCTTCAGGGGGTGTCGCCGTCGCTGCAGGCCGCCGCCGCGACGAATCACGCCGCTTCGGGGCTCAGTTTGCAACAGGTGAGCGGTGTTTTCCTGCGAGACTTCGATGATTCAGGCAATTTTAGGCAGCGAGTGAAAGTGTTGGTTTTCGCGATATTCCCGTACCATCATCCACAAAATACATGGATAGTCTGGCTTTGTTGGGCATTGATTTAGATCAACTAAAGAGTTGGGCGTTGTGTTAGGTACAGATGTGATTGAACTTTTAATCTCTTGATTTTTCGCCCAGGCCGCTCACTATTTCTGCAGAAATTTCCTTTTTTGGCGTTTTGAGGTGAAGAACAATCTGCATGACATTCGTCAATGGACGATTTTTGAGGCAAATTGAAATACAAAAAAAAGAAAAACGCGAAAAATCCTTTATAATGGCGGATTTCCAGTCCAGAAGCTAGATAAGCTCCTGTTTCGTGTGATATCGTCCGTAACTGCACAAATTTCCATGTTCAGGGACTCTCGCACAGCCTGCTCTCCCCACAAGGTATCGGCTTGCCGCATCCACGACCGCAGCATCCTCTTCTCTCCCAGGTCCATTCCGCTATCATCCACTAGATGTTGCCACTAGTCCTACCATCCTACCCATGTTAGGCTAATTTTCCTCGCTCTCTCGCTCTCTCTCATTTATCAAGGTCATGAATTAGGTCACCTGCAAGGGGCGTGGCCTCGCTCCAAAGTGACTCAGTTTATGAATCGGGTGACAGATTTCTATACGCATAGTATTACCGCTAATCTTCTCTCGTGTAACACAGTGTATAACAGTTCGTCTGCTAGTCATTCCTCTTAAGTTGACCCTAGCCGTGCCGTTTCCCCCTATTGTTTAGGGCAGTAAGGCCTTAGCGTAGGCCTTGCTGCGTCCACGTCAGGGAAACAGCTCGACTCTCGCTCTCCTTGTATTTTCCCAGGCCATACCTCTTCCTCTGGTCAAACTGTCGTGTAACTTTCGTCAAAGATTATCGACAAAACACGGGTTTCTGAAGAAAGAGTAATGATGTAGTGCGATATGTAAGAATAGAGCAAAGGCTAGATTTTCTCCCGTTTTTTTTCTTGATTTCCCCGATGATTCGCGTTCCCGTTCTCCGCCCCGATGTGTTTTTTCTGTTCGTTGTATGTAAGTAAACTATTTTTTGCATGTTTCATTCTTTGCTTAGTGACATCTTTATGTCATATGTATATCTATACATGTTGTAATCTATGTGGTTTTTACTACAAGCACTGAAATGGGTGTAAATTTATGTTCATATGAAGATTTGCAAAGCTATTTGTTTCCTACCTAGGTGTAGTTGTGAATTTTGAGAATCAATGCTTATATTTTGTGTGTGAAGGTAATCAGGCCCTGTACCTGGTCATACCATAGGAGGGTAGGTCTTTTTGAGAGCAGTTGAAGGTTGTTTGTGTGTGCTAAAGTTTAGCCTTGGGCCGAATCAAAGGATTACCCACAGGTTCCTACATACCTAGCACAAATCACTACGAATTAGAAGTATTATATTTTAATGATCGATAGGTATGTTTTGTGCGTCGAAATAATCATAGCACCACAGCGGAATCCTGCTGGGCCGGCCAGTAACGTTGTTGCTTTCAGATTGATTGGTAGTGTAGAGCATCTAAAAGTAAGAAAGAACTCTTAAACAGTATAAACTAACCTCCAACGAAATCAGGAGAGCAAATCCAAGGCGCCAACTGCACAATTTCACCAACGAGGACGAGCTGAGGAACAGTTTGGAAAGGTATCTGACGATCTATGGTGGGATTCCATGTCAGTTCATGCAAAGGAATCGAGCTAGGATTCACAATACACCAAGATAGTAAATCAACGTTGGTTAGCACCATTGGTTACCATATAGACTACGTAATCTTAGGAGATGCAGAACGTGAAAGTTGTCCCCCAACCTGATTATGCATTCGTGGACCTCAGTCCACCTTGTCTGGGTGTCCAGCTAATAAAAAAAAGGAAAGGAAGCAACGTCTAAGTTATAGCAACACGCGCAGCCAAGTTCAAAAAAGACACCGAGTTCCTTTTAATTGGTAAATAAATAAGCACACAATTTCTACATATATGTTGAGTGAACAGTGTTGATGCAATCAGAAAGTCCATGTTCTGAAAAATTTACGATAGGTTTTTATCCCAACATGGAATTTTTTTTGCAGATGACACTATTGAATTTTTTTCTTATTTTAATCTAGTGAATCCATCAAAATGTCTGCGATTCGTTTTCATGCGAGCTACGAAGGGGGGGGGGGGGAGCAGAAATGAGAGTGCACCACAAGTAACTTTCATCTTAATAAATCGTCACCACCTGTATAGGGAACTCAAACCCAAGAGAACACCTGCCCAAGAGAGCCTCTTGTCTACGTATGTTTGGAGTTCTCTGTACATGCTCATCAAACCGTCAAAGACGAAGATTTTTCTGCTTGTTAACTGCTCATAAACTAGTCCAGAAAGATTGAGCAGGATCCTGACCAGTCGAAACCACTCATCAGTGTTGAGGAGGATCCAGCTATGTGGAAGTCGGTGAAAGCCAATGTCCTTCCGCTCCTTGTGTAGGAACCCTATCCTGCTTTAAGATTCCACTGAATTTATTTTGTTTCTGTGGAAAAGAAATCTTGACCAATATTTCGTTTTGACATAATTCATTGTCAGATAAATGTCATTTTCGGAGAACGTGGCACCTTGCATGGGTTTTAGGATTGTTAAAGGATGCTGTGACAACAGTTCACCCGCATTCATTGTGCATATACATACATATAAGGAGCTCCCCAAACGTTTGCTCAAATGGTAAGGTCTGTCGTCATCAGTTCCGTCCACAAAATAGCCTTGGTTTTTACATTTTCTCAATCGGTTTTTACTGCTAGGAAACATGGCCATAGTACTAAGAAAAACAATGTTGTTAAGGTCCTTCATGTCAAAATTCTAAGATACAACTAGATATGATTGAAAGATGATGACATGAATAAACACTATTCAAAAAAGGGAAGACGAGTATAAGAAACGGAAAATGGCTAAAAACGATTGCTAGCAGATCCTGAGCACACCTACTGTTTTCCTCACTTACAAATTGTAACGAGTAGCTGTGTTTCAGTGATTTCGAAATTTCTAATGGAACGCCCTTATTTATAACATAGAAAACAGCAAATCTGGCAGGCAGTACAGACGCGGCCAGCATTATGGAACTTAGAATATTTAACCTTTTTCATTACATTCGTTTTCTCAATATTTTTCTCTTTTTTTAAATATTTAGCTCTATTGCATATCTGAATGAAACTGCATGTACAGTGTACAAATGGAAGTGCAATGAACACAAAGTTGTAGTGTAAAAGTGTCTTTCAGGTAGCAACCCTGGCGTCACAGGATTATGTATAACCGTAAGAAATCTGTCAATTCCACGAAATATTGAAATCCTTTCATCTCTGCGCGGTTCTGTGACAGGAACTTCAGAGCACAGAACGGCTGAGCCAAGAATACGTAATTTCAAGAAAGTTTCTACTGGAAAAGCAAGAGAAGAGATAGAATTGTCAACTATTCCCGCCAGATCTATGATCAATTCTTTATTGAGCGTGGGTCTTTGTGAATCTTCAGGATCATTTTGGTGGATCTCTACTCATTTCTGGGGATTATGTTCCTGCTCAGAATCAGCTACTAAGGGAGCACATTTTAGGTACAGGTCACGATTTTGAGGGTAAATAACAAGTTAAGCTGAATTACGTCACGATTTTGAGGATAAATAACAAGTTAAGCTGAATTACAAGTGCGACTTTTGAATTGCGGATTACGCGTTTGATCTGCAATCCACGGAAACTTGTCCACGCTGCTGATATCGACTATTGGGAGATCAGAGCGTGGTTGTTGCCGTTCGCTGTCGATGTTCGTCTTCTTTATCCTTGTTCTTCTGCGCAAATTTCAGAATCAAAAGTCAAACAAAGCTGTGCACCACTGCTACTAGTATTCCTATCATCTTAGACTGGCACTTATCTTCTGTTACAAATTCGTGATCGACGAGGAACTATGGATAGTCGTCCCGATGGTCACAGGGCGGGCCCTTATGCCTCATGTGCTTTGATATCTGCCGACTTGCCCTGATATGTCGACGCTCTTCGGAATTCTTCCTTTTCATCTCCCATACTGCTTTTCTCGTGTCTATTTTCTTCACAATTCTACTTTTTTTTTCGTTCATAAGCTTCCATAAGAAAATACGATTTCCTCAGGGAAATTTGGTGCACTTATAGCTTTCGGCAATCACCTTCTAAAAGGAAATTGAGCCCTTTTTGTAAAATATTTCAATAACAACAATGAAATTATAGATCTACATTTTTTTCATATTATTCCATATTATTTCAAACCTTAAAAAATGACAACTATAAAAAACAGCCCCTTTTAAAAAACTAAAAATAAAAAAATCACCAATACGATTAGTTAACGCAGTATTCCATTGATACGTCAGAATTTTTCCTAATGCTTAAATCCAGCCAGTATTCGCGAATAACGTTCTTCTCTAGTCCATGAAATTATTCAGAGGTAGAGCTAGAGCACATGCAGCTTCTTACTTTTAATTATCATTTGCAGAAATACTATTTACCATATTTTCTTGATCTTGAGCTAGTTTCACTAGTCTGTTTTTTGAAATTCTATAGGCTCAAGGCATCATTTTAGATGAAACTTCATGTCTTTTTCCTCAGTTTCATCCATTCCTACTCCTACAACTCCGAGCTCTGTCCCTCATAGTACAATAACTCGAAAATTTGCCAATTCAGATGCTTCATACTGCCTTTTGACTTACAACATCCGAGTCCATGAATATACTGAAAGAACCCATTTCTCCTTTCGTTATACGTAATTGTAAGAATCTTAACAACATCTAGGATACCTTTTGTCCAGTTTTACCTAGTTGTCTACTCCAAGTTTAAGTTCTTTCTGCATGCTAAGGAAATTTTCCATCGCTCTTAGCCTTTATCGATTCTCAGTTTCCTGATGCTTCGAGCTCTTTTCTAGGAGAACGTCTGAGAGTTTGAAAGATATAGTTAAGTATAGTACAAAAAATACAGTAGATATATCATATCAGTTTTATGCAGGACATGGATCTCCGTTCTGACCTCGAAGCTGCTGAGAGAGTGGTACAGGCTATGTCCACCTGTATAGATGACGTATTGGACACGCTGAATCTTATTCCGTCCATTGTTGACCGGACAGCAGAGAATAACGTGAGAAATTGCTTTGGAAATATTTTCTATTTGTGAATGAGTTTCGGTTTTCATCAGCATGATCGGTTTCCGTATTATATTCCTCCGGTATTAATATTACTGCAAAAAGTTCATTACTGGTAAAAAAAAGCCTTTCTGATTCGGAGCAACTTCAAACTAATCCACATTAAATCAACTGGACAGCTAATCGAGTCAATTTCAGTCAAAGTATCCTGCTAAAAAATATTGGGAGCCAAATTTGGTCATGCATGATGAGCCGAAGTAAAGTCATAGTTTTGTAGACGAATCCAAGCAATTTTAAAGTTTAAGAGCACATTCGATACTTGACTCCTTTTAGCGATTAGGAACGCGCTTAAGAGCTAATGAACGTCAAAAATTTCAAATCTGAATGAATAGTGTTGTTCATTGGAATTTTTTCTCTAAAAATGAAGGTCTGGTTCCACTATGTTCGTTCAGATTGAAAGAGCAGATGTCGAGAGACTCGAGGCGGCTGTTAGGGATACCCTCCGAGCATTGGGAGTGCTCAGCAATAAGGTAAGCTTACTTAAGTGGTTCAAAAGCTGTCATGCTGACTTTGTTTTCTAGGTGTACACATTGGAAGACCTGATTTTCTTTCTGAAGAGAGCCATTGACGCTAACAAGAGGTAATATTCTTGTATTCTAATGTTCTTATATTCTAATATTCTGGTTGCGTGCTTTGACGCATGTATGACCACACGATGAATGAATGATATGCACCATCGCGGTCATTCGCTGCCGTTGGAATTCCCCTCATTTACTGGTGCTCATGAAAGTCCTCTACAAACGAATGCGAGCGTCTGACGCGCGGCTGACGCATGCATACAGTACAGAACTGATCTTAAATCGTCACCGGATTTAGTCTTTTGAATACCATCTTTCCAAAAACATTGGTTCGATTCTGGAGCCACATGCATATGTGAGATTACCCAGGGTAAACTTGTTCACTGACCACAAATTTACTTATCGTTAGTACGCTCGTCAGCTTTTTTACTCTGGGTAGTCTCAGTGATGCATCCAAGTCCTGAAATTTCAGGAGAGGAAATATTTTAATTACCGAGAAACAGATCTGTTTGCTATATAATATATAATATTTTTTATGAATCTTTGTCCAATTCGTTCGTATTTTTTGATTACGCTCAGGATGTTCTAACACTCAAAGAAACAAATTCGTCTTTTGGAAACATTTCAATCTACGACTTGGGCTCTTGATCTACTCTTTTCTTGAATTTTTGAGCTTCTGAATAATTAGTAGTCAAATTTAGTGTCAGCAGAACAGTTGTAACATTGACTTCAACCTCTTGCCATTTACATAGTTTATATTCTCAGAATGAGGACTGAGTGTGATTTATGATCTCTGATTTATTCAGCCATTTTGAAGGATGTCATTCTTGATGGCCTACTAGAGAAATCCACGCTAGACTGAGAGAAACTAGGAAATAATTAAAGAAAACTCTACTATTTTCCATTTTAATTACACTATTCGTATTTGACAAAGACATTTCTGTAGAAATACTTGTGACTACTAGTTATTATTCGAACACCACTCATTTAGATCTGATAACAAACCGAATGCGCTTCCGAGAGCAGAAAGCCCCGTAGCGGTGAGTAAAATTTTTGCCGATTTCGATTTCACTCCTTGCTTTTCCAAATCATCTAGCCCTTCGTGAATCACTGAGATAACCCAACGAGGTAAATGTGTTGACTCCCTGTCAAAGATGGGTGAATCTCAATGGTGTTCGCACATTTACCCTCGGTAATCTCATCTATGCACGCTGCCGCAGGAGTTTCGACACCTCTTTTTTCAGCAGAATCCCAGCAGCATCCCTGACGACGAGAATGACATCGATAACTGCACAGAACAGTTTGCAGACTGTTCCGTTGAGGTAGAGAAGTCACTACGTAAGTGAATGAATCGAGTAATCCATGAGTCTTCATGTTTCAGGACGACGCCGTATATGCAGCAGATGGTGCCGGCGTCGCCATGGTGGCTGATGTCAGTTTTCATAAAGTTTTTTTTTCTCTTATCTACATAACTCCTCTCACAGTAGGTCTATCCAAATTTACTATATTACAGAGGCCACAACAAGGAAGACGTCGTTCAAGGTCGGCGACGAGAATGATCGTGAGTTTTCAGTTCCAATGCTTTATTATCAGGACTTAGATGTAAAACTTGGACAGTGTTCTATAGTGTGGCCCTACATGGTGTTTTTCTTGCTTGAACACCTATGATTCTGTCTGTTGCTGCTCTGGAAACCAATTTTATCTCATTTCATCTCATATGTATTATATAATCAGTACTCATCAAGCAACTCTACAAAACTCCTTTTCAAAACAGCCTTCAAAGAAATTTTTTATCTCTGTCTCTCATGAGTTCAGGAATTTCTTTAAAAAAAGACTCAAAGGTCCCAGTTGCTCCGGACTCGCTCTACCAGTTCACTTTATTTTCTGCATGTAAGGTTCGAAGGGCTTCACATTCGAAACAGCAATTTGAGAATGGATGTTGAGGATTTTTCGTATCATTGACATCTGTTGAAAATCCGTGGATTAGGTTACTGCCATTTTTGATAGAAATGAGACCATAAAACTATCATGATAATAGCGAAATCAGGCTCTGACTTGCGAGTTACTTCAAGAATGAATTATTCCCCTGAACCAAACCATTACATTGGAACGCTTAAGGTTTTTTTAACGTGTCGTATGTTAGCTTTCCCAACTCAATATTGCTTGTCGTGACCCTTGCAAGACTTCCATTCGATGATCGACGTCCTAAACAGGTCATATGTTGTCGAAGTGACGTGGTACGGGGCCCATTTCTATTGGCGATCTATGGAGATACAGTATTATATCTCGTAGTATCCGGTTGATAGAAGCTATCATATTTATGTAGATAGCCGTACACTCAACAGCTAAGTTCCGCTTGTACCCGCTTGCCGCTCGCCTAGGTTTGTAGGCCTCTCCTGTTTTTGCCACTGGCTAGTGAGTTAACTAGTTCTTGTGCGCTCATCCACTTTCCTAAATCTCCTTTTTGATGGCTGGTCAAACCCTCTTTGCCGCATTCGATCCAGGTGCTGCAGTGCTCCTGTTTCCATCTTGGTTTCGGAAATACTCATCAAGAGTGAAAATCAGAATACAAGAGTGTTTCGCCGTGATGCATGCGTAAACAATGCTCCTGAGTGTTCTTAAGGTTATAGCATGTCCCTCTGTGTTTATCCTCCTGCATTCTTTTTCAGAAGAAGGTCATCCGTCGCCTTTCTCATTCAAGAAGTCGCCTACCAAAATCGACTATGGACCTGGGACAGTGTGATGCTGACACCACGCTTCCTCTGGAAAAATGATGCACCTGAGCACAACGTTTTGCCCGAAGTTCATTGAAATAACCTTCACCTTGTCCATTTTTAACAAACTACCCCCTTAATTTTTGCTTTTCGTCGAAATCCCCTCGCATGCTACTTCTGTCTTGATGATTTCTTCAGTGCCGTTCACTTGATTACCTGTAAAATAAATATTTGCTTCTGTCAAAGAGGTGGGACAATGTTGTTCTGCTTGGGATAGGCCTCTGAGACGGTATATGTATATTTCTCCATAAAACATAGCAAATACCAAACTATGAATACTCGACGAAAATCTAACTGGACGACTCTTCATGCTGCGCTGGCCCTGACACGAAAGCAGTAAGACGGTGCAAAGCTCGTTATGAGCCGCAACTTTCCAGTTTTGGAAAGAGGATCTTTCTTCAATTTTTTGAGCATTTAGGGACTTCTGTAAACCACATCGGTGCACCATATCTCAGAAGGAGCCGTTACTCTCCAGTGCTCGAAAACGTTCACCTTTTCATCTTACCTTTTGGCCCCTGTCTCATCGGAGCAACGCTCCGCAGGTATCGCGCCTAGCTCGGGCGTTGATGATAGCACCCTTCCCATAAACGACAAAAGAGGGTTTAACCAGCAACCCACAAGGGCTAAGCGGGTTGAAGCGTATGACTAAGATGCCAGTGGCTTCTAGTCTGCTGCCAGCAGACTAAATGTGAAAGGTCTACTTCCCAAACACTGCGAGCGAGCAGTTGCACATTATTGCGGCTTAGCGCGTCGAACCACCTCGCCGAGCGCTGCGTGCACGTCAGCGCCGCCTATTGACATTGCTCTATACGCACCAGGCATGTGCGGAAGTAAAATTTTAAATCCCGTAAAATGTAAAACGGAAGGCCAAAAATGGGCGAAAGCGGAAAGTGTAAAACCGAAAAGATAACGGGAAATTTTGCCCAAGCATAGGCATTGCAGCCTCATTCTTCTCACTGCTTTTTGGTCTGGAAATCTTCTCCACCACAAATTTTGGTCATTATGCCTTGAGTCTTTATTCCATTTGGAGGCATAATTTCACTCTTTTCTGTTTATTCAAAGTAAAACAACATATATTAGATTCACATTCACAATACTCGTAGAAAACCAGAACGAGGAGTTCCTGAAACATACTGGAGGGGCTGTGTGTAGGATGGTGATGGTGGACTCTGGACGTAGTAAACTGGTCGATTGGGTGGGTTTTGCAAATCTGGAAAGGCAAAATTCGATAGAAGCGCTTGAAACAATTCGATAGGAAATCATATCCAGGGATGCGCGAAAAATACGAGAGCTGGAAAAAAATAGAAATCTAAGAAGTTTAAACGACCAGATGGAACCTATGGCCTTCCTAATTCTTTTACAGAAGCTTGAAGCAAGAAGCATAGAAAACCTCTGCGGTCAGAAATTTCCGGCAAAAGATATATTTCCGCTTAGCCCTGGATATGCCCTCACGTGAAGGAAAACGAAGGAATACTCACATAGGATTTGCTGCTGCTGTGGTATCCAGTTCTGTTGCTGAGGCCCCGGAAACACTGCGGGGACCCGCCGCTCAACGTTGAACAATGGTTGCTGCTGTTGGAACGATGCCGCACGGTAGAGATTGGGATTTTGTACGAATTGCTGTGGAGGAGGTGCCCATTGCTGAGCCGGCTGGAAGCTTTGCGGTTGGACCGCAGCAGTATTGAAGACATCTTTGATTCTGATGGAGGGGTCGTTCCCGTTCGAGTACCGGTGCTGTGCGCTCGTACTGACGTCATGGTTTGCGGTGAAGAATTCGCCGGAGCGAATGTCCTGTCCGAGAGGGCATTCATTGGCCAGGATACATGCTCCGTGACGAGTGCGCACGTATCCGTCAGCACTGACGCATTCGCATCTGGATTGCAGGCATCCATATGGGCAGACCTGAAAGCAGTGCGATTCTCATGCAAGTTACATGAATAATTTACTGGCCCAGAACCCTAAATGGCGAAAATTCAAGGGAAGAACAGTTCCATGGATTCCTACAAGCGAAAAAATCCCTGACTACTACCTGGAAAACACTTATGCAGCTTTAAATAGCCTATTTCCTAATGAAATATAGCACCTACCCGATGTGGCTCTTCACAGGTTGATTCGCATTTACCGCATTCCACATAGCGCTCATTCAGCTGGCAGTCTTCCTCAGGTCTCACGGTTTGGCAAAAACACACCGTAGCGAAGAAATACTGGAAATTTTGTGCGAATAATTGTGAACATATCGTAATGTCAACAAGATTTCTTGGAAAATTGGCTTGTATATTTTTCTACTAACGTTTACGCAGCTCTCAAATTGACATAATAAATAGGTTCGCTGGAAAACGGAGAATGTTTTCGTCTCTTTTCTATCTCCGGAATCATGTACATCTGAATCTCCTCAGTTACTAAGCTGCAAATTTAGGAATTCCCATAATAATTTCCCTATATCTATCGCAGATGTTCTATTGGAAGGTTCCCTGAAAAGTTGACAGAGAAAGAGTAAATATAAGTCTGGATCCACTTGTTTGCCAACATTTTCTTCTTTTATATGTGGTCTAGCTTTGGCCTCACTTTACTTCTGACATTGTTGACGCAGAAGAAAAACATATTGCTATTCTATTCTAACGTTCTCATCAGAAATTGATAGGTTGCGCTACTTTCAAGAACGTTTCTCACATCCTGAAAATTAAGTGGGAACAAATTTCTTCAAAACACTTTGGGCAGGATTTTGTAGAAGTGCTTACAAAGTTCAATGAAGTAGTCAAAGCGGAAAAAATTGAGAAATCCAGATTAACCCACTAAGAATTCGCTCATCCATTGTAGTTTCATCTTTGGAGGGTAACAGTGATCTAAATGTAGTCATATTCTTTGAAAATAGCAAAAATGTTGCAGGAATCGCACCGCGGAAAGGAACAATAACAAAATATTTGGATGCACAGACTAGAAGATAGTGGAAGTAGCAGATTAAATAAAACGAGTGTTCCCATTCCACCCAGGCTGGTGTTAGGCAAGCTATGCAAAAATTGAATTGTAAAGATAATGAAAATGTTAATAAAAAAATGACAAATGGATTCATCTGCAGAGGCCCAGATGCAGGCTCCCAAGAAGAAAGTGAATGAGTATTCTGAGAAGGTGCTGTCTTTGAAGTGCTCCATCGCTTCTTGCTGAAGGGCCTGGATGCTTTACTAAAATTGGCCGGGGTGAACCTGTTGACGCCCATGTTAACAACTGGTATATTTGTCTCGGATCGCATTTATCGTTCAGGTACTCCTGAGGTAGCATTTATCATTAAGTTCACTCGTGGTAACCACGATTACCTTCAAAGTTTCTTTGCAAAATAAAGGTGGAATATGGAGGTAAATGTGATTACCATGGGTGAACTCAGTGATGAATGTGGATGCTGGTAATCATAACCACCCCCAGAGTTTACTCTGCTCCTTACATCCACCAGGAAGTTCACCTGTTGTCCATGGCATGAAGAATTAGGTAATCTATGCCTGTCCACAAGCGCGCTACCTTAGTAAGTCATGCGTTTCATTACCCAGTGGTAAGGTTTTCCCACCATCTGCAATAATGAATACGACCTTTGGTGTTAACACGTTTACCCTAGGTAATCACAATTATGTGTGTGGGCCCAGTGGGTGAGACCCGTTTATCATCTGTTTGGAGAGAACAGAGAGCGAAGGGATAAGACGGAGATATGATCAAAATAAGCGGATGCGCAGACGAACATAATGTCACATTCCACGTGGTGAAGTGTGTGAGAATGAGTTTCGACCGCTGAAATCTTCGGTAATTGGCAAGCCATTCATGCAAATGTCTCCAGGAATAATTTTTCAACAATAGCTTGCCGGGAAAGTTGCATTGTTCATTCTAATTCTCACGAGTCCCGTTTTTGAGGCTCGCTCAGCTAATCTCGCTAAGAGCATTGCGAGGAATCCCACGAAAAGCTTTTTTAAAATTTAATGGTAAAGCAAAGTCTTTTGGCTAGAGCTTGATTCTTCCGGAACTTCTCCAGAAAAATGGAAAGTGACACAGAAGGCAGGCGGCAGTGCTTCTCGAAAGATTTTGAATTCCTTATCTAGCATTAGAGGCATGAGACGTCAATAAGTTTCCATAAAAAACTAATATCATGTTTACCCGGCCCTATTTAATCTTAGAAACGCATCTCAGCCAAGAAAATTGGAATTTCTGCGGGATTGCCAGCCACATTCAGCGATAATGGAAGAAACTTCCATTGAAAAACGGTAGAGTGGCCATTCCACAACTACTTGGCAGGGTCCAAGGGATCAGATTAAAGGGGTGCTTCGAAGAATCAATCACTCATCCAGAGGAAAATTAAAAATTTTGCCCACTCTGCGTCCGACTCTCTCCGTTATACATATTTTTTTTACATAGAATTGCTTAGAAGGGGTGAAAGCTGCGATTTACTACTTACTATTTACGCCTATATTCCTTGTTCTCATGAAAATTTATTAGTTACAAGTGTAAGAGCAATTCGTTACAACATACATTTCTTGGCTCACTTCTTTTTTTACTCCTAGAGTTCATTTTGATTTTTTTACCTTATATTCAACTTATTCCCGAGTCAGGATCAAACTCTGTGATAAACATTTTGGCGGAAATCCATAATCTCTATGAACCAAACTGGTTCTAAATCAATAATGTAAATCATCTATTTCGCAATAGCGTCCACGACTTATTACACACACAAAAAAAAACAATTTCAGAAATTCACAGCATGTGATCTACAAAAACGTCCCCGTTCTGTTGTTTGCTATGCATCTGCTGCTCGTTTTCTGTGCTACCGACTCTACAAAGTGCACATGGACAGTTATTTGTGGGAAGGCCATGACCACGAAATACACTGATTGAGTGTACGGTGAGTACTTTCTGGAAATAATTAAGATAAAGGCGTTCTTTAGGAGGCCAGTGTTAGCCAAGAATATGTAAAAAAAAATGTATAGCGGAGCAAGTCGGAAGCAGAGTAGACAGAGTTTTTAATTTTCCTCTGGATGAGTGATTGATTCTTCCACGCGCTGTCATTATATCTCATCTACGCAGGACATTGAAAAATTGATTAGAAGATGTCTGGATAACCTACAACAACATGTTCGGTCATAAGGCCCGACAGTTTGCAACCTCTCGAAATATTTTCTTTTGAGGTGCGATATACGTATTTTATGAACCTGTTTCAGCTATAATATGAAATTTTCTGCCATAAGCGTTGTTTTTATAAGAGATTAACGGCAGGAAATGCCGAAAAGATTAATATGACCCTTTTGAAAAAGTCCAGATATTATCGCTAGGATGAAGTAACGCTTTGGATATATTGTAATTCAAAAATTCAAATTCAAATAATTCAAAAATCCGGATGAATTGACAAGAGAGAGCAGCACAGCCATTGATCAATGATAAGAAGGCTTGTATTCTCCTTTTTTCTTGGTTACGCTATTTTCAAGGAGGTCGCTAAATTCCCAACTAAGTTCGTTAAATTATTAGGTTTTCGATGATGACTGAAAGATAGGTAATAGGCACTGGCGAATGTGGTCGAATAGTGCTTCGAATAGATCGAATTTCGAGCCATTCGAAACATCAGCCAATCGAGGCGGGTCAAAATTCCAGTTATTTGTGATGTGGACTAGTCGAAAAAAAACCTGACCAGACCAACCTTCTGATGGAGCATGGAAGTTTCCGAACATTTAAGTTAAATTCTAAAGTCTTTATCTTTGATATGGGTTATTTCTAATTGTCATACACTTCTGAGGAAGGAGTATGGATGTTCACATGATGAACACAAAATAGCTCAATTACTGGGTATTTCCTCAGTAGCCATGCGAATGTGGTGCACTCGCATGGAGGAAATGGCGATGTGAGGCAATAACAATTTAAAAAAGGAGAGAAATAAGTAAATGAAACTGATTCCGGAACGAAAAGCTCTGAGCGAGCGATGAGTCCTACTATGGCTGCTGCTGTTGCTATGAACAACAATCTTCCGCCCAAATGAGTTGTGGGAGTTGAGGAGGAGTGGTGGCCTCGGGCACTGTGCCAGATGAAGATGATATAGCTATTGATGCGCAAAATCGGGTAAATCAGTGGTCGGCGAAACCTGAATGCGGCGCTGGCCGCAAAATTCGCTGGCCGCGATGTGATTGACGGCAGCGCAAGATTGCGATGCTTTTCGGTTTAAATGCCACCTCTGGAATGAAAAAATGTCATTCACTGGGAAGAATGCTGATGGATTTGATAGCGTAACTGATGCGGATATGGAAAAATTCTGCAGTTACCTAGAAGAATTCAAAAATAGGAGGGTAATTGTTATTACAGAACACGTCTGCTCATCGCTCGCCTAACCAACGAATAACTCGAGGTTGATAGGTGCCTTCGTTAGAGTTTAATATAGGAGGCCATTGATCTCTGTAACCAAGAGCTCCTTATGGACTTCTTTCTACTTTTATGGAGATCAGATTAGACTTTGAGGAGGGATCAACTGCGCCGATGTGTCCACATGCCTGTAAGTAACAGGGCGAGCCCGCCAAAATCATTTGGTCCTTATCCCTCTTACAACCCACACATGGTCCACTTTACTATGCATTTTGAAGATTCTGGAAACCAGTGTACTGATAAGGTCTGTAACACGCCTGGCTCTCTGAAGACCCCTTTGGACAAAGTCTATGTCTTTGAACACAGAACGCTCGGAGAAGGTGCTGATGTCCATGGGCGAGTTTTCTGGAACGTTTCCGGAAGTTATACATATAATTGCTCCACTAGAAGAGAAGAGACATTTCGGACTTGAATGGTATATTTCCTCTGGTAAACCGTTCTCTTAATATGGTCACTGTTGCTCTTTATGTGAAGTTTTCGCAGCACTTAGCAGCGAGCCAAACGCTTCCATAAATCGACGTCCTAACACATTCCAGTGCTCCAACCCCTGAATACCTGTTCGACTTCCTGAATAGCCATCCCACCTTCTTCAAAAAAGTCCCTAGTAAGGCGGCAACATTGATTTTTTCCCAGTCTAAGCCGATCTATTCCTATAGAATCATGGATCCGTCAAATATGTAGAGGGGAAATAGTGAATGCTGACGACAGTGGTGTCACATTTTATCATGGTTTTGGTACTGTGTTGTTGTAAAGTTATATTATTTCGAAATGACACCGCTGACAGGTGCGGGGCCATCAATGAAAATAATATTATTTATTTGTTGTTAAGTGTGTTGTTGAGTGTTTCAGTGTCCCAAAGGTAGTTCTGCCGCACAGCGACTGTAGAGCCTGTACCCGCTCTTGGTAGGAGAGACATGGCGAATAATCGCGAATGGATCATGTAAAAAATGTACAGCAGATTTTCACAGACTATGTTTTGTATAGTAGATGGCGTGAGTTTTGTAGTTTGTAGTAGTCATTACTGTTTAGAAAAATGCACCTTGCGTAATAAATACCCAGATCGATTGTTAATGGAGACGGATGGATATAAGAATGGAGGAAAACTCTGAAGAGAAGTTTAGAATTTCGTCCAGCTGCATTATCAAGGGCAGCCTAGCCACGCCAGGACAGTAAACTTGTTAGATTGGAAAAAGTATAGAGTTTTATCAAATATACTCGCTGTACCTCATAAATACTTTAGAAATCGTCTTACTTTTTGTAGCTGTCACGGGTTAGGGTTAACTCATACCGTCTATATCCCATTGTTACCCACAACTTTACATATGTCCTTCATCTCACTATGGGATAACACACAGCGCTGAAAAACATTGCACTTGGCTTATTTTCAAAACTTAGAATGGGTTGTTCCTGTCGCTCTTCGTACACATAAGTTGTACTTCATCACATTTTAGTAAAGACTATATAAATAAGAGAAATTAATGCCCATTCAGGAGAACTCGAAGCGAACGACACGGAATACAATATGCGTAATTTATTTAGTTATTTATTTATTATATGCACTCAAAGATGCGCCAGGAACAATGCTCAAAATTTGAATAAATTCTGTGAAAGGTTAGTGAAGCATAAAAAATGAAAAGAAAAATCAAGAGGTGTTGCCCTTATCAGGTAGAGCTTATGATAAAATATGTACTATCACTTAGACAGAGAAATACGTAGCTTTATCATTTTGAGCTGTAAGAAAGCGAGAAGACATTTTTTCAGTCAGTAATAATGGAGAGAAAAGCAATCGGTATAGCAAATGTGAAACGTGACCTGTTATAAGCAATGCTATGCTAAAACAGGATTTATAATTTCCTGCTTGAGTTTTTTTCTGATGAATCCCTTTAATAACTCAGATGGCAGTATCGAAGCAGGCGAAAGCTATGAAAGAATCTCTATTCAGCGAGATTTTCGTTTTTGAAACAAACTGCCGAATTCTTCTAAAATATCCAAAAGAAGCATAAACTTATGCGCGGTTTTCATTTACTTTATGGAGTATTTTCGAAATTTCCTGGTCTTCTAGCATGATCTTCGAGCTCTATTGAGTAGTCCTTCCCTGCTCGGCGTACATATTTGTCACTTGTGCTCTCGCCTTTTCTTTCTTATCGTCCTTCACATCTATATTTAGTTGTTTGGGTTGTATGTACATATCTCATCCCAATATTTGCCAGCATAACCAAAAACTTCCTGTATCCAGTCATTCGCTATATTTTCGATCGATTGGCACTTTTTTCCCGCTCTTTCGCTCTTCTTCCACCGATCCTTATCACTTTAGTGGTGTTGGTCTTGAAGATCTCATTAAAAAGCTTTCTTTCTATGAGGAGAATGGAAGATCGTCTCTAGTTCCGTGCTATGTGAATTGGGTAGATGGGTATGGACCCTAGATGTGGGTCAAGAACCTTTTTCTTGTAGCCAGCATTCTCTGAAGATTAATGAGCATTTTTGTCAGAGTAAAAAAGGAGGTGAACTTTTTTCCAAGCTCTCTGAACAGTAAATCCCCGATAATACTCTGCACTTGTAGGTGTTGGCATATTTTTGCTTTGTGACATTTCTCTATGATTATTCAAAATGCTCAAAGAAACTTAAGAAAAAGAGGGTAACGTAAAAGAAACGCTTAAGAAGGTCCATTCTTGTTTGGCATGCATATTTGCCCAATCATTTGTGGTCAAACTTTTGATGCCCTTACCATAAATGACGTTATTTGAGGTGTACATATCCCATCTCATCCTGGAGAATACTTGAAATACCAATTTAAGAAAAAGACTGTTAGTTTTTTCTCATTTAAGCGCGCGTCATCAGTCTCACCTCCGAATCGTTGCCCATATTTTTGTTTAAATGGAATCGCTGTTGAGCCAGAATAACGGATCCCTTCATCAGTAATCGTTGAACTTTCACAACAGTTATAAGTAATTGGTTTTTTATAGGAATCATGAAAATCAGAACTATTTTTCCAAAGCCATCCACAATGTTCCAAACACTATATCCATGGCTCAGCCGAATGTTCGACTGATTACTACGACATACATCATTTCTAGTGAACCTGCTAAAAAATCATTGCATTTGGAGGATATAAATAGTAACTTCAACGTGGTGGATTGTTTTTTTTCCTTGCCCCTAGGTTCCTCCGCTGGAAATACAACTAAAAAACTGCGCAGTGTTGAGTATTTTCTACTCTGCGAAAAGATTTTGTCGAAAATATGATTGTAAGATGCATGAAGTCTAGGGCCCGTACGCATGAACATCCTCGCAGGGGAGGGATCGGCTGTTTAGCATTGCAGCGATTTCCAGCGGGGTTCGTGCACATCCCCTCCCTCGATCCCCGTAAGCATGAAGCGAGGGGATTCCCTTTAGAACAATATTCTAGGGACCCTTGAGAATCTTTTCCATTTATGGGATCCTTAAGGTATCTTTTTCCTCGAGACAGAAAAAATTCCAAAACTTATTTTCCGTGATGTGCACGATTAGCTGCACGGCAACAAGCCCGAATATCTCGAAGCTGCGAGGGAGCAATTTTTCGGAGCTGCGAGGGAGTTGAGTAGGGGTTCGAGAGGGGTCTAGCGGTGGCCAAGCTGGGCCACGGTTTCCGGAGCCTATCATCCGAAAATTGGTCCGCTTCACAGTGTTCAGTGCAGCAGGCACGTCCCTCGCATAGCAGTGGACCCTACGCAGGTGGTTTCCCCAATACTGGACGCCGGCGCCTCTCTGTCTCACCATGGGATCCGTAATAAATAAACATTCAAAAGGCACTTGCTGACTCGAAAAGGAGGTAGCCATTGCGGGTCTAAGAGCATATGTGGAATAGTGATGTTGAGAGGGAGTGTACCGCTTTTCATGGATTACAAAATACATTCCATCTGCCAACAATAATTTCTTTTGCCTTCGATGAAAATTCGCGAGCAAAGCGAAAGCAAGAAAAAGTCTTCAGGTGCGGCGTCAGCTGTACTTAAAGTCTCGTAATGGTATGTTACGATCGAAACTTATTCACAGAGAGAGTTCACTTGAGAACACAAGTAACCTTTTATCCATTTCCAATAGATTTGCATCAGAATTTGTCTTTGTTCCTGCAAGGGTGGATAAAGGGAAGGAACAGTACCATTGACTGCTGTAACTCGAAAAAAGTTGAACTTCTATCTGCTGCAATTTCTCTCTCCACTGGGCAGCAATCTTCACAGGGCATGATCTGACCTTATTCTTCCGAAAAAAACATGTGCTGCGGGAGAAGGAAATTTAAATTTAGATTTTTGCTACGAATTTACCCAGCTGAGTACACGACTTCTCGCAGCATGGGACTGTATGTGTATGGGTGAGTTTTTCACACACCAATGAACACTTTTTACTTTTCCAGATTGCAAGGGTTTTTCTGAAAATTTCCGTGATTATTTTAGTCAAAAAGTGTGAAGAGTGTATTACATCTCTCGTTAATCCGCAATTTTTATTCGGGACAGGGATTCGGTATTTTTCGGTAGTCTGAGCTCATATTCAATCACTGATGTTTAGCAAAGTGCATTGCTACATCAGCAGAGTAAGCGATTGTAAGAAGATAGGAGCCCAGCAGGAGAATTTTTCTAACCTATGAGTTTTCAGAAATCCTTATTAGTATTAGAGGATTTCCAACATTAGTCAATGCGTGTCAGCTAAAACTTGGAAGAGCTCGGCCTCATTGTCACATAATTTTAGGTTACTCTGAAATCCAAAAGCATTCGACGAAAAGCTTGGAATTACTGGCTACTCTACCGCATTTGGTTAGCTTCGAATAGTAGCCCACCAGCTGCTTATAAACTTCATCTTTGTACAATATTATTATTTTCAAGATGTGGGGGTTTCTTGGGCCCACTCCGCTAAGTGACTATGTATTACTGGTGTGGAGAATGAGCTGGTGTAAGCTACAACATCTTGCCATTTGGGAAAGATTACACCTCCTACACACCACAGCTTTAGCGGTCCATGCAGAAAACTTCTACAGTGCGTATCAAAATCAAGTATCCACCCCAAAACTATAAGTAACAAAGTTCCAAAACATCCGATTAAGACGGAACCACTTCCATTCGCTTCAGTAAATACGACGACCTCTTACTGGAACCTTCTTACCGGGTCACTCATGTTTTCTCATGACGTACATGCTATCACATTTTGTTTGTGTTAAAATTAACTATCCACTTTGAAGCAGACCAATTTTGCTGATCTGAAAGTGGGTATAAAAGGCTGAAATTTTTGCATAGTTCACCTACTGTTCTCTGCCAAGATTCGTTGTCGTCGAAAATTTCTAAGCTCTGCCGAATAGGCACAATTTGAGGTCTTGCATGACGAAGGATTCTCCAATCGAACAATCGCGACTCAGTTGGGCCGCTCTCATGTACTGGTGGACAGAAACCCATCTTCATATCACAAGCAGCTTAATTCCGGCGGTCACCCTAAGCTGCGAACCCCCAACGAAAGCAGAATGATCAAGAGACTGGAGTCAGATTCCACGTTGACTCTCGCTCAGATGGGGGTTCAGTTGGGTTTAAACATCTTAAGAATGGTCATGTGGGGATCGGTTCGAGGGAACTGCAATATCATAAGAGAAGTAATGCCGAAAGCCCGCTAGCACAGAGGAGCACCTCTGCTCTTCGCCAGAAATAACACTACAACGCAATGGACAAGTGCCTTAGATGTCGATGTTCAGAATTTATTTAGATTAATGTCAATTTTACAAATTTGACTTCCAGGTAACCTTCAGTGATGAAAATCAATCCAATCTGGATGACCTAGATCGGTACCGTCATTATTGGAGGAACTTATGGAAGGAGCCACTCATGTTCTCAAGGCGCAACTTTGGTGGCGCTTCGATTATGACTTGGGCAGCGTTCAGAAGTTCAGGAAAATTGGAATTGGCGCTCGTTTCCAGCAGAATGGACTTCTCCGAATATCAAGAAGTGCTGGGAGCGCATTTGCTCCCTTTTCGAGAGGTGTTCGGTGCCATTCTCTCGTTTTTCAGGAGGACAACAATGCCGTCCACTGGTCTCATTCAACGAGAATTGGCTTCGGGAGCACTGCGTATATACAGTGGACCGGCCTGCATGTTTGTCAGACTGTAACCAAGTTGAGAACATGTGGGGTGTACATATGTACGCCACGTTTACCGGAACAAAAAAAGCAGCACCGTCGACGACTTGAGGGGTGTGATACTGGACTTTTGGTTGGCGACAACGCCACACAAAACCTAGTGAAAAGTATGCCACGAAGGACTTTCAAAGTCATGCGCAACGATGGTGGACTGATCGATTATTGATTACCCGGTTACAATGATAAATTCATTCGGTGGATACATAATTTTGATACAAACAAAAAAATTTCTTGTACAAGAATCCTGGGCAAAATGGTGGAAGTTAGTGGAAACAAAAAATATGGGGACTATGCATTATGGGAATCGTATGGAGCAAGTTCGCTTTTGTGGTAACCAATATCAGCCAAAATATTGACCAATCCGGGGTGGATACTTAATTTTGATACGCACTGTAGTCGCCAATTCCTGTAACTAGTTTGTAATGCTTCTCGGAAAAAAACTGAACAATTCCGAGAAAAAATTTTGTATTACATGGGATTAACCACATTTGTAGCAAATTTACTGGGGATCCCACATTTACACTTCATTATCCTGGCCTAGCGTTGAGAAATCCCGCTTTGATCTGCTGTTGAAGCTAATCGTTCACCACTGGGTGGTTCTCATCGCTAACCAGTGTGGCACTTTGTTACCAGTGCGCATCTTTCTTCTACCTATAAAAGGTGCATGTGAATGGAGCAGGTATCGTCGAGTGTTCAGAGCGATGAAACCACATACCGCTATTGCTTACGTAGGTTTTTTCGATAAATCCTCCTAAACTTATGTATCCAGTATGGCAGAGAGGTGTGTCAGGCGATATCCGAGACTCACATTCCCCCTTGAGTGAACTACAACTAGTAGGATTTTCCCCAAATGACAGTATCTATCTTACGCTGGTTCACTCTGCATGCTGGTAATATCGTCATAGCGGATCGAATTCAAGAAAACGCCACACCTTTTGCACATGGCAAGCCTCTCTGGAGATGCCCTACTAGTATTTGGAATTGATTAAAGGCGAAAGATCAAGAAGTAATTCCGGACTTTTTGCTCAAACGTCTGGAGTATCGTAAAGGTTTAAGAATGATCTAAAATGAATTTGTGAGGGCAGTATTCGCCTATGATCTGGCCGATACTTTTAGAGATAAGGTCAAGCCACCATAGTACTGATAAAGCTGTCTGAAAACCCGCAGCCATAGAAAAATTCGTGTTCCCTACAGGCCATCTGTCTTCTCTCACTTGCTTTCTCTGAAGCTTCAATACAGCAAATACCAGACTGTAAGAAGGAGTTGGATAGCAAAGCGATTCAAAACCCTCACCTCCGTGAGAAGCTGGCCGTAGAAGTCTTGGTCGCCAAGCGTCAAAAAGTCCAGGACCCGGTGAGTTTCTTTTACATTAGTAACCGACTATTAGACTAAAGCTATAGCAACGCTTGCAAAACATGCGCTTTATCCTTCCTCCACACTATGACTGCGGTCTAAACAAAGCTATGAGATTGTGAGATGCTCCTCAAATTGGGTGTCGATAAAGATGATTGAGGAAAAATTCAGGTTTACACCTGCGAGCTGGAGAATAAAACTCATGGCTACGTGAACATACCACCCGGAGGGCCCACTCCCTTGTTTGGACCCAATGTCGTGCACGCCGAAGGGTAAAGTCTTGAGTATATTGTCTCGCTGTGCATTCTTTATTGGGAATTATTTCAAGAGATGGAGGTCAGTTTAACATAAAAAAGATTGTTAATGAGTGGAGAAGTCGACTGCAGGCGGTAAGTGCTCCATCTAGCATAACAGCGTCCTGTAGTACAGCTCTGTCCCTCAATCCACCCATTTTAGATGGGTGACAAGGAGCGATTTGGATGCAATGTCTTTCTCGGAAATACATACGCGGTCGCCTGCGTTTTTGAATGAGCTGTTTCCGTTAATAAACCTTCACTTCAGCGTTCTTTTCAAAGAAATTGAGCTCTACTTGTGTTGGTGGAGTACTACTAGTTTCTACGTAGCAAGTAATGGTGGCGGAAACGCCTAGCCAAGGAGGGGGCGTGAGAAAAAGAGTAGAGTCCTGCTGTCTTGGGGTTAAAAAATAAAAGTTGTTGTTAATATTAATATAAATCAATCAAAAGTGAACGCTAAGGGAATGACAAAAATAAATAATTAAAAGTGAACTTATGTAAAACTTCCAACTGTTCTATAAAGTGTTTCTGAGAAAATCGGCAATTCCCGGAAACCGTTCACTTCCCTCCCTCCCCCCTACTCGGCGTCCGCCACTGGGAGATGAAAAGTTGAAATCAAAACAGGAAAAACAGCCATAAAAACGAGTTGGATTTCCGGAGATCTTAGAAAATTCCTCCAAACTTCAAAAATCCGAGTTATCGATGAGGATAGCGAAGAGAACGAGGTTCGGTCGAGCAACTACTTTTATAAGGCACCTCGACGAATAGGTTATGGGTATTCCAGTCCTCAACCTATGTAGCAGTGCAAAGTAGGCAAACCTCTGCATTTTTTTCCGCATTTGTCCAGGATTTTCAACTATAAGAGGTCACAGCAACTGTATCTAGGGTCCAAAGCTATGAAAGAATCTCTATTCAGTGAGAGTTTCGCTATTGAAACAAATCGTCGAATTCTCACAAAAATTCCAAGAGAAACATAAACTTATGCACGATTTTTATTCACTTTATAGAGTAGTTTCGAAGTCTCCTGGTCTGTTAGCATGATCTTCGAGCTCTGTTGAGTAGTCCTTCTCTGCTTGGCATAAATATTTGCTGTTTGGCGTACATATTTGGTCAATCACTTGTGCTCACACCTTTTCTTTTTCACTGTCCTTAACATCATTATTTAGTTGTTTGGGTTGTATGTACATATGTATCTCATCCCAATATTTGCCGGCATAACCAAAAACTTCCTGTATACAGTCATTCACAATATTTTCGATTGAGTGCCGCTTTTTTCCGCTCTTTCCCTCTTCTTCCACCGATCCTTATCGGTTTAGTGGTGTTTGTTTTGAAGACCTCATTAAAAAGCTATCTTTCTATGAGGAAGATGGAAGATCGTCTCTAGTTCCGTGCTATGTGAAGTGGGTAGATGGGTATGGACCTTAGATGTGGGTCAAGACCACTTTTCTTGTAGCCAGTCTTCTTTAAAAATTGAAGAGCATTTTCGTCAGGGTAAAAAAGGGGATGAACTTTTTTCCAAGCTTTCTGAACAGTAAATCCCTGATTATACTCCGCACTGGTACGTGGTTGGCATGTTCGCTGAAATTTCTCTATGATTATTCAAAATGCTCAAAGAAACTTGAGAAAAAAGGGGTAACTTAAAAGAAACGCTGAAGAAGGTCCATTCTTGTTTGGCATGCATATTTGTCCAATCGTTTGTGGTCAAACTTGCTCTTTTAATGTCATTAACATAAATGATGTTATTTGAGATGTACATATCCCATCTCATCCTGGAAAATACTTTAAATACCAATCTAAGAGAAAGACCGTGCATTTTTTCTCACATTTAAGCGTGCGTCATCAGTCCTACCTCTGAATCGTTGCCGATGTTTTTGTTCGACTGGAATCACCAAGCTGATTACTACGACATACCTCATTTCTAGTGAACCTGCTAAAAAATCATTGCACATGGAGGATATAAATGCTAGCTTCTACATGGTGGATTGTTTTTTTTCCTCACCCCTAGGTTCGTTTCGCTCGAAATACAACTAAAAAACTGCGTAGTATTGAGTATTTTCTATTGTGCGTGAAGATTTTGTTGAAAATATGAATGTAAGATGCTGCAAATTCTGGGGCCTGTATGCATGAACATCTCCGCGGGGGAGTGGATGTACATCCCCTACGAAGAGTAGTGGTTCGAGAGGGGGTCACGCTCAGCAATTAACTGTTTCCCTTCCGAAATTGGGCATTTTTTTTTGTGAATTGCATGCATTTCGACGGTCCTTTAACACAGTCTTCAATTATTTTCCAGTTCTTAATTTGTTTCATCTAATTCTTACCGCCTTTATATCTAGCGGAGTAGAGCGAAAAGGGTGACTGAAGTACAGTGAAGGACAGAAAAATAGAGAAAAAAATAACAAAATGATGATTTTTTATCACTTACAATTCAAATTATTCTCTTCAAGACCGCGTTTTCGAGCGTTTTTTTTTGGCTAAAGACGTGTATGCATTTCCACGAGAAAGAAATACGACGAAACTGACAGAATCGATTCATAAGTATCGCTAATAATGAAGTGGATCACGAAAACGTTCAAAAAATAAGGGGAAGATTAACTCCCCTCCAGATATGGTAGTAAGAAAAACCAATTTTCCGATGCGACCCTTTTCCGTACGCTAGCTCTGCTTGCGGTCTCGTATTTTGAAAAGCAAATTATTCCAGCATCAGCTGCATTTCCACGCGGTGTCCTTCCAACAGCATCCCCTCCCCTCGAAAAGTTTCATGCATAGCTAGGAGCCCCACTGGGGAGGGAGGAGATCGCTCCACTGGGGATGCGCATCCCCAGTGGATGTTCATGCATACAGGCTTAGGAACGTTTGGAAGAACTTCTCCACAAAGCGTAACCGTACCCGTAAAAGTGAATCGACAACAAATCCGCAATAAAGTTCAGTGATCGGTCGGTGAGAGAGAAATTTCTGCAATCTATGATCATTTCGAGAGCGTGGACATCCATACGTTTCTTCTTTCTTCAGTTCCACCATTGGGAAATCCTTTGTTTAAACGTTTGTCTGGCCACCACGGTCACGCGACCGATTTGGAGAATTATGGATGTGTTGCGTAAAACGTTGTTGTTATTTTGATTCCCATTCACTCTCCTATCTTGCCCCTTTTTTTGGTATGGATTGGTTTCCCATCTCCAATCTTTCCCCTTCATTTTTTTAGAATTTGTCAACGGTGCTCCTTTTTCTTTATTCTCTACAAAAGTCGTCTAACAGTTTGAGCACTAATATTGATTCCAGAGGATCCTGAATTTACATAAAATTATCTCCCGCTCCTAGATATGTTTTTTTTTTCCTTATCGATTTGCTAGCAGCTATCTTTCCTTCCCGTTTGTGCTCTATCATCAGCTGTAAAAAATTGCAAAAAAGCAACTGTGCAGAGACTGCAGCAGGCAAAAAAAAGCAGCGTCGGCGATTTTCTTGCATTAGGCACGACGATTGGCCCGGGAAAACGAAAACGAACTGAGACTTGGGATCTCCTGGCAAATTTTTTTCAGGTTTTAAGTTGCGTAGCATACTAAAAACCCCACGAGATTGTCAAAGAACTGGCTAAAATTTTTGTGGCAACTGTCTCTCAAAGTGAATACCGACGGAACCTCGAGGGATTATCGTGGTGAAGTCATCATACACGTGTGAAAGCATCATCCATAATCCATTTCCAAGCTTGTGCTGCTAGTTGACGCGTCATTCTTCAAACTGTAGCTTCTTGTAGTACCGTACTGATGTTCTTCTGGTCTCGGAAATTCTCCATTATTGCCACCAATTCTCCACCCATGACCTCCTACCGAGTGCACTGACGAGTCGTTTCAGCTGGTATTATAGGCTATTCTGGGAACTACACAAGAAGCGATGCTTGTTTTTAACCGGGCATTCCAAATTCGGCACTCTTCCTGGCGTTGAGGAATGAGGAAAATCCTAGAAATATGTTTTTTTGCTTGGTTGGGAAATTATCTACATTTTACATCATCTGTAATATCCAAATTAATGTACCCAATTTTATCTTAGCGTATTATGCATTTCCTGCATACCTATGCCCGCACCCGCACCACTGTCATTAATGGAAAAGTTTGAAGAAGGCGGAAAGCGTGACTCTGCCCATACCACCACTCTTTTTTACTCTTTTTCAACTCAGACAATCGTGGCGTCGAACAGTAGGTAGGACACACATCGCCCCGCCTGCTTTTCGAGTTGGGGGAGCGGATATCGACGTTCAGAACGTGTTGCTCATGCCCCGGACGTACTGCAATCCGCCGTGATACCCTAGACGTGCTGCCATTGAATTATTCCATGTTGAATTGAGGAAAATTCACCATCTTAACGTACGGCCCACTCCACATGTGCTGAAACAGGTCTTCGGCGGAGGTCTAAGAACTGGAGTTGGATTTGGGTGTGTAAAATACTCAAAATGCAAGATGCTTGCTCTTCCATGAGCAATATTTTTGTTACGAACCCACGGCGGTGTTACTGCCTGGGCTGTCCCCGAGCATGAAACGTCGAACATCCAGCAATCGTCACGCACGTTCCAGCAGAATTCACTTAATTTTCGGGCGATTCGCGTAAAATCGAGCGTATTTCGCTTGTTTTCTTGAGATTTACGTTTCATTTTCGGTTGAAATGGGGAAATGTTTCGGGAAAAAAATAAGCGAAATCTGCTCGAAAGCACACGTACTCTGCTCAAATTTTGTCACCTGAATAGGTGTGAAGAAGCTGCATACCTTTGCGGGATCGGGGATAGCCGCGAGGGCACGTGGGGAAACGTCTGCCAGGGCACGTGGAGGGAATTAATCTTTTGTGTGGGAAAATCCTGTAGGTATCAAGTTTTCGAAGACCAAAGGTTTGACGTATACAAAGCTCGAACGTGTCCTAACAAGACATGGTAAGCACAATAAATGAGAAAAAAATACGTAACTTTGCAGAAAAAGTCTTGGTGCGTGTGAAAACTTAAATTGAGCTATACCTGCTTTTCAAGATGGAACGATGACCAGATTTCTTTCGCTGTTCCAGCCTAATTTTTGAGAAATATTTGTGTCGTTAGGATTCATCTACTGTAACTGCGAGAACTGTACCCATTACCGACAATAATTAGCTATTTTTAAGTTATTCAACTTGGATCGAAGAAATGGGGGGGAGTGCCAGATGTAGTAACCGCTTTCACACGTTTCCATTTCTTACGTCGTAGAATGGTAGCCTCTCATAATATACCCTGGATCTCTACTGGCTTTCTAGTTTAAAGTCGGATGATTTGTGCTCACTGCAATGTAATGTGTCCTTTTTGTGTATTGTACACAGTCTGTAGTGTCTATTTCTATCGTAAATGGTTACTTCATTCATATCAACAATTTAAATGAAAACATATAAGCATAAACTCGCAAAAGCAGCTGTACAACCAATTTCTTTTGTTGAATTCTGGTGAATTTAGCAGAGATCAATAGTGGAGTCCTTTCTCGTCTAGAAAAAATAACGATGAGGGAATTAAGAGTCGTGAGTTTTCCTGCTGATCAATCATTGTATTTCCCACCTTGAATCATTTGGACTGCTCAAATACACAACTTATTTCGAATTTTTATTTGAATTCATTACATTCGCGAAGAAGATCGCATGTCAGTACAAACACGTAGTTCAACAAATTTCTTAAACATGTTCCATACATGGATGCACATATGTTGTTCATACATGTCTAATAATTAGAAAGCATAGCAATTATGTAATTATATATTAGATGCTAAGCGATATGGTAGAAATGTACATACAAGTTGTATGGGACACGAATTGACAAGAAAAACCAGCAACAATAATGGGAAAATCGACGAAAAAATACAACATTGGGGGCGGCGCGATGGAGAACCGAAAGATACGTGGACGCGGCGGTAGTAAGGCTTCTACAGCAGCAAGGACTCTGCCCCTGGCGAATCGTCGCAATACAGTAACCGAAGCCCCTCAGAAGGTGTGTATGCAGTGTATGTACGATACCGTAATTTCAAGAAAGAGATCAGTGAAAGACGACGATTTTGTGGTGAACGTAGCGCACGGTGCAGAGTGGCTGAAGTTGTTGTGCCGTTGCGGCAACTCCGCACGGAGTTGCTATGCCGTTGCGGCAACTCCTTGCGGTGTTGCTTCGATGTTGCAGCAATTCCTTGCGGTGTTGCTTTGACGTTGCAGCAACTCCGTGAAATGTTGCTGTAATGTGGCCGCAACTCCACATGGCAGTATAACTCGAACCCGTGATGTGAAGTGAGCTCACTGCGCGCAGAAATGTACCGTGCACGCAGTATCACCAATTTGACGCAAAAACCCACAAAAATGACGGTGAAGACAACCTACGGAAGAACGAAGATCCTGTGCAAACCCGTTTGATCCCCATAGGACAGAGTCCTCGCTTAGCGTAGAAGGGAACGTACCCGAACAATAGGAGAGAAGACATGTGTAGTTTACAAAATATCGCGAAAATGATGTAAAGACATGTTATGAAGCGTGGTGTGGTCCCGTCACTGTGGTAGGGGATGAAAGTAACAAGAAATAATAAACAATACTCGGTCCTCCTTCTCATTCGCAACCAATTACTTATTAGTAACCTTAGAAACAGCTTAGCTAACGACTTATTTAGTGTCACAACGACATGATGACCATAGTAGATTGAAGAGAAGAGTAATGCGGTAATGTGATACCACTGTCAAACACGATGCTTGCGGCAAGCACCAGTCATGTGCAGAAATTCCTTGTCGGCGAGGTATGGGTTGAGATCGTCTCCGACCTCGAAGAACAGAGTGCCGACACCATTGATAGGCATTGTGATGGTTGAGAGCACGGTTTCGCTGAAAACACAGGAAATAAGTGGGTGTTTTGGGAGTTGCGCTTTTTTAAACGACTTTCCGGCCGTTCTGCCTAATTCTTTTTTGTGGTTGTTTCTCTTTTGCACTTCGGATGTGGAACGCTGCACCAGAGTGCCCATAAAGCTTCGATTAAAAAGCACTTTGCGCATTTTATTCTTGTTTCAGCTGTTTTTGGAGAATCCCTAATGCGTGACATTGAAGCAGTTGCATGTAATCGTCGTTTGCTGATGTCTGCTAGACAGTGGACATTCGTAAACCTAAGATCTCCTCACCCGGAACCCCCCGAAGCATTTTTAGCAGCAGACACAACATGCGCCGCCTGTTTACATCCTTTGCCAGTTATTGTTGTTTTGAGAGTGCCACGCTGCCGGCGAAGCGTTCACTTCGACATACACAGCTAGATTACATTCGCGCGTCTTTCTTTTGCTACGAAAGGATTAAAGACCCGATGCATGATAAGAGAAAACACTCGCAGAAAAAAAAAACTAAGAATGTCAGAAAGTGATGATGCCCCTATGAAGGTCAATAATCTCAAAAAAAAAGTTAATGTTTTGAGCGCACAAAAAATTCGTGCAAAAGAAGGAAAACACAAAGAGCAATCCGGCACACGATGATCCCTTTGCAACCACTTTGCGGTCAGCGAAAGGGTGCTATAGAAAGGTATATTTTGCGCTGTGGAAAAATAAGGGAGGTTGTCTTTCAACGCGATGAGCTGCAAAGTTGTAGCAACTCCATGAAGTTGCTATGAAGTTGCAGAAACTCCGTGAAGTTGCTCTGAAGGTGCAACAACTCCGAAGAGTTGCTGTGACGTTGCAGCAACTTTATGTGGCAGAATAACTGCAGTGGAAGCGAAAATTCTTGTTGGTTTTTGCGTTCCTATCTCTAACAAGGTCCGGAAAAGCTGCTCTAATCCGTTATCTTGCCCAAACTACCAGAAATGTTGAATTCTAAGAGAACAGAACTACTGAAGAGCGCGGCACATTCTTGACCAGCCACTTAAACTCTCTTCTCCACCAGTTCAGCCGAAGTGCAACGTCAAGACTTTATAATAGCCCAACTTTCACTACAGTTCCAGTTCCCGTAATGATGTTTGTCGACGAACACAATACATCCAGAAAAACCAGCCACTCCTCCGTCACACTAATATGTTAGTAGAACAAGTGAGCGATGAGTGTATTCACGTACCTCTGGTCAACAACTTGTAGAACGTCGATTTTCCAGACACCTTTTCCGCATCCGTGTTGCATCGGACGGAATACTTGTTCAGTGACGAACTCGTTAAACTCGAGCGTTCCGATCTCACCGCATGGGGTTTCGACTCGAACGCAAACAGGCTGCTGACATTTCGTGGTGAAATCGAGCTCGATCTGGAATATGGCGCGGATGAAAAACGAGTCTCAGAAGCTCAGAATGACATCAGTGCTAGATACATGGGAAAAAGGTGCAGTCATTATGTTTTTATGCAAGTACTTAGCAAAACAATTACACTCCCCGACGCAAGAGAGTTGTTATCCAGTTACAAATGGCGTCAAAATGTAAGAAATCAAGTAACTCCAGAGAAGGTTATTAGAGCTAGGATGACGTGCTTACATCCGTGCACTCTGCTCGACCGACAAGGCATCGAAGAACAGCAAAAACGATGTTGAAAAGCCCCCACTCAGCACGAAAATAACACCCGACTGCGATTTCGCAACCTCCAGTCAAAGCAACGAAAATTAGTCCCCGGGCAAAACGGTAAACAACGTAACGGACCGCACCGCCGCACGACATTTAAGCTTCCTCAAAGACCCGAAATCTCGTACGCACTGACCTGTGAGACGTCGTATTCGCAACGGTCCGGCAGCGACAACTCGGACAGATTGCTGCCAGTGCGGCGAAGTCCTCGAGAGAGGCCGCCCAGGGAAACTTTGGCTTGGAGCTCAGATTCGACCTGTACAAGACATCAATATAGACCGATGTCAACGGTATTAGTAGGTCTCGCCAAGCAGGTGGCGGCAGCGCTCACCTTGCCATCGTATTCCGTGTGGCATGAGCTTGACGCAAAGGTGTTAGCGCAGTAGTTGGGTTGATTGGACTGGATGATGAACATTTTCTGGAAAAATGCTGGGTAATTTTTGTGGAGGATCGGCAAATTTTCGGTTAAACAGCACGAAATCTTGTGAGGACGGAACATCAAATGCCAATGATGCGAGACAGAGGGGATGAAAAGAAGAAGTTTAAGGTGGAATTTGATTAGATGTCAACAACATCAAACAAGAAAAGGAGAATAACTGTCACTACTTAAATGCCCATGTCCCCTAACCCCCGGTCAACTGTCACAAAAGTACCAAACCTTACAAGTACCCACCCACCACGTTGCCGCCGCCCGCTGCCGACAACTCGCAGCAATGGCTGTGCCAAGTAGGCGGAGCCGTCGCTGGGTGCTGTCGGAGTGTTGACGTGGAGCTAGACGACGGCGCAGAAAACGAATCAACAACAAGAACGAAGAACTACGCTCCTCCCCCTCCCCCTCCCCCTTCGATATGGCAAGAGCAGAGAGAAAAGAGAGGGCAAAAAAAACAATAAATGATAGTTAATGTGAGGTAGAGAGTTACTGCTTTCACGAATCCATCACATAGGCAAGATGAAGGATGGCTGACGTCTGTCGTTGAAGCTTTTTCTCTGGAAAAGCCATCCGGCGAGGCTGGGCTTATTTTCCTTCAGCACATGTGGGCTTTGAGCATATGAAGAATTCATTGAATTTTCCGGAGCGCATCCACGAGATTTCAAGGAGCTCAGGAATATTCCTTAATCATCAGCGACACTGTGTAAAGTTCCAGTTTCGCTATTCTCACAAGTAAAAGAGTGTCATGTAAAGAAAAATTGTCCTTTCTAGGAAAATTTCGCTAAACGCTCGATTTATGGTTGTCCACATAAACATTTCTCGATGTAGGTTCTACTAAGAAATTTTCTGAAATATTTTTCCGTCTGCCATGGTTTCCCGAATCGGAAATTTCTCGAATTGCAGTTATTTTAATACTTTACATAGAAAAAGTTGAGGAAATTTCCGCTCTGAGCATGCTATTCTAGCGCATCTGTAATTATGGAATGGCGTCATTTTCAACTTTCAATTTTGAAAAAACCATAGAGTTACTCGCTAGAACATTTATTTTCTCCGCAACAATCATGTTGTTACCACAAAATGGTTAGGATAAAGCATGGAATCATGAAAAAATTCCTGGACAGAACGGTAATTCCAGAAACACGTGAGCAATTCGTGGACTTTATTGCATTTTTCTCGAGCGGAACTCTGAGCGCTTATCGCTCATATTCAGTTCTTTGCCGCAAAAAACGCCGCAACCGCTGGCATTGTGCAATGTATTCCGAGATTCTGACCGAAGAGCTGAACGTCATGAGCCCGGGGTGGGGCCAGAAATTTCCCTGATAGCGCCGAAAAAACTAAAAGTCACTTTTTTCTCAGCATCAAAGACCATTTTCAGCTACATAAAAAATATTTTCGTCCTTAACCTGTGAATAACTTCATGAAACCAGTCTTTCTGACATTCCAAAGATTCTAGACGTCTATGATTGGCCAAAATTAAGTATGTGACAAATAGCGCTATTCGTCACGTGGCCCGTAACCTTCAAAGGTGTCGAATTAAGTGCTGGGCGAGTTCCCTTCAAAGAAGTGAGCATTTATCATGCTCTACGAGAAATTCGCGTTGTTTTTCGGGACGAAACTTCGGCGAAGGGGCGGAATTCTGCACTCTTTGCCGACTGGCTGCCTGGATGTGGTTGAGTGCCGGCCACGCCTACTTTAACATTGGGACATCTGCACTTTATGTGTGTTCGTATGGCGTGTGTGCGTCGGGAAAAGCTCCACGTCAGCGCTGGCAATATTATATACAGCTAAAATGTGTGTTAGAATGTATACTTTCCATTTAAGTGAGCTTAATGGAATGGGTGGGACATTCGAATAAAATGATGGCGTGGAATAAAGTGCACATGGGCTATGGTCGACTGTTAAATTGAGAGAGATACTTAGTACAGGTGTATTGTCACCTAGTTGAGGTAAAGTGTGAGCAGAATGGAACGGGAAACGGTAATGGAACGACTTTTACAACAAGAAAACTACATTAAGAGTGTCTGGTTTAGTTACCCAAGCCGTAGGAAACAGGTGAAAATACGCTGCGCTTTTCGCAAATCTGATTAGAAAATGTTTAGGCGTTTCCTATAGCTTTGAAGCGATGAAGCCATTTTAAAAAATGGCAGAAAAGCATCGTCAAAATATCCGGTCCAGTTACCTAATTCTGAGAAAGCCATCTAACCGCAAAATGATCATCCAGAAAAGAACGATAACATTTGTTGCAGATGTCCTACCTCTATAAGAAGTGAATATCGCAAATTGCATGAGGTGACTAAGCCAAAGAAGTTTCCATACAGCATAATCGGATAACTTACACGACGTGCATGCATTAAATCTACGGCGAAAATCCCCGACACGAAACGTCAAGCCCACTCAGCTGATTTGCACGGGGCCTGAGGAACAGGCAGTTTCGCCAATCTACCTTGTGACTTAGTGAGGAGCGTAATAAACACAAAGTAAACGACGGAACTGTGAGCTATCTAATGATAGGGTGATACTAGCAACCGCTCACTGAGAAACATGTGCAAGATCCTTTTAAAAAACACCTTAATGACGAAGAAAAAGGCCCTTCAATAGTGACGGCTCGTGACGGAGTGATAACCGGGCAGGAGCCGCTCTCCACAGTCGAACAAAGTGCAAAACCTCCAACCCAGTGATAAGGTGGCGCAATCGGTGACCCGCTCGCCAGAGAGACTGAATGGTGAAATTGCGGCCAGGGCGCCACTTAGGCGTGGGTTCAGAGTAGGCGGGCCATGTGTACCCGAGACATGGGCACAGACGAGGAACAAGCCGCCGACGACACGCCTGTTATATAGGCAAACTGCGCAGGCCACGCCCATCGCGACGCCGTCACGGGAATGGGAGGAGGAGCTGAAGGGGTACGGATTCGAAAAATGATCCATGAACTTTTAGACAGAGTTCTTGAGTTGAAGAAATGTTTTTGGCGAGGTAAAGTACGAGTTTCTAAGGTAATGAGTTCAATAGACACGAGTGAATAACATTAAGGGCGTGCTCACGTCGGCACAATTGGTTTGGACCCTTGAGGAAATAGGCACGATAAGGCTGAGGGCGTCTTAGGGGCAAAAACCTGGAGAATGGTCGACGAAATGAGGAAGAGGAAGAGTACATGGTAAAGAAAGGAGGAGAGGTACTTTTAGAACAGCATAGAACCATGGAGGAAATTCCAGAGATCCGTCGGGTTCCATAATTGGTGTGTCTGCCTTGGAGGGGTACGTAATTGCAGACTGGGAGAAAGTAGAGTTCTCATGATGTTCCTACTTCTTCCTTCTTTTATATGTTCCAGGAATCTACAAAGTACGGTCTTCAACTTCCCATCTCCAAATATAGAAATTGCAATAAAAACCTTATGTTACCTTTTATCATCCTACTAGTTACCCTAACATCGTCATTTAACCTTGGACTTTGCAACATTCTTCAAATATCCTGAGAAAAATTGCTGCTACTCCCTAAATAACACCTAAAAACCTCCTTTTGCGCCAACTGCTGTTCGCCCAACAAAATACCGTCATCACCATTACACATCATTCCCCCAACCAACTTCCCAGTGATGCTCATGTGAACTCCTGGATGAAAATCCGTACTGCTCGTGGATATCCCAGTGGTCACGTTTTTCGTTGTTTCACTTTTCATCGCCGCTAGGGAAAGAAAAACTCTTTCGCCTTTCATTTTCCGCCCAGTGAGCGTATATTCCGATGCACTTTGATGCTGCACTTGAAGCACGCTTCATCCAGAAACACAACATCAAACATTAATTGAATCCATAGTTCATAGGGCTAGGGCTGTGGAGGTATATGAATAGCTGTTAGGGAGGCAAAAGTTTGTTTGAATAGTTTAAAGTTTACTTAGGCATCAGCGATCACTGGATTGCTTGCCTGACTTCTGTTGATTTATTCTGAAGCAAAAAAACCCTGGATTTTGACGTGATTCAATCCAGGAATACTCAATAGTCCAGAAAGCCGAACTCTGACGAGGTTTTTTGGCTTCACCCAATTCGTACTTGATTGTGTTCATAAAATATGAACTTTTTCTCGTCTCATATCCAAGTAATGTCGTTTCTCTGTGCCTATCCTTCGAATGAAATTACGTGAAATTGACATTTTCCACGTATAGCGGGCGAATGCGTGGAAAAACTCCCGCCGTACTTTGAGTTGTGTACATTTATTGCCATTTTTAATAACCACACAAATGTCAAGATACCCAGCCGCAGAACCCGCACCGCAGCCGGAAAGGCCCGCAGTCAACACCTGACTCAGAAGAAATCGCTTGGAGAACAGCATCTTAGTCATATGTACACACACTCACATGCACAAACCACTGTGTACTCTGCCCTATCACCGCCAAAACCTGTATCACCCGGCCTAGGCCCGCGGATAAATATTGCCCCAGGGCCTTGGGATCTAAAAATATGCCCGTGATGATCTCTGGGACCCGGGGACTTTGCACAGGAACCTGTTGTTTAGTGTTTATTGGTGCCGTAGCGGCTGGTGGTGTTCACGTGCCGTCGTGAACATCACCAGCCGCAGCGAACGCGAGGCCGTGACGACAGCTGCACTGAGTGAACAGTGAGTGACGGCCGTGACGCGGACGGCGAGGAGGAGCGAAAGGCCCGCGGCTTATTGGTTCCTGGGAAAGGCAGTGCGCTACGTCATGAACTGTGTACCGAATTGTAGGTGCAGTTGTACTCCGGAACCTACAGGTGAAGTTCATGTGGCTGGAAAATTCCTGGAATTCAAGGAATTCTGAAGGAGTGAAACCGATGTGGCCTTTTAGATTCCATTCACTATACTAGGCCCGAATAAAAATCGAAGAACTCAATTTATTTAATTATTTATTCAGGAATAGATCCGGATAATTCAAATGTTTAGAGAAAACATAGGCCTAAATGCCTCCTTATCATTCCTGAAGGGTTGTATTGCTCCCTCTGTTTCGAACATTCGAACCGTAGACTTAATCGATGCCGAATTTTTTTTA